>PVHT021183647.1:3250873-3452926 GCA_004024745.2 Catagonus wagneri
GGCGGGAAAGGAATTGGAAGGGGGAGAGCAGACCTACCGGAGGGTCCGGGGTGAGGGTGGGGGGCACCCAGAAAATGGGGACAGCGGGCCCTGCAGCCCTTGACATTGCTCAGGGACCCATTGCTGATGACTTTGCGGAAAGGTCAGGCGTCCAGTCCCGAGGGTGACCTCCTCTCTCAGGACATCTCCCGGGGGTGGGAGGTTGGGAGAGCAGAGGAGGGGGAGATCTGTGGACCCCCAGTACGGGGGGTCAGGAGGGGGAACTCAGTGCCCAGCTCAGCCTAGTTACCGGGGCCGGGGGAGGGGGGGGCGGGGGTGGAGGAGGTGGGGTTCTTGGCTCTTCCCTCCCTGTTCTCCCTGGGAGTTGTTCATCCTCAGCCAGGTTCTGAGTGTTATCTGGAAGACACTCCAGGGAACAAGCTCCAGCTCCGCAGGAGTCTTTATCTTGCCAGCAGACAGCCTCGATTAACCTCTTCCCATCCTTGGAGTGTGTGTGAGGGCATTAACCCCAGGGCCCCCCCCCCCCCGCTTTCTGTGTCTCTCTGGGGCCATCACACATGGCTTCTCCTCCGTGTTCCCCCCAGCCCCGTCTTTGTCAGGCTGGAAAGGAGGTGTCTTATATTTTCCTTTGCTCCCTCCCCCGATCTGGCTCTCCCCACGTCACCAGGAAGCCATTCTTTCATTCCTCCTCTTCCATTCAGTTTCATCTGCCCAGACGCTTCCCTGGAACACAGACATTCTAATCCTCCACTCCTACCCCGAAATCTCTGTGGGCCCTGTTGCCTTTGGTCTTTTCTCTCTGTGGGCCCTGTTGCCTTTGGTCTTTTCTGGGTTCCGTGGAGCTTTTCCCTGCTGCTTGGAACACTGGGGAGGACCCTCTGCCTCCCTGGCTCTTCTTTCCTTCCCAAGCCTCAGGTTTCTAGGCCCCAGAGGGGAGAGGAGGGTGCAGTTCTGCCCATTGCCAGCAGAGGGCAACACACCCAAGCCCAGGCAGAGGGTGTGGAGGGTGAAGGGTCTCTGTGGGGCCCGCCGGCGTGGGGTAGCTCGTGGTGAGAGAACGGGTAGAGGCAGCTTGTAGCATCGGGACTGCCTTGGAGGTAGAATTACTGGAAATTTTCTAGGACCACTAAGTGGGGCCGGAATCTCTAGTTCTTTGCCTTGTTTACAAACTCTGCAATAGATAATAAAATCAGTTACAGTTTGGGGCACTTTATATGTATTATGTCAAATTCTCAAAATAACTGTGAGGTACTACTACGACTGCCATTATTATTACTATTATTATTATTAGTCTATTCAGGGCTGTACCCGCGGCATATGGAGGTTCCCAGGCTAGGGGTCCAATCAGAGCTGTAGCTGCCGGCCTACACCACAGCCACAGCAATGCCAGATCCGAGCTGCGTCTGCAACCTGCATCACGGCTCACAGCAATGCCAGATGCCTAACCCACTGAGCAAGGCCAGGGATTGAACCTGCATCCTCAGGGATACTAATCAGATATGTTTCCGCTGAGCCACGATGGGAACTCCTATTTTCATTTTACTTAATGGTAAACTGAGGCTGAGGAAGATTAAATCATGTGCCCAAGGTCATATGGGGAGGAATGGGCAGAACTGGGATTTGGGCCTTGGGGGGATGGTCCATGCCTGGGAGTCTGTTTCCTCCCCCCAGACACGCAGGAAGGGGCCTGGAAGGGGCCCTCGTGGTGCCCACCCAGCCCCCTCCTTCCGGCGCCCAGCAGGGTTCAAAGGAGGGGTTGGGAAGCTGGGCGGGGGGGGGGGGGACCCCTGCCCCCACAAGCCTCCCTCAGCCTGGCCAGATGCCTTTGGGGCCTGGAGACAAGGGCTGGAGAATGGGACTGCCATAAACAGTGTCCGGCAGCACTGCATGGCTGTAAAACCAGCCGGGCAGAGGCTGGAATGTGGAGGGATCCAGGAAGGATTTTCCGGCCGGGTCTGGCCTGATAGCATCTTTGGGGCCCTGGGGTCAAAGGGGAGCCCGCCTCCCTCCCCTCCCTCCGCCGGCGGTCCTGCTGCTCTTTCCTCTCCCCGTCCCCACCCCCTCCTCTCCCACGTTTCTGTAGCTGCGTCCATGTGTCTCTGCCTCGACTTGGTCCTTCTGGGCGCCTTCCTTTGAGGGGCAGTTCCACTTCTATGTGAGCCCGTTAGCTGTGCAACTCTGTGACTTCCTTGCCTCACTTTCCTTATCTGTAAAATGGGAAATTATGCCAGTACCTGTCCCAGAGGCTAGATGAGGTAACATTTGCAAAGCACTTAAGTCGGTGCCTGGCTCCGAGGGAATGCAATTGTCTGTTAATGTATTAACTATCAATGTATGGGTGGTATTTGTGTCCCGTTTCTGTTCCCTGCCAAGGGATCCGAATTAGCACATAGGCTTTCTTCTCCTCATTTTTTCTCACATCCTTCACCAGGATCCTGGAAGGGAAGGGACTGCAGGGGGACCCTAAGGGCAGTGTGCCTGCTGGAGCTCCCACTTCCCACTGGCGCAGGCCCTTAGGTCTGGCTCTGCAGGCCAGGCTGCCATCCCTTCTCTAGCCAGCAGGGGGCAGCAGATGCTTGACTGTGCTGCTTGGGAAGGGGTGTGCCCCCCCGCCCACCTGGCCCTGTTGAGCGATTCACCCAGGAGGGCCCTGCGGGGAGCCCAGGGCCTGTGTGCCTATGGTAACGCCAGGCTGATCCCCCAGTGTCTCCCTTCTGTCCCAGTATCTCTGTGTGTGGGAGGGTGAGGTGGGGAGGAAAGCATTCTGCTCCGCGGTTACCCACTGTTGTGACACATACAGGGACAGGTGTATGTTTTCCAAAGTACCAGAACCACGGAATCAGAATGGTACAGATGTTACTAACAGTCCAATCCTCTTCTTCAAATGATGAGGCCGAGGGCACAGAGAGGGCAAGACGCTTGCTAAGGTTTGCACAGTGAGTTTGTGGCAGAGCTTTCAGACTCTTAGCCCACTGCTCTTACTAGTGGGTGTCGGCGCGTCAGTGCCATCTAGGCGTGCCCGCTGTTTCATTCAGAAACGGGGCTTCAGCACAAGGGCCTGCTGGGTCCCCAGCCACTGTGGCTGCCTCCTGGAAGTGGTCCTGCCCTCCCCTTCCTGGCTCTCCTCCTAAGAGGTCCTGCCCCAGACACTTCCTCAAAACCTAGCTGGATGACAGCAGCTGCATTTTGGGAGATCAGAGTTCTCATAATAATAACAGTAGAAATATTTGTTGAGTGGTTATTGCCACATGTGCAAATCATTGAATTACTTAATCCTTCAACAACCCAAGACTTTACTCTCAATCTACACATAAGGCAATAGAGACACAGAAAGGTTGAGCGACTTACCTGAAATCACACAGCCTGGTTGGCCATCCCCAGAAGCTCTAAGCACTAAGGTTAATGTATCATAGGATGGTGGGAACCTCTCTGATTCTTGCTGAGGGTTCAGTATGTGCCACTTTATTCCGTGTGGGCCTCCCGTCCTCATGGTGACTGCGAAGTAGGTTTTCTCATTGCTTTGCAGAGGAGGGAACGGAAGCTCAGTCACCGCTAAGCAGAGGAGCCAGGCCTGCGTGGCTCCATGTGAAACCCACGCACTTGGCCATCTGCTGATGCGAGGCTCTCAAACTTTATATCACCTGGGGATTTTGTGAAAATGCAGATTCTGGTCCACTTGGTCTGGGGCCAGGCCTGAGAAGCTGTATTTCTCTTGACTCCTTCCGGTGAAGCCAGTGCTACTGGGGCACAGATCATACTGGCTCCTCCTGGTTCTGGCATGTTGGGCTTTCTCTGGGCATCAGGGTCTCCATCTGAGAAGAAAGGCTCATATGAGTCTGGATTTTTTATTTTTCTTTTTAGAGCCATTCTCACGGCATATGGAAGTTCCCAGGTTGAATTGGAGCTACAGCTGCAATGCCAGACCCTTAACCCACTGAGCGAGGCCAGGGATCGAACCCGCATCCTCATCAATACTAGTCAGATTCGTTTCCGCTGAGTCACAATGGGAACTCCCGAGTCTGGATTCTCAGTTCAGGCACTTTCCCTCCCCCACCGTCTCTAAGCTTGGCATCACCGTCTCTGGGAGCCAAGGTGGAGGTGATTTTCAAGACCTCCTGGTGTTTCCCCTGTGTTTTTTAAAAATTTTCCTGAATTAATTAATTTTTTTAGAGCTGCACCTGTGGCATATGGAAGTTCCCAGGCTAGGGTTCGAATTGGAGTTGCAGCTACCGGCCTACACCACAGCCACAGCAACGCCGGATCCGAGCTGCGTCTGTGACCTGCACCACAGCTCACGGCAACGCTAGACCCTTCACCCACTGAGCAAGGCCATGGATCGAATCTGCATCCTCAAGGATAGCAGTCAGGCTCTTAACCCACTGAGCCACAGTGGGAACTCCTCCCCTATTTTGTAACAGTAGGGAAACCTAGGGCCTTAGTGAGCATGAGTCCTTCCTCAAAATCACAAAGAACTTGCAGATACAGAAGACTTACTCCCAGACTCCCTGTCAGGTGCCCTGCGCTCTCCCTGGAAAGGGCCTTGGGTGCTCTAGGGATCCACAGGGAGGTCCAGCCACTGAGCATGATGTGTCCTTGCTACGGGCAAGAGTGTCAAAGGGGACACAGAAGCAGCCGGAAGCCAGCTGCCCTTCTTGCCTTGGTGGCATCATCTCTGTCTTGCTTTCTCCCTCCTTCTCCCCACCTTCTCCGTCCCTTGCGGTCCCTAAGCCCTGCAGCTCACCCCATCCCTGGTGGACTCCATCCCGTCTGTTCCCAGCCTGCCAGCACTTGGTTACGGGGCTGATTTCGAATGGCACTGACCAATTCGCGTGGACAGGCCACTCTGCCTTTCTCGGTGGCTCCATCTGTTCTTCCCAAGATCTGTGCCTGCCTGGCCTTCTGTGGCAGGAGAGCTTCAGGCTGGACAGACCCCCCAGCCCCGCCCCCGGGGCCGACAGGGCGGGACCTGCCTATCTGGGAGCGTGTGTGTGGCCAGAGCAGGAAGGTGGGCCCCCTCCTGGCTGGGGGGGTGGGCCTCCTGCAGAAGCCGGCTAGACAGAGGCCCCCGGAGCCTCACCCCTGCATCCTGCAGCGGCCATCAGGTTGGTCCCTCTCCTGGCCTTTGGTTGGGGAGTGGGGTGGGTGGAGCACCCATAATCCTCGGTCTTTTTTTTTCTTTCTTTTGGCTTGTTGCCTTTCTAGGGCCGCACCCGCGGCCTATGGAGGTTCCCAGGCTAGGGGTCTAACAGGAGCTGTAGCCGCCGGCCTTCACCACAGCCACAGCAACGCAGGATCCGAGCCGCGTCTGCAACCTACACCACAGCTCACAGCAACGCCGGATCCTTAACCCACTGAGCGAGGCCAGGGATCGAACCCGCAACCTCATGGTTCCTAGTCGGATTCGTTAACCACTGAGCCACGACGGGAACTCCACCCTTGGTCTTTTAAGACCACCGGCCTTGCCTGGTCTCCTGAGAGGCCTGCTGACCTCACGTGTTTACCTGGGGGTAAACCAGTGACTCACCAAGGAGGCCCCAAGCAGAGCTGGGTCCTGCTGCTCTCCCCGCCCTGTGTGGGGCTGGCTGAGGAAGGACCGGGCACCAACTTACAAGACTCAGACTGGAGGGAACAGGAGCCAGCGGCTTTCCTCCTGGCCTCTCCCCAGGGCCTCCAAGGAAATCTCTGCCCCCGCGGAGGAGCCGGGAGGGATCGACGTGGCGTCATTCATTCTGCAGGCGCTTATCGTGTGAACCCTCCTGTGTGTTAGGTGCTGGAAAGGGACCTCAGAGATTTGGCTCAGCTCAGGTCCTGGTGAAGCAAGTGGCCCCGGACGTGGATCAGAGAGAGGGACGGAGGCCCCAGGCACAGCAGGACTGAGAAGCGAGGAAGCTCTCCCAGCCTACAGAGGGTGTGGGGACAGAGTGTGCAGACGGCAGCTTGGG
The DNA here is from genome assembly GCA_004024745.2 of Catagonus wagneri. Classification (NCBI taxonomy): domain Eukaryota; kingdom Metazoa; phylum Chordata; class Mammalia; order Artiodactyla; family Tayassuidae; genus Catagonus; species Catagonus wagneri. Next base: position 3,256,816 of record PVHT021183647.1, read on the forward strand.
CGGGTGGCTCCGCCTCCCCGGGCCTCACTCCCCTCCCCTGAAAAGTCAGTGAGGTTAAGTCAATGGTTCTCAGGTGCCAGCCAACTCAGGGTTCACATTCCCAGGTCCCTCTGACCCATGAGCTCTGGGGTCAGGACCTACGTTTTTCCCCTTGGCCTGCCATGGTCCCGGTGGGCGGCCAGGTGATGGGAGCAGAGCTGGAAGGTGGTGGGGCCTCCCAGGGCCCCTCCTGCCTCCTGCTCTGACCCAGTCACCAGCCCGCACTTGGGAGGAAGCCATGGGGTTGCGTTCATTTAGAGCCAGGCAGGTGCTACAACCCCCATCCTGTGAAGGGGAGTGGACGGGAAGCCCAGAGTGGGTAAGGCAGACAATCTATGGTATTCTCACCACTGCAGGTCTGTGGGGTTTTTCTCCACTCTCTTGGTTTCTCTTCTTCTTCTTCTTCTTCTTTTTTTCAGGGCTTCACCCGTGGCACATGGAGGTTCCCAGGCTAGGAGTCCAATCAGAGCTACAGCTGCCGGCCTACACCACAGCCACAGCAACGTGGGATCTGAGCCGCATCTGCGACCTACACCATAGCTCACGGCAACGCCGGATCGTTAACCCACTGAGCGAGTCCTGGGATCGAACTCGTAACCTCATGGTTCCTAGTCAGATTCGTTTCCACTGCGCCACAATGGGAACTCCGGTTTCTCTTTGTGGATAATATGCTTCCTTTTCCATCTCCTATGTTTTCCTTCCTCTTCCTTTCCTCCCTCTCCCTGTCATCTACGGTTTTTAACAATCTAAAGTATTTTCAGACACATCACACCTTTTTTGGGAAGTCCGCCCTGTCATCGGCCCTGAGTCCCTTCTTCGAGGGGAGTCCACAGTTCCTGTTCCTTCCTCACAGATGGGGGGAGAATCCTAAACTTCTCCTTTGTGACTGTCACCTGTCCAACCATCCCTTGCCTCTCGCTCTCTTTCTCTCATCCATGGCCAGCTTTCCCCCTCCTCCCTCTTCCTGTTTCAAGAGTGTTAGTTTGGTTTAAGACAGAGGCAAAAATCCAGCTGAGGGTTTGGGATGGAAATGCTATAAAATTTGGTCGTGATGATTTTTGTACACATATAATTGTAATAAAATTCATTAAGCAATTAAAAAAAGAAAAAAAAAAGACAGAGGCAAAAAGCCAGCATAGTCCCCACAGAGAAATCCTCTCCGATCCCAGCAGGAAGGATTGAGGTTAGATGCTTGGAAGGACTTCCAAGGAGCCTGCAGATCCAAGCGGGGTGTGTGTGCCAATTCTCTCTCCAGGCTGCACCCTATTCCTCTCCCTAGTCCCTCCTCTTCACACCCAAAGCTCTGTTAGGGTGACCCTGTATCCATGCTCTGATCTCTTCATGGACACTGATCAGTGGTCACGGCCTCCTTAGGGACCCACTAATACTGAAGGACGGGGTGGGCACCTGCCTACGATGGCCCTGCCCATTGCCCATGCTCTGGGACCTGTGCCCTCACCACCCACTCCAGCCTCCATCATCTTCTCAGGGCGGGGGCAACAAAGAGCCTGTGGTAGCCCCCTCTCTGTGGGGAGATCCGTGTGTGTGTGTGTGTGTGTGTGTGTGCGTGTGCATGTGTGTGCTGTTACATCTACGGAGACAGGGGCGTGCATTCCTGTGTGTCCCCTTGCAGTTTTGCAGCTGCCTTCGCCCCAGAGCTACAGAGGGCCTTCTGGTCTCCGTCTCCACCTTGTCCCTGGGGTTAGCTGTCGTGTGATGAGCTCAGGGCTGCAGATTGGGCCTCTCTCCAAAGAAGCCGGGCTGCAAGGTCTCCAGCCCCTCCTCTCCCGCCTTGGGGCCAAGGGCGGCAGAGCTGCCTGTCCTGCCTGCTCATGGCCACAAGGGGGCTCTAGAACCAGGTTTTTCTCCTTCCCGCTGGAGCTGCCAGGATTCCCAGCAGCACCAGCACACTGAGCTTTTCTGGAAGTGCTAGCCATCCTCCTGCAGCTGCCACTGAAGGGTCTCTGCCAGACAGGGAGGCGACCGGAGGGGGACACTGCCTTTGCCCTTCATAATCCCATTGTATCAGGAAGTCTTGAGCTGTCTACCTTCCATTTCTATTGCTACTAGGGGAGAAGGGATGGGTAGAGTGAGCCATCCTTTCCCTCTTTCTTCTTTTTTGCATTGCCACTCCTCTCTTCCTCCAGGCTTAAAGTGAAGTGTTTCTTCTCCCCCACCCCCTGACCAGTAGAGTGCAGACTCAACTCTGTCATAGCCAAGGACTGGACAGGTAGCAGCAGGAAAGATGTAAGTTAGACATCAGGAGGGACTTCCGGTCAGAGACGTGCAAGAGACACTGGGTCTGGTATCTGAGGGAGGATGAATGCAGGGAAGTTGCCTGTTCATCTGGGGTGAGGCTCTGGTTCTGTGGGCTTGGGGAGTCCTCTGCGACCCACAGTTCCCATCTCTACTTCCTTAGGGGACGTTAGAGAGGAGAGTTGGATACAACTGCTTGCCTCTGGGCATCTCGGATCCATGGATGTTGCTGGATCCTTGGGCTTTGGGAATGGGGAAGAGATCTGTGAGGAGTCATTGGAAGGAAAACCCTCGAACCCTTCCCTCCCCTGGCTGGTGATCACTGACAAGGGGGAAGGATGAAGTGACAGGGCAGACTGAGTGCCATCAACCCGCTAGGCAAAGACTCCATCAAAGCGGAGGCCGTGGGGGGAGGGGAGGGCGACTTCCTGGAGTCGGCGTTGGCCCTGAACTTCACACCCCCCGTGGCGTGTGGAGGTGACCGGCACCGCTCTGTTGCCTGCACCTTGATTTTGCAAGTGGGATGTAAAGTGCCTGGCCCTCTTTCTTTGTGTTCGGTGCCGCCGAGAGGGCCTTGGGCTGTGAGGAGAGCAGGCTTTTGGAGTCTGAAGCCCACCACACGGCCTGGAGGCAAGTGGCGCGCCTCTGAGCCTCAGTGGCTCCACCTGTAGGGTACGAATAATGCCTCCTGCCCCCTGGGGGAGCTCTGGGAGACAGTGTGGGCGTGGGCCTGGGGCACACAGCGGAGCAGGTGCCTCTGTCCAACCCCTCCCCAGCTTCATTCATTCTTGGTGAAAGAGATGTGCCCGAACTTATAGGTCCAAGGCTGGGGTCTCTGCTGGATGTGCTTGAGGGACGCTTCTCCTCCCCACTTTCCTTACTGCCTTTCTCTGACTCCCTCCCCCCCACCCCTTTTCTTTCTGTTCCCCCCTCTCCCCTCAGCTCTATTCCTCTGTTCCTCCATTCTCCTCTCTCTGCGCCGCAGTAAGTTTGGTGAAAAGGTTTATTTAGAAAACCGAGAAACCCACATCCTGGGCCCCTGGCACAGGCTCGGCTGCAGGGCGCCCTGGGCCGCCTTCCTCTTGCCCCAGTGGATGAAGAACTTCCTCTTGAAATGGGACAGGACCTTGGGGTTCTCCTGCCGCTGTGTAACGCGCGTACCGCCTGCAGCTTGCCCCCGGAAGAGGCTCTGGGACTGCAGCAGGCTGAAGGTGAAGGTGGGCCAGCCAGCCCGTGTTGGAGGCTTCGCGGCCCTGCCTCCTGCTTGGGCTGCTTCTCTTCTGCTTCAGAGTGACTATTCCTCATGCATGTTGCGCGCAGACGTCTTGGCCCTTCTCCTTAATCTCTCCGAGAGAGGTCGATAGTTCCATTCATGGGCCCAGGGTTGGCAAGGAAGGTGTTAATGAAATCGGGTCCAGTTAAACAAGGTGTGCTCTGGAGAAGGTGCCGAGCGGGACATGGCGATCCCCGCACCTGGAGGACATCAGCAGCAGTGTGACAAGTGCCGCCTCGGAGACTTAAATATGGTGCTGGGGACCCACGGAGGAGCATCAGGGAAGGCTTCTCCGAGGAGGTGAGAGTTCAGCTGGGTTTTGACGGATGCGCTGGAGTTTTTCCAATTTGTAAGGGCATGGGAAGAAGGGCAGTCCTGTCAGAGGGACCCACCCTGAGCAAAGACATGTCGCTAAGAAAGGACAAGGAAGAATCAGGGAACTGCCCGGGGTCCTGTGTGGCTGGAGCCCAGGGAGCTTGTGGGAGACTAAAATTTCAAGCTAGGAAAAGTTCAGCAACAATCTCTAATGGTTTGCTCACCAGCCAGACTAGAGGGTTCCAGAACAGGGCATTGCTCCCAGACAAATGAAGGACAAGGAGAGGGTAGGACACTGAGAAGAGTGCCCTGGGCTCTCACTTCCTCCCTGCTTGCTGCCCATCCTGCCCTGGGAAACTTAGCTAACTGATTCTGAGCCTCAATTTGCCTCATCTGTAAAATAGGGACAGCGAGGCAGCATTTACCAAAGATAGGTAAGATAAACAGTGTAGTTTCTTTTTAAAATTCTTTTAAATTAATGTAGAGTTGATTTACAATGTTGTGCCAGTTTCTGCTCTACAACAAAGTGACTCAGTTATACACATGTAGACATTTTTGTTAAAAATTATTATTACCATTATTACTATTATTTTCAGCATATGGAAGTTCTTGGGCCAGGGGGTCCACTCGGAGCTGCAGCTGAGGCCTATGCCACAGCCATGGCAACACCAGATCCAAGCCACACCTATGACCTACGCCACAGCTTGTGGCAATGCTGGATTCTTAACCCACTGAGTGAGGCCAGGGATCGAACCCACATCTTCACAAAGACGATGTCTTGTCCTTAACTTGCTGAGCCACGGAAACTCAGGAACTCCTTAAAAATTATTTTTCTTAATTTATTTTTTATTTTGACTGTGCTGGCAGCATGCGGAAGTTCCTGGGCCTGGGATCAAAACTGCACCACAGCTGTGACCCAAACCGCTGCGGTGACAATGCCAGATCCTTAACCCACTGTGCCACAATAAAACTCCTGTATGTTCTTTTTTATGTTTTTTTCCCATAGTCTATCCCAGGAGACTTGATGTAGTTCCCTGTGTTACATGCGGTGGGACTGCATTGTTTATCCATTCTAAATGTCATGGTTTGCTGGAGTTCCCTTTGTGGCTCAGTGGAAATGAATTCAACTCATCTCCATGAGGACGGAGGTTCGATCCCTGGTCTTTCTCAGTGGGTTGAGGATCCGGTGTTGCCGTGGGCTGCAGCATGGGCCTCAGACGTGACTCGGATCACACGTTGCTGTGGCTGTGGTGTAGGCTGGCAGCTACAGCTCTGATTTGACTCCTAGCCAGGGAACTTCCATATGTCATGGGTGCGGCTCTTAAAAGCAAAAAAATAAAAATAAATGACTAAATAAATAAGTAAATAAATGTAATAGTTTGCATCTACTAACCCCAAACTCCATCCCTCTCCTTCCTCCACCTCCGCTTTGGCAACCACAAGCCTGTTCGCTGTGTACGGGTGTGGTTTCTTGAGGTGTCTTCCAGTATAGAGAACTGTAGTCTTATGATCACTCTGAGCTGTGTGACCAGGTCTCCATGGAAGAGGGGGGCTTAGTGCCTGGCCTTAAAGGATGCTAATATTGGCTAAACAGAGAGCAGTGGGGAAGGCTGGGGGCAATGTGGGCACAAAGGTCGGAGGCAAGACAGTGAAAACATGTCTGGACAGCGTGGCTGGCACATGGGACTGAGAGGCTGGCTCTAAGGTGGGAGAGGAGGTGCCCCTTAGCAGGGCAGCTATGTGACTGATGCCAGAAGGAGGTGCGGGAGAAAGACTCACAGGCACCAGTGTGTGAACCCACGCTCTGTCCACCCCCAGCCCCCCTAGTGTCCAGACTGAGCTGGAGAGAGCCTGGCATTGGAAAGACGGGGTCTGTGGGATGACTGGGAGTCGGGGACATGCTAATGAGATGCAAACAACATGCAAACCAGCCACTCCCCTCTCGATCCACTGCCTGAGGTCTGTACAGTCTGAGGTCCAGCCACACGAGGAGGTGGGGGCAGAGGGAATTTTCACCTTCTCCGCCAGGGCGCCTCTTGCCTCACCGGCTAAGCCTGCCAGCCACGGGGACACAGTCCTATGCTGCTCTTTTTCTTCAGCAGGCCTGGGAGCTGTCCCCTGAGCTGGAGCCCCTGCCCATCCTGTCTGTCCTTGGAGGACCAGCCCGGTTCCTGTGGGAGCTGCACAAAGCCCCCAGGAAGTGTCAGAATCTCCCCAAGAGGGTGCGTGAAGGGCGGGTCAGAAAGATTGAGACAGAAGGAGCAACGGCGATGGGGCAGGGCTGGGGAGACTGAAGGGGCACAGACAGTGTGGAGAGGCCCAAGAAGAAGACGCCTTTCCAGGAAAATGCAGAGATGCGGACCCCGTGGGCAAGAAGCCCCGGAGACCCTGACTGGCAGAGGCAGACAGACAGGGCTCTTCTCATGTGTCCGCTCAGGACCCGCCGACCAGCGCCTCTGTGGGCTTCCTCTTGCCGGTCTGCCTGTCCCTGGCTGATGGTCCCTTTGTCTGTCTAGCTCTTTGTTTGTTTGTCTCTTTGTTTGCCTGTCTCTCTCCCAGCTCCCCCCGCCCCCTCTTCCCCTCTGCTGTCTGTCTGTTGGTCTAGATCTCTCTCTCTCTGTTGCTGCTCTCTGCCATCCCCATCTCTATGAAGTGGAAACTGCTCGCTGGGACCGTGGAACCCCGGGGTCCTTGCCTCTTGCTCTCGGACAGGTTCCCTCCTCCTCCTGAATCTGGGTCTCAATTTTCTCCTTTCTAAGCGGGCCCCACCCTCCACCCCTTACTGTGCTTGTAAGACTCAGCGGGCCCCACCCTCCGCCCCTTACTGTGGGCCGGTGACTGTATTTATGATGGCTCAGACATCAGAACAAAGGGTTTAATTCATCTGAGAGGTGATACTGCTTTTCAACCTTCTAAGGACAAAGCAAGAAGAAAATGACTGCAGCATGAGGCACAGTAGTTAGACATTCAGAGGGACTTCCCAGTAAGTAGAAATGGGGAATGTGAGGACAGGTCAGCCTAGAGAGATTAAACAACCACCTTCATAGTCTTTCGCAGAGGAGTCCCACGGGGGGAGGGGGTGGTGGGGGGTTGGGCCGCATGACCTTCCCTGGTCTGCGTAGTCTAAGAAAAGGTCTTTTGATGTGAAGTAAGAGGAACTTGCTTGAGGAGGGTAGGGTACCAACCCTAGGGTCCCACCCACACAAGCTCCCAGGTGACAGGGAGACGGCCCAGTTGGGAAAAGGGCACAGACAAAGTGCTATCCACCTCCTCTCCTCCACCCAGTTTCCCCACCACCTTTCCAAGCTCAGGACCACCCCGCCCCCGCCCCCCGACAATCCATGAGAGATGGCTGCTGGGGACGGAGTGATGTATGTAATGCAGATAAAATGTCAGCAATTCTAAATGGGTCCGGAGATGCAGCCATGGGGGGGGGGGAGGAGCGGCGGGGTAGGGGGGGAGAGGAAGGGAAAATGAGATGTGGGTCCTCACCAGGATGGCAGCAGGGGCAGACGCCCCCTCCTCCCAGCAAAGGCCAGAGGAGGGGTGGGCCCAGGCGGCAGGAGCCCAAATGAGATTTTGAAGAGGGAGCTGGAGGGTGGGGGGTGGCGGGGAGGAGGAGGCGGGCGGGGGCAGTGGGGCCGGGGCTGCTGATGTATAGCGGTTTCATAACTTCCTCAGTATTAAAGGCAGGTTCATGGGGAGGGCAGCGCCATTAATCACCAGGCTGAATGGGGCTGGGATTTGCTGAGAGGCGCGCTTGCTGTCTGCTGTGCCCGCCCGGCTCAGGGTGGGAGGGGGCAGGCCAGGATGCCCCTCCTGAACTGAGGGGTAAGACCCCAGGAATCTGTTTTGGGTGCTGGGCAAGTGGGTCCTTGCGGGTAAAGGAAGTGTGTATGTATTGGGGGGGCGCTGGGGAACCTGGCAGGATGGAGGAAAAGGGTGAGGAGGGCTGTGGCAGGGGCCGGGGGGGTGGGACAGGGGCTGGGTGGGGGATGATGAGGGGCAGTGGCTGCGGGGACCCTGGAGGAGAAAAACTGGGGCGGGAGGATTGTGCAGTTGAACATGAAATTGATCACATGTAAATATAATGCAAATGACATGCAAACGAGCCCAGGATTTCTCGGAGTCCACAGCTTAGGCATTTTCTTCCTTGGGCTGAGAATTGGGGCCAATTTGCATCCGGTTCATGCCCAGTGCCTTGATTCTTTATTATTAATATTTTCAGAGGGGGAACACAAGGCCTCACTTGTTAAGGAGGAGAGGGAGCCAGTGCGGGGGCTGGTTCTCTGGTCACCCTGGGAAAGAGTGAGTCCAGCCCCTCCCCCCACCCATGGTAGCATCAGGAAAATTGACATGCCTGAGTGACAGTGAGGGAGCTGAGTGATAGGACTCCTGGGCTGCACGCCTGAATTGATGGGGAGGCAGAGGTTCAGCGGTGAGGCAGAAAGATGGAGAGAGCGAGACAGACCTCCACGGCTCAGAGACAGACAAGCAGATACGAGGAGGATGGCTCCCTGGGCCTGCAAGGTAGCCACTTGTCCTTGTCGTCCTCTCTTCCAGGTGAAGGATGAAATGGCCAGCCCAAGGTTCAGAGGGGGTGATGATCGTCCTGATCCTGATATCACGCTGCTGGTAAGTGCAGACCCTCAACTCCAAGTTCCCCTGAAAGTTCAGTGATGTTTTCAATCCACCCTAAGAGGACCTCTGAAGGAGATAAAAACAGAGAGCAGACATTAGTGTTTTCAGCAGGGATTTATTGAGCACCTAGTAGGTACAAAGCGGAGGGCCTGTGTTCAGGAGAGAGAACGCTGAGTGTTGGTCTTTCAAAATACACGGTAGGGCAGGGGCCATAAGGCATTTCAGTAAGTGAAACTTAACAGTTGGCGACGAGGGTGGCCAGGGAGGTTCGTGCAAAAGGCGGATCAGGCCAGGTGTCTAAGGGGAGGTGGCATTTGATGTGGGCCTTGGGGAGTGGGCAGAAGAGACGGGGAGGGAAGAATGTTCCAGGCGATGGGGGCAAGGTGGGCAAAGGCGGCAGAGGAACAGAGTGTGTGCTGTGGTGTGCGGGAGATCAAGCCGTGATGGTAAGGGAAGGGGGAGGCAGGACCTGAGTGGGGGGCAAGCAGCCGACGTGGATGTCACTTGGAGGTCAGCCAGAAGGAGAGGAGAGGTGAGATCACTCAGTTGATCACTGATGCAGTGGATAGATATTTACTGCACATGAACCACACGCCAGGGCCGCCCTGGTGGCTTGGGCTGCGAAGATCGGGAGCGGTGCCTCCTTTGGGGAGTTCAGCCAGGGGCAGTGTCCTCACCAGTAACGGGGCTACTGAGCGTGTCCCTCAGGGTGGCAGTGTGAGGATGAGACAGGAGGACGCACGGCAAGGACTTAGGGCGCCGTCTCGTGTAGAAGGAGAACTCGGTAAAGGTTCTTGTTATCATCGTCGCTATTCTGAAAGGTACGGGTCAGTGGCCAGAGGCGGGTCAGTGGCCAGAGGCGGGGAGAGGGGTCAGCGTTCTGTTGGAAAATCTGGGGCGAGATGGAGTGGGGCAGTGTGGGTGGGGAGAAGACTGCAGGGACAACAGAAGGCAAGTGACAGTGCCAGAGGCAGAGGCAGGCAGAGTGCGTTCTGGGAGCACTGCAGGGGGAGGAGCAGGGCTGGGAAAACTCATCCTTGGTCAAGTCCCTGCTCTGTGGCTGGTTCGCTGGGAGGGCTGGGCAGGGCCTGGGAGGTGGGTGGGCCGGAAGCTGGGCTTCTCGGGTCCTCTGTGCGCTTGGCTACTCAGCCCCTCTTTCGGACTTGACTCCTCAGTTGCTTAGTTCAGCTCAACCTGTGGGAGACGTGCCCCCTGCTCTGCTCAAGGTGTGACTTCTATCCTCCTGCTGCAGGGCCCGGGGATCAGACGGAGCCCATTGGCTGTCTGTCTGTCTGAGATCTGGGTGCCCCTGGGGATAATTGCTCCGGACAACTCTAACACCGCTCAGACAGATTGTGCAGCCTTCTGGCCCCGACATCTCCCACCACTGCATCAAGCCCAATTACTCAGCTCCCCCCCAGCCTCAGGCTCTGGCAAAATCCGATTAGCGAGGAGAGCGCTGCACAGAGCTGACAGCTCCTCCGATAATTGCTTCCCAAGTAAGCGATGCAAATCAGCCCATCCAGCCAGTCCCTGCTCCGTCTCCTGGGGACCCAGGCGTCCAGGCCCCAGGAGAGGGGAGAACACCTGAGCTGGAGAGACTTTGGAAGTTGTCACCTGCCTCCAGCCAAGGGCCATCAATCCATAGAGCTAGTCTGTGCTGCCTTGGGGCTGAGGTGGCGGTGGTGGGGCAGTGCGGCTGGACTAGGGAGCCCGCTGGCTCTGCATTTCCGCCTTACCTGAGTGGATATCACTTGGCCCCTCACTGCTGCCTCTATGTGGGGAGAATCCTAAGTACCCATTTCCCAGTAAGGTAGATGAAGGCAGAGATACGGAAGATGGACTCACGGAGATGCTCAAACCTGCTAAGAAACACACGGATGAATCCACAGCCTGGCTCCTCTGCTTCTCCAGTGCTAGGAGGAGGTGGGAGCAGGACGTGCAGACAGCTTTCTCCATTTGAGTCCCCTCCTTGCCAGGCCCGGGGTGGGGGAGAGACCTCGAGGGTCAAATCCCCACAGAACTCTGGGATGTGGCTGGGATATGAGGGCTCGCGGAGGCTTGTAGCCTGACCAAGCCCTGAGACTTTTGTGCCCGCACCAAGGAGGACACGTCTTTGGGATAAAGTGGTTCTTGCTCATCCCATGCATCAAGGCCTTCACCACAGCCACAGCAACGCAGGATCCAAGCCACATCTGTGGCCTACACCACAGCCCATGGCAACGCCAGAGCCTTTACCCACTGAGCGAGGCCAGGGATCGAACCCACAACCTCCTGGTTCCTAGTCGGATTCATTTCCGCTGAGCCACAATGGAATCTCCAACCAAGGTCCTTTTAAGGGCTTGTGAATGCCTCTTCCTTAATGCCTTTTCTTCCTGCAGCTTCCTCTCATCCCATCTCCTGCTGATCTTTGAGCCCTGAAAATTCTTTCTTTGGCATCCAGCCTCCAAATCTAGCACATATGGGTCACCATCTCTGTGGCAATCTCCAGGGACAAGTTACCCAGTCTTGTCCTATGTGTTTATGTGTCTGATGTGGCTTGATGGAGTCCTCAGATTAGCATCTGTGTTGTTATGACCCTGGCACTTGGTCATAATAACACGAACTAACCTTTAATTCTGTGCCACGTATCACACCAAGCACCGTACGAAATGGTCACAATTATCACAAAAGAAAACATGGATTTCGATGATTATCCCATTTTACAATTGAGCTGAGGCACACAGAAGTTAAGTAACTTGTCCTTGATCACCACTAGTAAGTGACAGCTGGGCTTCAAATCCAGGGAGTTCCCGTTGTGGCTCAGTGGGTTAAGGACCTGACTAGTATCCGTGAGGATGCGGGTTTGATCCCTGGCCTCGCTCAGTGGGTTACGAATCTGGTGTTGCCACAAGCTGTGGTGTAGGTCATAGGTCTGGCTTGGATCTGGCATTACTGTGGCTGTGGGGTGGGCCACAGCTGCAGCTCCAATTTGACCCCTAGCTTGGAGACTTCCCTATGCTGCAGGTAAGGCTGTAGAAAGAAAAAAAAAATAAGATATAGAAAACAAAAATCAAAATCAAATCCAAGTAGTCTGAGAGAGAGACCACACTCCAGTGCCTCTTCTTCGTCGCTTCTCCTCTCTAAAGCTCTTTTAACATTTCCTGGGCTGACCGAGAGGGCAACTGAGAGAGAGTCCCCGCTGAGGGGGCAGGGGGACATGGCCACACTGAAAGTCAGACACAAGAAGCCCTTTTGGGGTTCTGGAGGGCAGAGGTGGAGGGAGCTAACAAGGGTGATACCTGGTTCTTGGGTAGGAGAAACATGGTCCTCGCCGTCTGCACTCCCCAACAGCTATTTTCTGCGTCGGAGCCCTGAGCTAGACAGCCCCCCTTCCCTTCTTTAGGAAACCGGAGGCTTGGGAATGGCGAAAAGATCAGCCTAGGAGCCCAAGAGAGCTGGGAATCAGAGCTAGGACCTCCCGAGGCCGATAGATGGCGCTCGTGGCCCAATACAGCCTAAGGAAACCAAAGGAAAACAAGCCAGTGGGTTAACCCCTTCGGGTCTGGGCTCCAGCCCCAGGAGCAGGCTGACAAGCAGCTGAGGGTCCTGCCCCAGGCCTGGCTGGCCCCTAAGAAGTGACCCACCTCTCTAGGCTCTGTCCAGCTCATAGCCTAGGTCTGCTTCTGCTCCTGCCCCAGAGCTCTGTCCTTAAACTCCTGTCAGCCAGCCACTTGGAGACTTTCCAGAGGGCCAGGTGACTAAGACGCGGACAAGGCGGGCTGGGAGGCCCTACCCAGCCCAAGTTTCAGCTCTCAGCCTCTATCTCTTGAAAGTCTGTGGGTCTCTGTTTCTAATTACCCCTCCTCCCCCACTTCGGGAGAGTCCCTCACCTGCATCTTCCCTGAGAGGGACTCACCAGGTGAGGAGAGGCACCATGGACAAGGGACAGAGAAGGCCCCCAGGCCCCGCTGGGGTCAGCTACAGAGACTCACTGTGGGTTGCCCAAGACTCAGTTTCTCCCCATGTAGGGACTCCCTGATCTCTGGGCTCCCTGGGTGAATGGGCTCACAGGGACAAAAGCAGTTATCCAGCCCTTCCAGGAAGCTGGAATTGGGGTCCTGGGAATCTCTGCTTGCCAGTCACTCATTGCACTCATGACTCTTGTCAGCAGTCTTGGGGCGTGAAGATAATGATAATAACCTAATAACCTGGAAGTGCTTGAGGGGTGGGGTGGCGGAAGGGTCGTCCAAGGGATGACGGGGTTCCTAGAATTCTTAAGCAATGAGATAAAAAAACAACAACGTGCTTCCCCTTTCCCCTTGATTTTTGTTTAGAAACAGATGCACAGATCTATGGAGACAGAGGGGCCTGAGCGCGGAGTCAGTCTAGAAGTTCAGGATATTTCTTTTTTTTTTCTTTTTCCATTTTTTACAGTTTTATTGATGTATAGTTGATTTAATGTAGTGATAAGTTTTGCTGTACAACAAAGCGATTCAGTTATACATGTACGCATATGCATTCTTTTTCAGATTCTTTTCCCACATTAGATTATCACAGAATATCGGGTAGAGTTCTCTGTGCTATACAGCAGGTCCCCTCTGGCCAGTCATTCCATATAACTCAGTGTGCATATGCCAATCCCAAACCCCCAGTCCATCCCTCCCCCTCCCAACCTGTCCCCTTTGGTAATCATAAACTTTTCAAAGTCTGTCAGTCCAGGATACTCCTATTTCACTCATTCCAGAAAAAAGGCAGAGACAGGGAAGTAGGCTACACAGAGGGAGAGATACGCAGAGGGAAATCTCTCTTTTTTTTCCATTGCTTAATGATTTTTATTACAATTATAGGTGTACAAAAATCATCACAACTCAATTTGATAGCATTTCCATCCCAAACCCTCAGTGCATTTCCCCACCCCCCAGATTGTCTTATTTGGAAACCATAGGTTTTCCAAAACATGCAGAGGGAAATCTATACAAGAGATTAGCGATAGAGTTACATTTACATAGGCAGAGAGAGGCAAAGACACAGAGAGGGAGAGAATCTGGTACCAATGAAAGCTCAGGAAATAATGGACTTTGTTGAGGTGGATGATTCCAGTGAATAACGGTTTCTAAAGTCTTAAGGTTGGGGGTGGTTTCTCACCTTTGTTTCAGAGGATCACTGCTCACAGTTCCCTGAAGCTCCTACCACACTCTTGAGTTTTTGTCTGTTGGTAGGAGAGCAGGGGATGATAGGGAGGGGGTGGGGCATATTTGTTCTTTCACCTTTTCCTGTTCTGGAGTTCATTGGTCTACTTCCTTGCCACCTTCAGGGGAGTTTGCTTCTCCTTGGTCTCAGTAGCTGCTGTGCTGGAGTATGCAGTGGGTGGGGATGGGAGATATCTAGAGGATACCTGGCTTTAGGGGTTTCCAGTCTAAAGACAATCTTATAGTCTGGGCACAGAAACAGACCCAGATACAGGACAAGAACAAAATTAGGAGTGGGAATGCTTTGGACATTAGCACTGGGTTGGGGAGGTGGGAGGGAATGACGTGTTAGGTGCTGCCATGGGATTGGTCAAGAACAGAGTATTCTAGGGGGAGGACTGGGAATGATGGGAGGTCATAGGGCTGGGTAGATAGCAGGGCAGAGGAGGAGAGAAGTGAAAAGGTAAAGTCATGGAGACAGGAGCTTGGGCAGTAATGGCAGGGGAAGGAAGAGTCTCAGAGTCATTATTAAGAGTTGTTAAGAGATGCCAGAAGTGCCTCCGTGGTTGTTCTATATACAGTCCTTGAGGGCTGCAACGGAGAGGTCTCTTCTACCCCTGGGCAGCAGGAGGGCTAGAAATGGTATTTAGCCACTGTTATTATCCTCAGGTGAGTTCAGAGATTGGCATAGTTCAAGTTCCTTGATTGACAGCCTCCTTAGGAATAGCGTTGTGGGTGAACTCTTGAAAGAGTGATATCCTATATGACTAGAACCCGGAATCTCTAAAGTCCTTACAGGGCCCAGCCTCTCACTTCTCAAGTCTTCCGGTTTAGCCCTGGTATAAAGAGTAAACTACAACTCCCAGCATCGCTTAATGCTAATTTAGTGTGCCTTCCGGGAATTCGCGTATTTCCGGCGGAAGTGGCTGCGGCTACGCCAATCTCCTTCCTTCAACAAAGTAGACTACGACTCCCAAGGTCCTCTGCGCCCGGAGGCGGGGGAAAGGAACCGGAAGCCGGATGGAGCGCCGGATCAGGTGAGCAAGTTGGAGGCTCGGAACCTGGGGAGCCGGGGCAGGGCGGGGGGACTCCCCGGGCTCCTGGGCGGTGGCAGGTGGGAAGTCGGGATGCCTGCGTTTTGGAGCCCCTCGCTCCGTTTGGGGCTTACCCGGCGCAGGCAGAGCCGAACCCATGGAACTGCTCGGGGGGCCTGCGGGAACAAGGCTTTCCCGTCGGGCGGAGCCCGCGGGCGGATGCAGAGATTTCTTGTGGAGCCTTAGTCGTCGGCCGCCTTGAAACCAGGAGGAGAGATTGAGTGGTTTTTTTGGTTTGTTTGGTTTTTGGTTTTGGTTTTTTTTTTTTTTTTTTTTTTGAGTCCATGCTCTATTATTATTGACATTATTGGTTTAAGGGTTTGCTGATTGTCCCTGTGGGTTCTTGGAGTGCCCCTAAGGGCAGGGGAGTGGTTAGTGTCTTAGATTCCTTTTGCACTTGCTGGGTTTAGTGTCAGCATAGATGGCGAGTCTAATCATTGGATCCGCCTCCTTTGCACTTTACGTGATATGACACTGTAATTTATGAAGTATCTACATTTCCTAAGTCTCTGGCTCTTGGTGACTTCAGTAGGACTTCCAGGTTTCCCCTTTGAGCTTTCATGGTGTTTTTTAAAGGACTTTAAATGGAGTCACAGCGTATTACAATTATCTGTCTTGTCGCAGTAGTTAATGAGCCTGGCCTAAATTTTAATCATTTTGGATTTCTTGCTTCCAAGAGACTACCACAGTGCCTATCATGTAGGAGATTCATAAATATTGAAAGAATAAATCAGTTAACAGCTGGTGGTAGGTTGGATGGAATTTGAGTTTTTCATTTCATAGAGAAGAGAATTAAATGACTTGCTTAAAAGAACCTTGGAGATAAAGCTAGGACAAGAATTTGAGGAGCTCCGGTTGTGGCACAGCGGAAATGAATCTGACTAGGAACCATGAGGTTGCAGGTTCGATCCCTGGCCTTGCTCAGTGGGTTAAGGATCCGGTATTGCTGTGAACTGTAGTGTAGGTCGCAGATGCAGCTCGGATCCTGCGTTGCTGTGACTGTGGCATAGGTTGGCAGCTACAGCTCCGATCTGACCCCTAGCCTGGGAACCTCCATGTCCTTCAGGTGCGGCCCTAAAAAAGACAAAAAAGAGAAAGAATTTTAGTGAGTTGACACACAGCCTATGGCTCATGCCGTCAGATCAGGCTTTGATATTCTGGAACACTGAAAATAAAGCCATGTCGCTCTTTTGTATACCCCCAGCCTTGCTGTCTTTAGCATGGGTCCCTAAAGGTCAAAGGAGAGAGATCTGGTGTTGGAGTGTCCAGTCCACTACCAGTGGTGTTGCCTGGAGAGGCGCAGGACAAGGATCCCTGAGACATTTGAGTTCTCCACAGCTCCCTTCTCACCGTTAGTTTGAGTCCATTTGGCCCTAGGTAGCCACCTAGACAGATGAGTTAAGGACTTCTAAGATCAGGGAAAGATCTCCTAAGTTTGTCTCTGCCTTTTTTTTTTTTTTTCTCTTTCCCTTTCCCACTTCTAGGCTAGGATCAGAGAACAGATTGATAGGTCAAGCTGTTGTGTCAACCCTGAAATTCCATCTTGGGGAAGAGGTTACTCTTGACCTGCACAGGGATTTGAGAGGGAGAAGAACCACGGTTCTTGCCCTGTGGGAGGCCCAGATGTGCTGGAAACACACCCAGAGCCTATCATATGCTTGGAAGCAAGCAGAGTGCAAAGCAGGCAGCTGAGCCTTGAGTGAACTCAGGATGTGGAAGTGAAGAGGAGTCCGTCAGGAGAGGCTCCTTGGGAGAAGGTAGTTTTAAACAGGATTGAAAAAGGTGGGAGGGAGATAGCTGAGCAGGTGTTTGTCGACTGCCTGATAAAAGCAGGGACCTTGGAGATATTGGGGGAAATTGAACGGGGTCGCCGCTATGATCTGCTCAGGTCTAGTCCGGGAGGCAAGATGTGAATTCACGAAAAAGCCACTAACTGGTGACATGCAGTGGTTCTCAGCCATCACCAGCCGTCAGAATCACCTGAGGAAGCTTGTTTAAAATACAGATTCCCAGGCCCCAGGCCAGACCTATTCGGGTTGGGTGGGGCGGGGAGGCTACAGCAAATTCTGCAGTGTCCTGAAGAGGAAAGGGATAGTTTGAGCTGCATCCTGAAGGGGCGGTATGATTTGCATATGTGGAGGGCTGGGGGCAGCCCAGTCCTGGTTCTCTCAAACAGCATATGTGGTTGGGTTTGTGCAAGTGGCATGGGCACAGTTTGGGGAGTTAGGGTAGGAAAGGTGTTGGGAAAGTGAACGGAAGTGTCAGGCTAGAAGGCCAAATTTGCATGGGAGTGGTGAGAAGGAAGTTGGGAAGGAATGGCCTTCGTCGGTTATAAAGCTCACCGGGGAGCTCCCTCTGCCTCCTCCCTGCTTCCCTCTTTCTCATCCTCTTCTTCCCTCCCCCGCGCCTCCTCGGCCCCCCTTGACACATAACGTCTCATTCCATTCCTGTGTCAATATTAAGTGGATATTGCTTTTCCTAGTATTTGGATGAGGAGATCTGAGGCTCTGGCTGGGGTTACATAGCTTGCGGGTGTCCAGTCTGAGTCTGGTACTCATCTCACTCAGCACTGAGGCTTGAATGTGGGCAAGAAGCTGGCCTGGGCTTGGGGGGTGGGGGTTGTGGAATTAGCGGAGTGGCTGATTGGACCGTCTAAGACCACATGGCTATGCATGGTTAAGAGCACAGTCTTGAGTCAGATGGTTTGGGTTCACATCCCAGCTTTACCTCTTGCTAACTGGACCCGGACGACTTGCCTGAGCTTGCTCGAGCTTGCTCAGCCTCAGTCTTCTCCCCTGTGATGTGGGAGCAGTGGTACTCACCTCATGGGGCTGTGATGGGCATCAGTAGGGGGTACCTGCCCAGAGCACCTGCTCACACCTGGAAGCCTTCGTAATCGGCGCTCTGTAATTGGTCTCTGAGGTGTGGTTTGTACCTGCATACCATCCTTCAGCCCATTGGTTTCCAGGACACAGCCCATCCTGGCTGGGCTTGTTTTATTAAGGATGACAAAGGTGCTCAGAGTTTGCCATGTAAATATTGAAAACCTAGGTATGGCCTAGGAACTAGTGACTCAAAGCCTGTGCCTGAAGGAAGGGAGGTTTGGAGTGGGGATGACTGGTGGTTTGGGGTTCTGCTCGCCAGGTGATACATGAAGACAAAGGATACTTGACATGGGGAGGGAAGGGGCCCTTTGTTACCAGGAACTGAGATGAGTGAGGAGGAAGGGTGGTGGGGGGGTGACTGACACGGTTTTTTCTGAGCCCAGGAAATGGTGGCAGGGGCCTGGCCACCTTAGGGCCCTGCCATCTCTGCGGCTGAGGGTGGTTGGAGCCTTTGTCCATCTCTTTTCCAGGTGACAGTGGCATGGCCGTGCCCCAGGCTTTCCCACTGGGGCCCCTCCACGAGCCTGCAGGCGCCCTTGTGGAGCCCCAGCCCTCCCCTCGAAGCTTGGCTGAGGGCTTCCTGGAGGAGGAGCTTCGGCTTAACAGGGAGCTGAAGCAACTGCAGTTTTCCGAGCCTGTGGGCCTCATCTACAATCCTGTGGAGTACGCGTGGGAGCCGCACCGCAGCTATGTGACCCGCTACTGCCAGGGCCCCAAGCAAGTGCTCTTCCTGGGCATGAACCCAGGGCCCTTTGGCATGGCCCAGACGGGGGTAAAGAGCTTGGCTTCCCCTGGCGGGCGGAGGGGAGGCCGGATGCTTGGCTGCGCGTGCTACGCCCCCGCCCCTCACACACACCGGCTCCTGTGGTCTCAGGCACTCTGCCGGCCTCGCTGCCCATGTTAACCAAGCGCATTAATGGTAGTTCCGTTTCCCCGGTGAGCCGTCCGGTGTGCCGTCCGCTAATTGCCTCTGAGAGCCCTTCCTTCCGCCGGCCCTGCCCTCGCCTTACCCTGCCGGCTGCCCCCCTCTCCCTAGAGTGTCGTTGGGGTCAGGAGAGGGACTGGGACTACTGGGTCCTCAGGGGATTGGTTGCCAGGCGTGGGTTTGGAAGGGACGCAGGACATTCCGGCAACCTGGCTTCTGTTTCTTAGCTGCGGAGAGGCTCCGAACCGAGCCAGGCTCCAGGCCCCGACTGCTTCCCTTCCAGACCTCCAGATGAGTGACTGCCGCTTGGCGGCAGGGGCTTGGCAGGTGGGGGAGGGGAAGAGGCTTCGGGGCAGGAGGCTCAATCGCTTTTATTGACCCCAACCGGGGGCTGAAAGGTGATCGATGATGATCGATGGAAATGACAGCCTGAGGCTTGGGGCTGAGAGGGCACCCAGAGAACAGTGGTCAGCGCTGTCCTTGTGCCTTCTCCAGCCCTGGCCACTTTTCTGTCTCAGGCCATCTTTCTGTCTCCTGTACTGACCATCACGCCCTGTGTCAGGCCAGGCCTCCTCCCCGTGTGCTCCGTCCCTGGTTCCAAAGGCTCGTGGGGGTAGAGACAAACACATAGATTCTTCTGGGCCTCAGTCCACATAAAAATTGGGCAGAGGTGGGCAGAAGCGAGCCAAAGGCCAGGAACCCTTGTCTCGGGCCTTTGGGTGAAGGAGGTGGGGGGTGGGGTCGTCCAGGCTGGATCCCCCTGGAGGGTGGAAAGGGGCGGGTTGGTCCAGAGCCCAGTTTGAACCCCTTGTGTCTCGCTCCTTCCCCACAGGTGCCCTTTGGGGAAGTGAGTATGGTCCGGGACTGGTTGGGCATTGGCGGGTCTGTGCTGACTCCTCCCCAAGAGCACCCCAAGCGCCCAGTGCTGGGACTGGAGTGCCCAAAGTCCGAGGTGAGTGGTGCCCGGTTCTGGGGCTTTTTCCGGAACCTCTGCAGACAGCCCGAGGTTTTCTTCCGTCACTGTTTCGTCCACAACCTGTGTCCTCTGCTCCTCTTGGCTCCCAGCGGGCGCAACCTCACCCCCGCTGAGCTGCCGGCCAAGCAGCGAGAACAGCTCCTCGGGCTGTGTGACGCGGCTCTGTGCCGGCAGGTGCAGCTGCTGGGGGTGCGGCTGGTGGTGGGCGTGGGGCGCGTGGCCGAGCAGCGGGCACGGCGGGCTCTGGCCGGCCTGATGCCTGAGGTCCAGGTGGAGGGGCTCCTGCACCCCTCCCCTCGTAGCCCCCAGGCCAACAAGGGCTGGGAGGCAGTGGCCAAGGAGAGACTGAATGAGCTGGGGCTGCTGCCGCTGCTAACGAAATGAGTGCCCCTGCGGCTGGCCTAGGACACGTTCAAGGCCCCCGGGGTCGTTCCGGACAAGCAGATGACCACACGCCTCCCGGACTGGAGCGACGAGGTTCCCCTCAGCTCCCTGGTGGCTGCGACCTGCCGAGGCAGTTTTGACACTACTCCTGCTCGCCCTCCCGATTCCTGCTCGCCTCACCTTCATCTGAGCGTGGCCTCTGGCCTGTGGGTCCCAGTGCCACAGGGGGCCGGCGCCCACAAGCCGCTCTACCTCACTGTTTCCCTGGGGGCCGTTCTTCAGCAGAGAGTGACCTGAGCAGTGACTTCTGAGGTCGTGTTTGCAGTTTTAGAGTAAAGCTCCTGCCCGGATCCCCACCCATCCTTCAGCTCACCCCTTTGCTC
The DNA here is from genome assembly GCA_004024745.2 of Catagonus wagneri. NCBI lineage: Eukaryota > Metazoa > Chordata > Mammalia > Artiodactyla > Tayassuidae > Catagonus > Catagonus wagneri. Next base: position 3,277,158 of record PVHT021183647.1, read on the forward strand.
ACAGGGACCAGGATAAAAGCATGAGCTGTGGATGCTGAGAGTGAACCTCTGATGGGAGACTGAGGCCAGGTCAGAGAGAGAGAGAGAATTCAGGGTGTCAGCACGGGAGAGGCCAGAAGACCTGGATTTCCATCCACCTTGAAGACCTGTGAACCCTATGACTGTAGACGAGTTGATTGACCTCTCCGAGCCTTAGGACCCTCTGTAAAACGGGGTCCCTGCCTCCTGGGGCTGGTGTGGGGATTAACAGATAACACTTAAAAGTGCCTTGCACAGGGCCTGGCTCGCGGGTGCTCACACACCTCCCCTGGCTCTCGCCTCTGGGTCGGGGAGCCCCTCTGCTCCCAAGGCCAGGATGGGGCTGGGCCTCCACCTGTGGCCTGAGTGAGGGGCAGATTTTGGCCCCGCCAGAGCTGGACCAATGACTTTATGAAAAACCCAGCCTGTGCTTTTCTCAGTCTAAGCATTAAAAGCTCCTAAACCCTTATGTGTGGGCCCTATTTTCCCCTCCCGTGTGTCAGGAATTGGAAGGTGATTGTTTATATGTTCCCCCCTTAACCTCTTCCCTACTTGCAAAGGGAGGGTCCTCTTGGGTAGCCAGGGAATGGTGGAAACAGTCTCTAATCGCCCAAGCAAAGCTGCACAGTCTCTGGCAGGGGCCTGCCCGGTGGCTTGTGTGCTGCTCAGGGCATGGTGGAGAGCAGGGGGCGGGTAGATGGGAGCCTGGCCTCTCCAGCTAACCCGTTTCTTCTGTCTGCCGAATGGCTGGATGGTACGCCCCTTTAGTAAGGGCTGGGAAAGTGAATGCATGGGGGAGCAGAGGCCACCCTAATAAGGAACATACGGTTGGACTCTAGCTCCTCGGACAGGTCATCCCCAGCTGTCAAAATGAGTAAGATTTTTAGAATAAGTGTTCCCTGGCCCATTGTATAATAATTTGAGTGGCCTTTGTCCTTGGTTCTTGGGAGGGAGCCTCTAAATCCTCAGGATTTCCCAAGGGATGGGAGTTTCTCATTCATGGTGGGACCCTTGGACCACACTTGCGTTTATGCTGAAATTTGACTCAGGAGGGCTGGTCGTGCCTGAAAGACCAGCCAGGTGATATCAGCCTAACCTTCAGGGAGGGGAGGAGGGTGCCTGGAGATTGAATTCAAGCATGTGGTCAGTGATTTCAATCAGTTATGCCTCAATAATGAAACCCTAATAACTCTGGAGGGGTTCCTGTTGTGACTCAGCGGTTAATGAATCTGGCTCGCATCCATGAGGCTGCAGGTCCGATCCCTGGCCTCGCTCAGTGGGTTTTGGATCCATTGTTACTGTGAGCTGTGGTGTAGGTTGCAAACATGGCTTGGATCCTGCGTGGCTGTGGTTGTGGCACAGGCTGGCGGCTACAGCTCCGATTCAGTCCCTAGCCTGGGAACCTCCATATGCTGCGGGTGCGGCCCTAAAAAGACAACAAAACAAAACAAAACAAAAACACAACTCTGGACATGGAGGCTTTGGCGAGCTTCTTGTTTGGTGAACATATGGAAGTGTCAGGAGGGTGATGTGTCCTGATTCCACAGGAAAAGGACATGGAAACTGGGTCCCACCCCTCCCAGAGCTTGTGTATATGTTTCTTTGGCTGATTCTGATTTGTATCCTTTATAATAAAACGAATTGCAAGTGGAGTACTTTCCTGAGTTCTGTGAATCATTCTAACAAGTTATTGAACCTGAGGGGGTTGTGGGAACCCCTGAATTTGTAGCCAGTTAGAAGTGAGGTGGCCTGGGTACCCCCGAACTTGCAGCTGGCATTTGCAGTGAGGGCAGTCATGTTGGGGGCTTTGTCCTTAAACCTGAGGGGTCTGTGCTAACCCTAGAGGGTTGGCATCCACGTTGCATGATCATTTATTTTTTTCTTCTTAGGGCTGCGCCCATGGCATATAGAAGTTCCCAGGCTAGGTGTCGAATTGGAGCTGTAGCCACTGGCCTACGCCACAGCCACAGCAGTGTGGGGTCTGAGCCGCATATGCAACCTACACTTGCAGCTTGTGGCAATGCTGGATCCTTCACGTACTTAGTGAGGCCAGGGATCAAACCCGCATCCTCATGGATACTAGTCGGGTTCTTAACCCTTTGAGCCACAGTGGGAACTCCTGCATTACAATTTTGCCCTCGCTCATGCCTTAGACTCCTTTCCTTTCTGCCGTCAGTGCAGTGGTGCTAAATAGTTATCGCCCGATGTTGCAGAGCGCTGGATAAGGCACCAGGGAATAGCTGCACAGAGATAAACACCATTGTTCCCTTACGTATTTAGCTGAGGTAGTCAGGGAGAGCTCTCTGGAGGAGGTGGCGTTTTAGGTGGCTTTAGAGACTGGGGACATTTTGGAGAACTTAGAGAAGAGCTTGGTTATGTTCAAGGGGTGGCAAGTACCTAAGTGTCAACTTGGCCCAGATGGGGGTACAGGCAGGGGAGCTAAGTTAGGGCCAGCTTGTGAAGGGTCCTGAGTGCTAGACTAACCTGTGAGAATTTGCAGTCCAGGGAAGGATGCCCAGAACATACACACTTAAAACACCCAACAGATGCGAGTAGGGACAATCTGTATAGGAGGCACTGCAGGTGCAGTGGGGTCAGGAATGGGAAGGGGGGTTGGTCCCTGTGTAGAGAAGGTATCCTGGGGGTTAGAGTCGGGGTGAAAGCCTAGCATTGGGGGTGAGAATCATGAGATGGTGGGGGGGGTTGGGCAGTGCGTTGAGGCTCTTGAATAGTATCCAACGAGATAATGACATGAAGACTTAGGTGTGACAGAGTCACTGCTAGACCTGGCTTCTAGTGGGGCTGTTGCCCTCAGTTCTTGGGAGAGGCTGAATAGGGTCCCGGGCCTGCTTTTTCCCAGGGGCACCGTTTTAATCTTCCAGGGCTGCCGTAACAAAATACCACAGACTCAGGGGGAGATGCTTAAACAACAGATTTATTTTCTTAGAGTGCTGGAGGCTGGAAGTCCAACATGCAGGTGTCAGCAGGTTTGGTTTCTCCTGAGGCTGCTCTCGTGGGTGAGCACATGGCTGCCTTCTCACCGTGTCCTCCTGTGGCCTTTTCTTCGTGCACATCTTTCTTCCTTGAAGGACACTGGTCATACTGGATCAAGGTCCCACCCTTAGGACCGAATTTAACCTTAATCCCCTCTTTAAAGGCCCACTCTCCAAATATCTCCCCAAGTTACACAGAGGATTAGGGCTTCAACACATAGGAATTTTGGGAGTCAACAATTCGGTTCAAAACAGGCACCTAAAGTCATGTCACTGCTCTTTTCTTTCCCCGTCAATGTCAGCCTCTACAAAAGGGTACTCAGGAGCGCCTTTTTTCCAGTCTGGTGGTGGAGGCTGGTGTGGTGGCTTAGCTGGCTAGGACTTAATCCACTAGACTGGTCCCTACCCTCCAATCCATTCTAGAGCTGTTTCTTCAGTACAAATGGGAGTGTCCTTAAGGAGGGGAAGTTCATTGTTTTCTCCTGGGCCAAAGGGATTGGAGATGTCAGCTGCTGCAAAATAAGATGGTCAGAGGTATTTTAAAGCCAAATTGAAGTAATTTGGGATCACTGAGAGTTCTACTGGCCACTAGCCACGTATGGCTGTTTGATTAAAATTAAGCAAAATAAAAAAATTCATGGAGGAGTTCCCATTGTGGCTCAGCAGTAATGGACCCGACTAGTATCCATGAGGATGCAAGTTCAATCCCCAGCCTTGCCCAGTGGGTTAAGGATCTGATGCTGCCATGAGCTGTGGTGTAGGTCACAGATGAGCCTTAGATATGGCACTGCTGTTGCTATGGTGTAGGCTGACAGCTGCAGCTCCAATTCGACCCCTGGCCCGGGAACCTCCATATGCCGTGCGTGTGGCCCTAAAAATACAAAAAGATAAAGAAGAAAACTTAAGCAAAATAAAAAAACTCGTGGAGGAGTTCCCATTGTGGCTCAGCAGTAACGAATCCGACTCATATCCATGAGGATGCAGTTTTGATCCCTGGCCTCGCTCAGTGGGTAAAGGATCTGGCTTTGCTGTGAGCTGTGGTGAAGTCACAGACATGGCTCAGATCAGGGGTTGCTGGGGCTGTGGCGTAGGTCAGCAGCTGTAGCTCCTATTCGACCCCTAGCCTGGGAGCCTCTATGTGCCACAGCTCTAAAAAATAAGTAAATAAATAAGTACATAAATACATAAATAGTAAATTCAACTCTTTAATCAATTGCCATATTTTAAATGCTTGATAGTCACACATAGCTAGTGGCTACAGGTTGGGTGGTGCAGATAGAGAACATTCCGTCATTGTGGAAAGTTCCATTTACTAGAACCCTGCCTGTGAGTCAGAATGCACCTGTAGAGGTTTAAAAAAAAAGGCAAGTGTCCCAGTTCCACTTCATTTTATTTTTAATATATATATTTTTAGCCACAGCATGTAGCGGCTTGATGTGGGATCTCAGTTCCCAGACCAGGGACCGAACCTGGGTGGTAACGGTGAAAGCACCAACCACATCTGCAGCATGCAGAAATTTCCTGGGCTAAGGATTGAACTTGTGCCACAGCAGGAGGGATATTGGGACCCTTAACCTGCTGAGCCACCAGGGAACCACCGTAGCTCCACTTGAAGAGATCTTGATTTGGGAGGTCTGAAGTGCAGCCTGGTATTTACTTTTCTCTCGGTGCTGTGGATTTGCAGCCAAGGGGATGACAGGATTGCACTGGGTGCCCTGAAGGCAAGGAGAGGGTTTCATATTTCTTTCCCCATATTAACCTCACATCTGGCACGAAGTAGGGGCCCTGGATGAATGCTTAAAGTCAGGCACTCATCTGATTTTGGAGCTGGACCTTCAGATGCCATCCAGTAGCACAAGTGTCCCCGGAGTTTTTGCCCAGTGATGGCGATCCAAATTCTGCTTCAGAGGAGTGGTGGGGTCTTCAAAGTCCCAACCCGGCATGTACCCATGTGCATGCACACAGACATACAATTAGACACACTCAACTTGATAGAAACCCAGCTGTGCTTGGGGTGGGGGTGCTTCTGAGACTGCAAGATGGCGTGTGTCGGAAGGAAAGCCTCTTCCTCTTTCTTTTCCTTTTTTTTCCTTACCGAAACAAGATGGCTTCAAGGAAGATCGAGTCTCCAGTTTGACCACTATGTGGTCCTTCACTTGCCTTTCTCAATTTGACACGCATTTGTTGATGTCCGCCGTGTGCCATTGCCCACGCTAGGCACTGTAGGGAGTGACAGAGGTGAATTAGATGATTCTCTGCCCTCACGTTGCTCACTGTCTGGTGCTGGGAGATACAAGCCTCTAATTATAGTATAAATCAAATGGAAACCGTGTTGTGAACAAGTTCTAAACACAGCGATCTGGGCACACTGACTGAGGAAGGGATTAGCTCTCAGAGCGGGGGTAGGAGGTTGCTTGCCAGTGAGAGAGGGAGGTGACCGGGGAGTTCTTTTTCTTATCACTGGGCTCAATCTTGCCACCTCCAGGGAGTGGGTGTTTGAAAAAGGGGACCATGGAGTTCCCATTGTGGCGCAGTGGAACTGAATCCGGCTAGGAACCATGGGGTTGCGGGTTCGATCCCTGGCCTCACTCAGTGGATTAAGGATCTGGTGTTGCCGTGAGCTATGGTGTAGGTTGCAGACGTGGCTCAGATCTGGCGTTGCTGTGGCTGTGGCTGTGTCGTAGGCCGGCAGCTACAGTTCCGATTAGACAGACCCCTAACAGGGTAACCTCCACATGCCGTGGTGCAGTCCCAAAAACGACAAAAGACAAAAAAAAAGGGAGGGGGGACCATGGTGTCAGATGGCCCCAAGAATTTCTCAGCCCCAACTGCAAGGATGAGAAGAGGGGCTCGGGACCAGAATCGGCCAGAAGCCAGGGATGGGCACGGCTCTATGAGAGATGGGAAGTGGGGCTTTCTTTTTGATCTCTTGTTCTGTGAAAACAGCAGCAGGTGTGTCAAGGGTGTCCAGGTTTTGAAGTAAAAAAGGCCAGAACGCAGCCAGGGAATAGAGATTGTGATCCAGCCCAGACTAGGTCTCAGTTCTCCAAATATTCCTGTTTAGGAGCATGTAGGCCAGCTGTTTTCTATTTTTTCCTGATGCCCCAAAGACGGAAATAATTCCAGTTGGACCATGAGACACTGAGGTGAGACACATAGATGAACTTCCCAGCTATGACCATCAGAAATAAATACAGAAATAAATTGCTTAGGGGGAGGCTGAATTGCTTTCTTCATCAAAGATTTTAACGCCAGCCTGGCCCCAGCCCAAGCTTACCAGCCAAGGTTGGATTAGAATGTATTTGGGGAAAATGTCTCTCCGCTTTTTTCTCTCTCTTGTTTTGACCCGCATTCTATCAAAACCAAAACAAACAAAGCAGCTGCAGTAGAATTTTGCTGCACGTCTTCTTGCCTGTGATTCCACTCCTACCTCCTGCTCGAGGATCTCAGCCTGATGTGAGTCTAGGCCCCGCTCGCAGAGGGGGTGGCCAAGTGCCCAGAACAGCCCTCCACGGTGGCCTGTGCCAAGCCGGGTTGCCATTTCCATTTTCATTAATTGAAGCAACTTGACCCTGATCTTTTCAGGCCAGCAATTTCCTGTCTGCTGGTTGGGAGTGTGGCGGAGGGGGGACATGCCTCACCCGGTCATTCTGTCCTTCCATCTATCTTGATGGTGCTGACTTTTAGTCCAGGCTACGAAAAGGAGTCTCCTGTTTCAGCTGGCAGGGGAGAAGCCCAGCCTGGGGATCTCACCCTTTCTGTCTTCTGAGGAAGGCCTTCCTTGTGTCTACCCTCAAGCCCACCTGTTGTGATTTTGGCTCAGTTTTGTTTCTTTGTTCAGTTTGGAGAAATTTGATGACTGATGCAGTGGCCTCTTTGAACCTCATCCAGTGATGCTTTCTGCTGTAGGAGAAGAAAAAGATGTCCTTGAAGGAAAGGGTTTGCCTTCCAACCCTGGAAAGGCACCACAATTGAGCCAGTGCGGTGTGATGGCTGCCCCTTGTGTGACGGTGCATGTGTGTTTTACTACTTCCCTAGCTCTGAGGGAAGTCTGAGTGAGGTCACTGAGTCAGTGTGATCTTGTCTCCCTGTGTGGTCGTGTCCCTTTGAAGGAACCATTCCAAGGGGTACAGAGATGTGTTCCGTTTAGTGTGGGCCTCCAGTGTACACACACATGTGTGTACTTTTGTGATCCACGGGGATCTTTTTTGCCTCCGCGTTTTAAAAAACTCTCCCAGACGGACACGCGGGTAATCAGGTGTGACCCATTTTCGCTGCCGCTGTGTCTCTGTGCGTCTGGCGTATTTTTGTGTAGCCCTTGCGTGCTCGTGCGTCTTCAGGGGACTTGTTGTGTCTTTCTGAGTGTCCTCTGGCTCCGTTTGGAAGGTGGGGGAACAGAAGAAGGAGCCCAGACGCGGAGGGGAGCCGTCGGGGTGGGGGAGCCGGAGCGGGGGGGGGGGGGTGCGCTGCAATCTGTGACTCGGAAAACAGATTTGTGGAGGAGGCAGCAGCCCGGGCGCGCGGCGCGTGCGGGGCGGGGGCGGGGGCCGCTCTGGCCCCCAGCTCCTCCGCAATCCAATTAAATAACATTTAAATGCATAACCAGCCCGCGCGGCGATGAGGCTGGAGATTGGAGCGGGCGCGGCGGCGGGCCGCGCGGGCGGCGTTTTGTGGAGCTCAGCGATTCTGGCGGCAATTTCCCCGCTCGGCGCGGCTTTTACGAGCCGGCTCCCCGCGCCCGCCCCGCGCCCGCAGCTTCCCGCCACTCCCGCCTCCGCTCTTTTTTCCCTCCCTCGCCTCCTTTGCAGCCTTCTGGTCTGGCCTTGTGTCTCTCCATCTCTTTGGGTGCGCCGCCCGCCTGCCCTCCCTCCCTAGCGGGCTTGTCCCTGTCTCTGGGTGTCCGACTCTGGCTCGAACCTTATGTGGGTGACCCCCGCCCCCCTTTCTGGCCAATGCCCTGTCTGCGTCTTTTCAGATCACCATCTCATCATAGCTTCTGTTTCTCTTTGCCTGTTTCCTTGTCTCTCTGGCCTCTGCAGCCTCCGACCCCCAAAGCCTCCCCTTTAGGTCTGCTTGCCTCCCCCTGGCGATTCAGAGGCCTCTGGCCTCACCCGCCAGCCTTCACTCCTCAGCCTGCCTCCAATGAGGGCTAATGGGGGCTCTGCTGATTGGGAGCAAAAAGGCAGGCAGAGGAGGGAAAAAAGCAGAGGTTAAGAAGAGGGGACAGGAGTTCCGTCGTGGCTCAGTGGTTAATGAATTCGACTAGGAACCGTGAGGTTGCAGGTTCAATCTCTGGCCTTGCTCAGTGGGTTAAGGATCTGGCGTTGCTGTGAGCTGTGGTGTAGGTTACAGACGCAGCTCGGATCCCGCGTTGCTGTGGCTGTGGCTTAGGCCAGCGGCTGTAGCTCCGATTAGACCCCTAGCCTGGGAACCTCCATATGCCGTGAGTACGGCCCTAGAAAAGGCAAAAAGACCAAAAAAAAAAAAAAGGAAGGGGGGACAGAGAGTTCCCATCGTGGTGCAGCGGAAACGAATCTGACTAGGAACACTGAGGTTGCTGGTTCGATCCCAGGCCAGGCACAGCAGGTTAAGGATCTGTCGTTGCTGCAGCTGTGGCTTCGTTCCGCTGGGATCTGATCCCAGGCCAGGGAGCTCCATATGCCGCAGGGTAGCCAAAAAAAAAAAAAAAAGAGGGGACAGTTGTGCTGATCGACTTGATGGGCACAGGCCCAGCTGGTGGTGGCAGAAACAAGTGTGTCGGTGCGAATGATTGGACGAGACTTTCCCACCTCCTTTAGGAACAGAGTGGAGAGCGTCGCTCATTCAGCATCAGGGGAGCGAGGTGTTTCATTTCCAAGAAGTCCACAGGAGTCCTGCTGGGTGGATGTGTGCCAGCGGGTCTTGGGGCTCTCCTGAGGGTTGGATGGAAAATGGGGTCCTTGCTGGGGAACCAGGGTGGAGCAAGTCCCCCAGGAGGAGCGAGACAGAGAAGGCAAGACCAGGCATTTTGTTTCTTACGTGGGACTAGACTCCATTATTATCTTCTCTTCCTCCTTGTTCCCTTTCTCATCCTTGCTCAGGCCCCTCAACATATGGAGCCTGCCATTTACCAGATGCTGTGGGCTCACGCAGATTTCTAGGAGAAGAGCAGAGAGACAAAGAGAACGGCAAGGGCAAAGGCCCTGATGCGAGCAGTGTCTGCTGTGCTAGAGGCACAGCGATGGGGCTGCTGCAGCTGGAGCAGAGAGAAGGGAGTGAATGGTGGGTCTGAGAGGTAATGGGAATCAGATCACGTGGGGACAGATGAGTCACCAAGAGGCTTTAGTTTTAGCTCTGGGTGAGATGGAGAGTCACTGGAGGGTTCTGAGCAGGGGAGTGACATGATCTGCCTTGTATTTTCATGGAAAATTCTTACCGTGCTGTTGAGACTCAGTTGAGAAAAACAAGGGCAGAAGCAGGGCGACCAGGCAGGAGCCTGTTGCCATACCAGCTCAGAGATGGGGGTGGCCTGGACCAGGGAGGTGGCAGTGGAGGTAGTGATAAGCGGTCAGATTCTGGATGTACTTTGCAGAGAGCCCAGGGATTTGCTGATGGGCCAGATGGAGGGTGTGGGAGAAAGAATGGAGTTGGGCTGAGACCAAGGGATTTGGCCCGAGTGACCAGAACCGTGGAGTAGCCATGAACTGATTCGGGGAACACTGCAGGAGGAGCTGGTTTGGGGCCCTCAGTTTTGGACATGTTAGGTTTGAGATGCCTGTTAAGCAACCAGGTGGAGGTGTCTGGTCAGCAGATGGATGTGCAGGTGTGGGTTTAGTGCTGAAGGCCAGGCTGGAGATACAAACTTAGGGGTCTTCAGTGACACTGAATGAGATCCCCTAAGGAATAAGAGCAGATAGAAAATAAAGGACATCTGGAGTTCCTTTCGTGGCTCAGTGGAAACAAATCCAACCAGCATCCATGAGGATTCAGGTTCCATCCCTGGCCTCGCTCAGTGGGCTAAGGATCCAGCCTTGCCGTGAGCTGTGGTGTAGCTCGCAGATGCAGCTTGGATCTGGCATTGCTGTGGCTGTGGTGTAGGCTGGCAGCTACAGCTCCGATTCAACCCCTAGCCTGGGAACCCCCATATCCCACAGGTGCAACCCTAAAAAGACAAAAAAAAAAAAAAAAAGATAAAAGAAAAAAGAAAATAAAGGACATCCAATGACTGAGTCCAGGTATTTCAATATTGAGATGTTGCAGAGTTGCAAAAACTCTTCCCAAATGTGGAGACATTACAGCAAGGAAGATGCGGGCATGAGGCGTGGCGGGCTCTTGGCTTGATCTCTCTTCCTCGTTCCCAGCCACCCCGGTGTGACCCTCACTGATCTGTATCTAGAAACTCCCAACCCACCCTCTGGGCCTTGGCCTCATTCCCCTCCAGGCTGCTCACCTACTCAAGCGTCTAGAGTGGCTCCTGAAGCTCAGCATCCTGGTCTCAGAGCCAAGGAAAGAGGGTTGGGTGGGAAAGGAGCTGAAGATCTGAGACCCTGAGAGGCAGTGACTTACTTGCTCAAAGTCCCTCTGTCAGGAGGTGGCCAGAGCTCCCAGCACGTAGTTGAGCGCTCTTTATACCACCCTACCCTCCCTTTTGGGTCCCTTCTCAACAAGTAATACATGTTTGCTGATATCACAAACGTGCAGAGCAGCAATGGAGGGCCCTAAGGGATCCAGTGGAAACAGATAATGCAATTCTTGCCCTCAAGAAGCTTGGACTCAGGACCCCGAAATAATTTTCCCATTGTTTCCCCATCTCTTCAGTTTCATTCCTTATGACTTCCCAACATGGACTCTCTTCTTCCCCACTCTGTACCCTAGGGCTCTCCTTCTCTTTAAACCTTGCTCTAAGCTTTTCTTCCGGAACCTTCCCAGATCACCTTGGATTACCCCAATCCGACAGGTAGCTCAGGCCCCAAACCCAGTTACCATTGTAACTCTCTTTCCCCTATGTCTTTTTTGTTTATTTGTTTGTTTGTTTGTTTTTGGTCTTTTTAGGGCATATGGAATTTCCCAGGCTAGGGGTCAAGTCAGAGCTGTAGTTGCCAGCCTACAGCCACAGCAATGCCAGATCCGAGCCATGTCTGTGACCTATTCCACAGCTCATGGCAACGCTGGCTCCTTAACCTGCTGATCTAGGCCAGGGATCGAACCTGCATCTTCATGGATACTAGTTGGGTTCCTTAGCTGAGCCACAACGGGAACTCCCATCCTCTACCCCTTATACTCAATCCACATGCAAGTTCTGTCGGCCTTATCATCCAAACATATCCCAATGTGACCACGTCTCACAATCTCCACTTGGACGGTCCTAGGCGAGACACAGTCTTGCCAGCACTGCTGACCACAGCAGTCCCCCGATGGGCCTCCCTACGGTTCATTCTCCACAGCACAGTCCCTTCCATCTCACATCCATCTGTCTGTGTGCCTTTTCCTATCTCTGCACCATTCAAACCAGTTCCTCCTACCGCGGTGGAAGGTGCTAGAGGGAGACCATCCTCTGTGCCTGGGGGCACCGAGGACCCCTGTTGTGGGAGCCGGCTACCTGGAGCTGGGATGGGGGACGTCCAGGAGGGGGCGCTCCACGGGGAGGTGGAGAAGTAAGAGTGAGTGTGTCTCTGGGGGGGCTGGGAGCGTTCAGCGGGTCTGCCGGTCGCTTTTCCTTATTTCCATCTTCTGTTTCATCCTAATCAGCATTCTCCCCTCCTCCTCATGGCCCCTCCCCTTCCGTCTCACCGACTGGGTCCCTATCTTTGTATTGGGGGGTGGGGGGTGGGTAGGAAGGATCCCTCACCAGCCTCAGGGTCTTGAGAGCATCTCCAGTCGAAGGCACCCCTGCCCCTGATCCAGGCCCCTCTCCTACTCTGGGGAGCTGGGCCCACCCGGTGGCGAATGCCGATCTCACTCTCGTCAGCCTGGGCACCCCGGTTGAATCATTCACTATTTTATCCCCAATGCCTAGCAAAGCACTTTGCACCCAGTAGGTGCTTATTAAATATTTATCGAAAGGAGGAATGAGTGAATGAATGAAGGTCTGAGGCATTTGGCTTCCCCGTTGGGCCCCTGCTTTCAAACTTTAATGTGCACGCTGGCCACCTGGGGATCTTGTTAGACTGGAGGATTGGATTGACTGGGTGTGAGCTGGCACCTGAGGGTTTGCATTTCCAGCACGTTTCCAGGGCTGCTGATGCTGCCGGTTCTCAGATCCTATTTTGAGCGGCAAAGTTCTAAGGGGAGGGGTCTCTCGGGCAGCAGGAAGCCCCCTGCCGAATGGAAAGAGAGAATGATGACAATCGTGAGAGACTGAGAGATAGTGAAAGAGAGAGGAACCAAAGGAAGAAGGGAAACCCACTGCTCTGGTCTAATGGTCCCTCTGAAGCACCCGTCCCAACAGTCTCGGGACGCCTAGAAGCATCTCTAACATCTCCCGAGCCAGCCTCTGCCGCCCCAGGGCCCCACCCCGACTCAGAGTAATGCGGCTCTGGAGACATCCGCCACCTCTGTGTCCCCGAGTGGCCTCATTATTTCTGAGACCACCGTGAGTCCCAGAAAAGAAAGCGTGGCCAAGAACAGGTCTGGAGTTTTCCTTCAGTTCCAAGGACGTGCCGCAGATTATCATCTCAGCACCAGGCACACAGGTGAACAAGAGCCAGGAGGCCCGTCTAGTGGGGAGGGAGACAACGTGCATGGGTGAAAGAAGGTGGGATTTGCCATTGGCCTTGGAGGAGGATGGGGAGAGCCCTGATGGGCATATGGGAACCCCGGGAGCTGGTGGAGAGGACATTCTAGGCAACGTGGGCTGGAAGCAGGATGATTCGGGCCATGTTCCTGGGAGCATGTGGGGACCAGATGCTGGGGAGAGGGGCGTGATGGAGGAAGGGGAAGTGTGGGAGCTCAGCGTGGGTCTGTATTAAGGAGGGCTGTAAATGCCAGTTTGAGGAATCAGTGCCATGGTATAAAGGCAGGTTTATACTGTATGTGTTAGGGAGCCACGAAAGGGAGTTCCATGTATTAGAAGAGGTACTTAGAGGAAAGGCTTTGACGTCTGTTGGTTGACCTGGAATACTAGGCAGGGGCCCTTCTCTTCAGTTGCCTTGTTCAGCTCTGTATTTGCTGGAGGCGTCGTCAGGCTCTAAAGATAAGAGAGTGGTGCCTGGCTTTGGGAAAAGCCGGAGGTGTGGCTCTTTGTCCCATCACTGTGGGAAAGAGCTAATATTTTTTTTTCTTTGCTGTTTTTAGGGCTACACCTGTGGCTTCTGGAAGGTCCGAGGCTAGGGGATGAATTAGAGCTGCAACTGCTGGCCTACACCACAGCCATAGCCACGCCACATCTGAGCTACATCTGTGACCTACACCACAGCTCACAGCAAAGCCGTGAGCTGAGCGAGGCCAGGGATCGACCCCACAGCCTCATGGTTCTTAGTCGGATCTGTTTCCTCTGCGCCACAACGGGAACTCCTGGACTTCGGTCTTAAACCCCACCAGCCACGCAAATCCCCCTCAATACATTTTAAGACTTTGGAGTGGGCACCTCAGGGTGTGTCCCCAGTGTACCATAAGCTTGGAGGCTTTCCTGCTCAGATGCTTCCAGCGCGGGCCAGGCCAGGTGTCAGCCTTCCCAAGAACCAACTTGTAAGTTGAAAGCGTATGTATTTTACCCACAGGCCCCGCAAATCTGGGTTTTCCCTGACAAGGGTCCGTGTCTTTCCTCCTCGCTTGCTCCTGTCCTCTCGATCTCATTTGCACTCCCTCTTCCCGCAGGCTGGAAACTATGCCAACAGGGAGGGCAGGTTTTGTTTCTGTGGGAGAGCATGAGATATTATTTTCAGCTGATTTATTTTGGTTTCCAATGATCCCTGTGGTGATGTGCCAAGGAGCAGAAGTGGCCAGGAGCAGCCGTCACCAGCATCGCGTGCAAGGCGGACGGATTGACGGGCAGGCAGGGACCTCATCCAGGACAGGCCGTTTGGAAAAGGGCTCAGGGGCAGGAAACCGGTCTGAGCGCTGCCGCCGACACACCCCAGCTTCAGTTTCTCAGCTCTGGGACACATCGTGTGGACCCTTCTTCCCACGGCCTCTCCCCTTTACAGTCCTCACTGCGCTCCAGCTCATTCAGCCCAGAGTCGTCACTTCTTCTATAGCAACTGCACCCCTCGCATCTCAGGTAAAACCTCCTCGAACCTGTAGAGTGAAAAGTCTCAGGAGTTGCCACTGTGGCACTGTGGGTTAAGGACCTGGTGTTGCCACAGCTGTGGCATAGATTGCAGCTGCAGCTAGGATTCAGTTCTGGACCTGGGACCTTCCATATGCCACAGGTGCAACCAAAATAAATAAACAAATAAATAAATGGTAGAAGAAGAAAGAAAGAAAAGAAAAAAGAAAAGTCTGTCCTTGGCATTGATGCCATCTTTGATGTGTGGCATAGTGCATGTGCTGCGTCCACGATCAATGAACAGGTGAAGGGATTCTGGTGGAGGCAAGGAGGATTTTAGCTACTCCCTGTTTGAGAGCTGTGTGGGTTCCTCTAGGGTAACTCTTCATCCTTAGTCTCCTTTGCGGGGGCTGCGTTCTTTCACCTTGACTTGATGGTCTGTCTTATTCTCTCTCTCTCTCTCTTTTTTTTTTTTTTAGGGCCGCACCAGTGGCATATGGAGGTTCCCAGTCTAGAGGTCGAATCGGAGCAATAGCGACCGGCCTATGCCACAGCCACAGCAATGCCAGATCTGAGCCGCGTCTGCAACCTACACCACAGCTCACAGCAACGCCGGATCGTTTAACCCACTGAGCAAGGCCAGGGACTGAACCCTCAACCTCATGGTTCCTAGTCGGATTCGCTAACCGCTGCCCCACGATGGGAACTCCTCTTGTCTTATTCTTTCAGACGTGTTTTAACGGTTCTGTTATGTCTGCCTTATGTGCTAGCTCCTCTTGGATCTCTGCGGGAGGAAAGTGAGGAAAAGCAGCACCTCTGAAGACATTGTCATAGTTTACTTCTGCCGCTGTGCAATTTCGTTTTGGTTGCCACCTGCGGCACCCAGTGAAAGGGCCGCCAGGCATACGTGATCACACCGGGTCCTGCCGGTCACTGGGGGCAGGAGTGCCCAGAGAGTGAACAAAAAGCCTATTTGAAGTTTAGTGAGGCAGCTCTTGAAAGAGGAGAATCAAGGGAGAACAAGAGGAGATGAGAGACTAGAAAGAGGGTGGAGCCAGGACGGGAGCATCAGAGGTGAGGCAAAGGGGAAGGGGCGTGGGATCTGAGTCTCAGCTTGTCGTCTGTAAAATGGGGATAATAGGCTTGTTAT
Source organism: Catagonus wagneri (assembly GCA_004024745.2). Taxonomy (NCBI): domain Eukaryota; kingdom Metazoa; phylum Chordata; class Mammalia; order Artiodactyla; family Tayassuidae; genus Catagonus; species Catagonus wagneri. The sequence goes on from PVHT021183647.1 coordinate 3,292,504, forward strand.
CGGGAGTAAGAGAGTTAGCACCAGTGAAATGCTTTGCAGACAGTAAGCTGTATAGAATCCTTGATGATAACGGTAATAATAAATGGGTAACAGTGCCTACGTCACTAGAGGTGTTGGAAGACTCAGAGCCTTAAAAAACATTTTGTAAACTGCAAAATGCTATTAGCTGTTTTAGCTGCTATTAGCTAAAACTGGTTTAGCTGCTATTATTGTTATTATTCCATTATTGCATTTCTCTATCTCTTCCTTCCTTCCTTCCTTCCTTCCTTCCTTCCTTCCTTCCTTTCCTTCCCTCTCTCTCTCTCTCTTTCTTTCTTTCTTTCTCTTTCCTTCTTTCCAACCTCAGGGGTGGCATATGGAAGTTCCCAGTCTAGGTGTAGAATCAGAGCTGCAGCTGCTGACCTACGCCACAGCCACAGCAACGCCAGATCCAAGCCACGTCCATGACCTACACCATAGCTCACGGCATCCTTAACCCACTGAGTGAGGCCAGCGACGGACCGGGCATCCTCGTGGATACTAATCAGGTTCATAACCCGCTGAGCCTCAAGGGGAACTCGCCATTCTTGCATTTCTTTTGGCCTCTACCCACATTCATGGGGACAGAGGGCAAAGCTGCCAGAAGGGGGCAAGGACTCCTGTCAGGGACTGTTTCCTTCCTCTCCTCACCCCCTGGGGAGCAGAGTCCAACCCCCTCACCCTCCCTGCTGCCTCTTCTGCCCCAGGCGAGGCTGAGAAGGTAGAGGCTGGCAGCAGAGTGCAGGAGGGAAGCCAAGCTGAAAACGAAAGCTAGGGAGGGGGCAGCAGAGCAGCACCTGGAACCATGTTTGCATAACGAGGAGCTGCACCAGCTCCAGCGTGCTGTTTTTCCAGATACTGCTCTTCCTCCTTTGTCTCTCGGCCAGTGCTCCCGTCTCTTTTCCTCTTTCTTCTTTCCTCACTTCCCCTGCCCCGCAGTGCTCCCCACAGACCCCTTCTGTTCATTTGTCCTCCAGATTCCCCCTCCCCCGTAAGGGTCTCCTCTCTCTCCATCCATCTCTTTCCTTAGCCCTCCCTGGGCCTCATCTCTATGCTTTTCTCTTTCTGCCTCCAAGCCGCCCATCTTTACCTGCTTCCTTCTATCTTCCCTTTCCATTTTCTGGCTCTCTTTCTCCTTACTGAGCCCTGGCCCCCACCCCCAGCCTTCACCCCCTCTCCCCTCCTTTCTCCCCCTAGAGGCTTCTCTGCTTGGATTTAGGATCCCGTGAGTAGCCATCATTCTCTTTATGAAATAACAGTAATGACAAGACAAACATTTAATGAGCACTTACTATGGACAAGGCACCACTAAACACTTCCACAATGGCTGATCTTATGTAACCCCTCAATAACCTTGTGGGGTGAGTGGTATTATCAGCCCCATTTTACAGATGAGGACAGTCAGGTGCAGAGAAGTGAATTATGTTGCTGAAGGTCTCACCGTTAATAGGTCTTGGAACTCAAAGGCCAGCCTGTGTGACTACGGCACCTGTGCTCTTACCTACAGGAATCCATCAGTAGTGGCTCCAGGAGAAGCCGTTTCCTTTTTCTTTTTGCCGGCCACACCTGTGGCATGTGGAAGTTCATGGCCAGGGATCGAACCTGAGCCACAGCGGTGTCCATGCCGAATCCTTCACTGCTAGGCCACCAGGAAACTCCAAAGCCGTTTTCACTTTCTCCCCAGGGTGGTTAAGAGAGCCCTCTTTCTTGAAACAACATCTTGGCACCCTTACATTCCTCCAAAGGTGATTTGTGCCGCCTTCCTCCTCTCTTTGCATGAGACTGAATCTAACCTAACTTTAAGAGCATATTCTGTGTGCCGGTGCCGCGAACCCTACATTGCCAGGCACTGCTCAAAGCACTCCATGCATATCTCCTCATTTAACTGTCACTGCAACCGTGCAAGGTAGCTACTCTTCTCAGCCCCATTTTATAGATGGAAAAGCTGAGGCACAGGGAAGGGAGTAACTCGCCCAGGTCGCACAGTTAGTTCATCGGTGGCAGAGCCAGGATTCAAGCCCAGGGACCCTGCCCTCCTCGGTGGCGATGCTGCCCCACCCAGCTCCTGTTGTTACTCGCTCAGCTGCTCCGAGAAGTTCTTGTGGCCCGTCCGGTCCCTTGGCTGCAGCCTGTTTCTGTGGGTGCTGCCGGCTGCGTTGTCATCTCTGCGCCGGGCACCGAGGGTCCTCAGGGTCTGGCCCCGCCAGCTCTAATGGGTGCCCGAGGGGATTTACTGGCCGCCACCCCCTGGGAGCGGAGACAAGTGTTTTCCTCTCCAGCCCTGCTGTGCGGCCGCTCAGCCCGACAGCTCCCTCGTTCCGGCCCATCGCGGCAGCTGATTTACCTCCGTGGCTGGGGGATTTAGCTGCTGTCCTGGCTCCTACGATAAATTCCCTGGCAAATAACGGAGCTCTGCATCAAAGCGGCCGGCAGGGGAGCGAGCGGGAGCAGATGGCCGCTCTGGCCGTGGGGTGTGGAAGGCAGCGGCAGGCAGGGAAGTCTCCAGGGCTTTCTCGTCCACCCCTGGCCACAAGGCCCGGCTGCATCGTCTTCAGGCCCATGGGTCCCTCTTCACTTCCAGGGGCTTTCACGGTCCCATCCTGGCGTCTCCCAACCCCCAGCACCCACGGGTTCTGATTGATGTCAAGTCTTAGCCCCGCTGCTCCATCTGAAGTCTATTTGCCCGGCATCACTGGGGACTGAGAGAGCTCGCTTCCACCCCTGGGTTTGATTAGGCTTCAAAGACTCAGGCATTGCTTGGTTTTCTGGGGCCCCATGGACACATATTGAAAATAGGATCTGCCTTCCCAAGAGAGGTTCAAACTGAAGCAGGAGATGGCAAGAACTTCCCGGTGGGAAGGGGTGAAAAGCCCCAGAATGCAAGGGACCTAGTATGGGGGCTCAGGGAGATCTCCAAAAAGCAGGTCCTAGTCAGGTTGGGTGAACCCCAAAGAGTGGAGGTACTTCCTAAAAGTGAAGGAGGGACCCCCCCCCTCCGACCAAACCTTCTACGTTGTGGCTCATTCTCAGGACGGCCGCCCGGGTCGGCACTGGAGCTGGGGCGGGTGGGACTGGATGGGTCCTCCCCTGGTTTTTCTGGCTTCCTTCTCACCCCTCTGTCCCTGGTGCCTCCAAGCCCTCCCTGCCGATCCCGCCCGCTCCCCTCTCTTCGCCTGATCTTTCCCACACTGCCGGCCCTTGTACCCAGCAAGCCCTTCTTTCGCCCACGGTCCAGGTGGGTTTGACCTGAAGCTTGGGGGTCCCCGGACCTTCCCTCAGCCGGGAGCCTGTCCCTGGTGTCTGTGCCATTTGGTTCTTCTGCTTCTCATCCATCTTCACTGCCCCCCCCTGCTCCCTGCCCCCCCCCCCACCACAGCTGCCTCCGCCTGGGAGATTACAGACACTGAATCAGCAGCCAGCTCCAGCTTTCTGCTGACAGGGGACTTTCTGCCTCTGAGGGCTCCTGGGTGGGATCAGGGCCCCTCCTGGGGCCTGCGGATTCGGGGTGGGGAGAAGGAAGGGCTAGGGCAGAGAACAGGTGGCTGGGGAGAGAGAGGAGAAGGGCAGAAGGTGAAGAGAGAGAAAGGAGGATGGACAGAGAGGGAGAGCTGGGAAAGAGAGACTGGGGAGAAGAAAACATTGGAAAGATCAAGGAAGGGCGAGGGAAGCAGAGAGTGGGGAGCTGGGAAAGAGGGTGATGAAGGGGGGGGCTGTGGACATTAGGAAGGGGTGAACCCATCTGCCAGCCTGCCAGCCCAGGCCCCAGCTCTGCTCTCCCCTCCCCTGGTGCCCACCCAGACAGGCTCCGTGGAGGCCCAAGTTCATGACCACCAGGCTGAGGTGTGCAGGCTGGGGCCCGCCAGCCTGGGGTCTAGGGTTGTGCCTTACACCTCCCTCTCTCCCGCTCGTTCACGTGGTGGTTTGCACTTCATCTTGTTTGCGGGGCGGCTGGGCCTGCTCTCGGGGTTTAATGATCTGTGCCATTATTTATAGCTTTGCGCGCCGAGAAACACACTGAATTTATCGCTTGCTTCTATAAATAACCCTGGCAAACGGGTGCCCAGGGAGGAGGGCGGGAGGGGGAGGGAGAAGCAAGGAAAGGAGAGGTGGGGGGGTAGGGCAGGGGACGTCTCTGTGGATTCTGTTCCCGAGACGGGGTGATGCATGTGCCCAAGGACAGTGGAGGCTGGCGGGACCATTTGGGTGCAGGCGCGCATCTGAGAGCAAGTTCACCTAAGCGCGACAGTGTGTGCCCCTGGAATGAGGGGAATAACCGCACGTTTCCAAGGGTGTGTGTGAGCTGACAGTGTTTGTCCCTGGTGCCATGTTGGTGGCAGTGAGGTGAAAAAGCACAAGGCAGCCCTAAGGAGTGGCGGGTCTATAAATGGATGGGCAGTGGGGCTAAGAGGCAGCAGCAACTAGAATCAGGCCCCTTTCTCTAAGGTCGGGTGGCAGGAAAAGAAGACAAAGGGACTGGGAACCTTGGGAAGCCAGGGTCCGATGGCAAACATGCTAGGAAGTGAGGCCCAGGCAGCAGGCTGCCCCCAGACCCACAGGGGGCCGGGCTTTTGGGGTTGGCGGGGCAGAGGGGGCAGTAGTGGGGGTTGTGCATTTGGCTACCACCCTCCTCAAAGGACCCTGCTGGGGGGTTTCTGGTGGGAGTGGGAAGCCAGGCAAGTACCAAGTGCCAGAGCCGTGCCTTCTGACACCCGTCCTACCCCTCTGCTCTGCCTGCCCCTCCCATGGGCTCCCCCATCAACCCTAGGATGGCCAGAGATCGCGGGCTTGGGGAAAAGAGCCCTGGTGCTGCTCAACCAGAGGGCAAGAGGTCCTGCCTCCTTTCCCCTAGAGCAGTCTCCTTCTGCTCAGCACTTCCATGCAGAAATGGCTGCAGCAGCCATTAGCTCTGGGAAGCTCTCTGCATCTCTAATGAGGTCATTTGCATATATAACGAGGAACTTTCACAGGTGTTGGGGAAGCTGCCCCTCCTCTCTTTTCCCTTTCCTCTCTCCCACCAGCTGTCACCCTGACCTGTGGCTCTTGGGGTGGGGTGGGGGGCGGTCCTTGCCCACTCAGCTGGTGGATGTGCTGAGGGGTCCCGGGTGCAGGCAAGGTTTTTTTTTTGGGGGGGGGCTCCCCTCTTTGGGTCAGAAATGGGCAAGGTGAAAGCCCCGTGTGGCAGTGTGATCAGGAGCCTGGGCATAAGCACAGAGAGAAGGTCAAGGTGAACACCGCCATCTCTGCCCAAGTGCACTGCAGCAGCACGTGGTAACGTCCCCAGGTCGGTGCAAGTATGCAAAACACGTCCCAGGCTGCACCCACACGACGCTGACAACGACGACGACGCGCCTGCACGCGGCTGCCAGCATGCACGCTCCTTCACACTCACACCCTGGCACCAACACTGGCAATTAGAGAAAAATGCACCTGCACCAACATTTTCTCTATCCAAACAAGCTCCGCGCCCTTTCCTTTCTCCCCGGGAACCTAACAGCGGTGTTTCTCGTGGAGTCACCATCTCTTGTTCAGGCCAGAAAACTACCCCCTCCTCCCACCCCCACGTGCTTTTTGCAGATCTATTCAGCACACAAGAGGCCATTTTCCTTTTAAAAAATGACTAAGAGGGGTCTTTGCACCCTACTGAAGGAGGAAAGAAAATGCCAGGGCAAGGGCGGCTGGAAGGGCTTTGGGTTAGGAACTGGGGGAAGGTGGGGGTGTCCAGGGAGGAGCAGATACTGGGGGCTAAAGTCCCCACAAGGTCATTCTCAGGTTATTCCCTACAGCCCTGACTCTCCGGCTGCAGATCAGCCAATCCCCGGCCCCCACGGCCTCCCCCCAACCCTTCTGTTGGTCCTGCTGAGCCACGTGACCCTCCCCTTCTCTGGCAGCTGCCCCCCCATGATGGATGCAGCCGCTCAGCTGTACCTGTTGGGGGACAGGGACGGCACCGGCTCCTAATTACCTCCTTCTCCAGCCTGGGCTGGGGGCTGGGCTGGGCCGGGCCATAGCTCCCCGCTTGCTCCGCTGGGGCTGGGCTGACATCCTGAGCTAAGAGCCAGGCCTGGAGGCAGGCATTCCCTGAACTGCTCTGGGGGGTGGGGGGGCACCGGCCGGGGTGTGCAGTGAGGGGCAGGGCTTCTGGAAGGCTGACAGAGCGAACGTCACAGCCATAACAGCAGTGACCTGGAAGCTGGGGCAGGACTTTGAATAAATGACCTTTCTTCAAGTCCTTCCACTGAGGGCAAGGTTCAGGTTCAAAACGGAAGAGATCTTCCTGGCAGTCAGGGACGAGACACAGTTGCGTAAAAGTCAGAAACGTGCAGGTAGAGGTTTGGAGGAGGTCCTGGAAGGCGAATCAGATCCTCCTGTTCCTGCCCCGAGGCAGGTTCACAGCAAACAGCTGCAGAAGGCTGGAGTCGGAGTGGCGGGGCTGGAGGGAGGGCATGGAAGGTCTTCTTGGAGGAGTGGGGCTGGGTGACCCTGGACCTGGATATTCGAGAAACTTGTCACAGATTATGGCGGGCGGCGCTCGGCTCTGCCTGGGCTGGCTTGGGGAGTGCGGGGGAAGATCTTGGGATTGTAAAGAGGGCAGACCAGCTCCAGACTTCCTCACCAAGGTCTCGGGGGTGTGTCGTTAATGGATCACCAGTGCAGGGTGGGCGGTTGCCTGGTGGGCGCCCGTGCCTGGGCTGGAGGTGGGCAAGCCGGTGGTTACAGAGGGCCTGGGACCTCTCCAAGACTTGCCTTGACTCTGAGATCCTATGAATCCCCGAGTTAGGATGCCTCATGGGTTTCAAGGAGGGAAAACCAGGGAAGTAATGAGCAGAGCCGATGAACAGCACGAGAAATCCTGGCCACCAACCCCCTCCTAGGGGCAGTGGATATGACAGTGTGACGACTGCTGATCACTGGTAGTGGATACGGCAGGTCTCAGTAATGACAGCCACACCAGGATTCATTAGTCACAGTCCCCCCATCACGGGGGGCGGGTCTCAGCTAAGGGAATAGGGGGAAGGGGTGGCCTGAGCCACTGGCACCCTGGGTCCCTAAGGAGGACAAAATGAACCAGCTGTCCTGATAAGACAGCTCTTACCTCAGCCAGTGAGTGCAGTGAGGAGGTTCACGAGCAGGAAGGCGAAGGGCAGGTGGGCTCCCAGCGCCCACAGTGAGCCCTCTTCTGTTTGCATTTCCCCTGCTCCCCGTGTTTACCTGGGTCCCGGCTGGCAGAACTGTCCCCTCGCACTTGACTCTCCTTGCCCTTCTGAGCTCATGGGCTGTTGACCGGTCAGCCCTTCCCTCCCCTGCCCTCTCCTAGAGTCCTGGGTGTCCTTCACGACTGTCATGAGATTTGGGGGAAGGGTCAGGCCAGGGGCTGCTCACTTTGTTCCCGAGTGCACATCTCTGCTTCTCAGAGGGTTTCTTCTGTGCCTGCCGGGAGCAGGTGTGTCTGGGGACAGTGGCGACGCACTTGCCCGTTCAGGGCGGATACGAGGGATAGAGAAGGGGCGGTGAGCTGGCGATCCATCACTTCCCCTCCCACCAGGAGCAGACCAGGGCGGTTTTGGAAACCAGGTTTTCCTGATCTTAGTATCACAGTAACACGTGTGTATACACACACACACACACACACACACACACACACACACACCCTAAGAGATAACACACAGAATCACCAACATGTTTTCTCCCCAACAGTCTGCCCTGTAAGCTGCTTCCAGGGTAAATTTCCTAAGAAACCCCCTTGCATGGTCTCCCTCCTCCCCCAAATGGAAACCTTCCACGACACCCTGGTGTCCGTGGGGTGACTCAGACTCTAGCCTAGCGGTCACGGTCTTGCCTGATCTGGTCTCAGCCTGACTTCCTAGCCTGGTCCCCCGTAATCCTCCAACAGGAGTGTCTTCCCAAAGAAAGATGTGACTATTTACGTTTCCTCCTCCAGGGCGGGTGCCCAGGGACGTGACCCCTCCCGTGCACATATCTGCAGGGCTAAGGCCACCTCCTCCAGGAGGCCTTTTTGATTGCCTCAGCCTCCAGCAACTTCTTCCTCACATGTCCTTGACATTCAGAGGGTAAGTCTTTTTACAGTTTAGGGGGCGGGGCCTCCCTCCCCACCTGTGAGCTTCCCAAGACAGGGCCTGTATTTATTCACCTTTATGTCCCTGTTGCCAATGTGGTCACTGGCATCTGTCTGTATAACTAGCTGAGGGCCTGGCTCCAGGGAAGGGCATCCATCTGAACCGGGTCAAGCCTCTGCTCTGGCTCTTCCTGACCCTGAGCCAGCAGCTTGTCCTCTCTGGGCACCAGTTTCCCAGTGGTACCGTGAGGAGGTTAGACCTCCCTCCCCTAAGAGTCTCCATTTCTGCGGTGCTGAGGCTGGAAACAAACATCCTCTGATGGATGCGTAGAGAGTCCCTTTCAACATCAATGGTAAGGAGGCTGGGGGGGGGGGCGCAGTTACTAGGTCAATGGCAATTAAACTCAAGTGTCCAGAGGGTTCCCGACCCAGGGAGAAAGCTGGTGTCAGGTGTAGACGAATCCACGGGAACTTCCTTTACCTTTTGCACCCTCATTTTATTTATATGAAAAATAGGATTAGTATTTCAGGCTGCTTTGGGCACTAGAGAAGATTAAGGAGGTGGAAGCTTAATTCACATACATGGTACATTTAGGGACTCAGTGATTTGGGGAGTTGTGTCTGGATCCCCTTCCTTTCTCATGTCTCCTTGGGGCGGGGGGCGGGGGGGCTCAGCTTTGTTTCTTCTCTTCTTGATCGTTGCCTGGGGGAACCCGTGCTCTCACCTCCCCTGCCATCAGCCTGGGGTCCGCGGGGGTTCGCGCTGGGAGGTCTGGGCCGCAGAACACCCGGTGAGCTTCCTGTCCGCTCCTCCGGGGAGTCTCCTATGCAAAGGCTGCGAGGCAGGGATCTCAGGATTTCCCACACCCCAGGCTCCCAGAGTCTCCAGGCCATCCTGGTCCCCATCTGACCTGACCCGTGGGGTCGCTCCCAGCCTGAGGCCCGTCCCCCTTGCCTCATCACCCTTCTCTGGGAATGCGGAGGCTGGAATTGTCCTCAGCGGCCAGGGAAATTCCTCGGAAGAGTGGGGCAGGGGGAGGGGTCTTGCATGCGGAGGGACCCCTGTCCTACATCATGGCCTCTGGCTCCCCTTTGCTTCCCATGTCACCCCTGGGAGAGGGTTGGATGAGGGCTCCAGAGTGCACCCCCCAACCCTTGGCCCCCAGCCTCCACAAGACCTTAAAGGCAGGAACTTTCTTCACAGGGAGCCGAAGGGGACCAGGATGATGTCGAGGGGACCTCAGGGTCCAGCTTCCCTGCCCCTCCCTGCTCTGTGATCTCCAAGGACCTCGGTGCCTCCAGACCCGGGAGGAGCAGCTCTGTTTATGGTGTGGGAGGTTTATTCCTACTGACGCCTCTCAGCCCAGGGCTCTTGAGGGAAGAGGGGACGGACTGTGGGAAAATCGAGGGAGAGGAACCAGGCCTAGCTTTGGGAGGAGGTGGACTGGTGACTTTTCATCTCCTTGGAGCAGCTGGGAGGATCCAGTAAAATCTAGCACTTTCTCCTAGGGGAAAAAGACCTAGAAAACAAGCAGGGGGTGGGGACCAAGAGGAGGAGACTGAGGACAGAGAAGGGTCTGCAGTTTGTGGGGGCTGAAGTTGCTGGGAGTGAGAGCTAGGGCGAGCACAGAGCAGAAATGCCACTCAGGACTCAGAGAGATGAGTTTGGTTGCGAATCAAATCATTGTGAATAAGTATGTGAGGGCCCTTGAGGTGGGAGCCAAGTCGCAATGTTTCATTTTTATGACCAGGACCCGCTTGTGGGAGGCCCAGAGAGGGCAGAGGCCTGGGCAAAGTCACACAGCGCTCACCTCCGACCAGGGCCTGTCCTGTCCTGGCTTTCTCTCTCTCTTAGTTTTCCAGCCACTCTTGATCTGATCTTTAAAAATATATTCTCTGCTCTCCACCATCTCCCATGCTCTCTTCCACCCCTCTCTCCCCCTATGTCTGAACTTTGACCCCGGGAGGCCACTTAGGGGGAGCATTTTGGGAAAACATGATAGAACCTCGTAAAGAATTCCGACAGCTTGCAAACAGCCTGTGCTAAATTGCCCCTTCAAGTGAAAATTAAAGCAAATGTCTGTTTTATGGCCATGTTTTCTTGGGCTGCAGCTATGGCGGGAGTGCGGGGCGGCTCAGGGCTGGGATGTGAGGGGAGGGTGGAGGCGCTCAGGGCGGGTAACGCCTGGGCGGACCCTCTGTTCCAGTGCCAGCATCCCTCCCTCCCTTCCTCCCTCCACCCCTTGTCTGTGCGGAGATGATGTAGAAACAGCCTTGTCCCCACAGTCTCTCTAAGGGCCCTTCTTCTCCCAGTGGGGTTTTTAAGGAGTCCTTGCTCTTTCCGGGGCACCAGCCTCCCAGAGCGCCAGTGGCAGAAGCCCTGAGGTCATCTGGCCAGGGCCGTGACCTGGGGGTCTGTGAAACCTTGGTTTCTCTGGCAGGCCTCTGGGGTTGCTGCTGAGGCAGAAGGAGGGACAACCCCCCCCCCCCCAGCTCTTGCACTATTTTCTCCAGACCTAGGCCACCTTTGCATATTAAGCGTATTGTTTGAACAGTGGTTCTAAGGCAGTAATAAGAATAAAAGGAGGAGACCACTGGTCTGCTCTAATAATTGCTTCGTCGCATAAATGAAGAAACTGAGGCCCAGCTGGATGTTTGGGGGAAGACGCTTGATTTGGGTAAAAGGCAATCTGGGCCTCAGTTTCCTCATCTGTAAAACCAGAGGATCAGATTCCGTGAACTCCAAGGTCCTTTCCAGGTCTGTGAGGCCCTAGATAAATAAGGAGATACTATGGTCCTAAGAAGTGCCAGGTCCTCAATGCTGCGCATTTTCCGTGGGTCCTGCCATTTAAGACTCACTTTAGGAGGTGTCATTATTCCTGCGAGATCGCTAAGGGACAGAGAGGTTAAGTACCTTGGCCGAGGTCCTTCAGTGGCAAAGTCAGATTGGAGCCCTGGCTAGTCCCTCTCCTTGCACGAGGACTGGGTCCAGATCAGCCAGCTGGGGAGCGGGAGCCCAGTCTGCTCACCCTGGGCCAGCGTTAGGTCTCCTGGACCAGGCCGCCTGTTTAGCCAGGGCGATGCGGACCTCACGCTGTCTGGAGGCTGCTGGGGTCCGCTGTACTCAGGAGGCTTCCGGCAGAACAGGGCTTCTGTTTCCTTCTTTCTTTCTCTTCCTTTCTTTCTCTCTGCCTTTCTCCCTTCCTTCCTTCCTTCCTTCCCTCCTTTTTGTCTTTTTAGGGCTGCACCCGCGGCATATGGAGGTTCCCAGGCTAGGGGTCCAATCGGACCTGTAGCTGCCGGCCTATACCACAGCCACAGCAACTCAGTATCCGAGTCAGGTCTGTGACCTACACCACAACTCATGGCAATGCCGGATCCTTAACCCACTGAGCAAGGCCAGGGATTGAACCCGCAACCTCATGGTTCCTAGTCAGATTCATTTCCGCTGAGCCATGAGGGGAACTCCAGAGCAGGGCTTCTTAGAAGACTTGGAAAGGCTGAGGAGAGCTTTTAGATTTGTTATGAGGGACTCCAGGAAACTGTGGGAGTTCTTTTTTTAAATAAAAACATAATTTTTTGTAAATCAACTATAATAAAAAAATAAAAATCTTTAAAAAATCTTAAAAATCAATAAAATAAAATAAATTAATTTTTAGATTTTTGTTTTTTTAGGGCCACACCCATGGCATATGGAAGTTCCCAGGCTAGGGGTCGAATTGGAGCTGCAGCTGCCGGCCTCCAGCACAGCCACAGCAACGCCAGATCTGAGCCACTTCCGTGACCTATGCCGCAATTCAACAATGCCGGATCCTTAACCCACTGAATAAGGCCAGGGATCAAACCTGCATCTTCATGGATTCTTAACCCACTGAGTCTCATCGAGAACTCCTCTTTTTTTTTTTTACTTGAAGTATAGTTGATTTACAATATTGTGTTAGTTTCAGGTATACAGCAACGTGATTCAGTTATACATATATCTATATTCTTTGAAAAAATTCCTTTCCATTATAATTTATGATATTGAACACAGTTCCCTGTGGTATAGCTTCATCGCATAAACGAAGAAACTGAGGCCCAGCTGGATGTTTGGGGGAAGACACATGATTTGGGTAAAAGGCAATCTGGGCTCTTGTTTGATTATTGTTCTGAGGTTCTTGATCAGGTCAGCAACTGTGTAATACAGAAATTCCCCCTCCTAGCCCCTCACCCAGTAGCTTGCCCGCCTAGGAGACCCTGCCCTTGGCAGCAGGGCTGGCCCAGCCTGCAGAGCCGCGCAGCACCGCCCCCACCCCGGAGCAGTGTCTGTCTCTTCCAAGCTGGTTATTCCAGCCTCTTCTCAGAAGCTTCACCGCTAGAACTGGATGTTGGATCTGGCTTCTTCCTCGCAAGACAATTTATGGCGACATGTCGGAGACTCTGTTTTAATGAAGTTGCAAAAGTAGGTTAATGGGCTGTGGGTGTTTTTCATTCTCCTCCCCCTGCCCCATCTCCATCCCTGGGCAGATGAATGATGCCTCTCCCAGCGCCATGCAGAGTCGGCCTGGACTCACATGCTCACACACTCCTTTCTCTGCCTCCCGCTCAGCTCCTCAGATCTCCCCCTCCTCGCGGCTGGGAAGGTGCTCAGAATGTCTGCCTCCAATCCCTCCTGCTGTGGCTGTGGCCCAGAAGGTGCTGCAGGAACTAGGAGTGACAGACAGGGACCAGGGCAAGGATGGGGGCGGGAACGGGACCCTGGGGAAGAAAGAAGCTAGAATTGCGGATGATGGGTATCTTTAGGACTGGAGACACGTGGAGGTGGAAGCTTAGCTAGCAAGGACCTGGAGAGCTCTGCAAGTGGCGGAACTGAGCTTCTGGGAACCTCTCCGATCCCTCTCCCTGCCTCCTCAGCTCATCTTGTGTATCCTGGTGCCACGGCCACCCTGGCAAATGTTTGCTGAGTGATGATGGACACAGGCCGATGACTCTTCTGACCCCGCCCCAGGTCTCTGGGGCTAGAACACCCCCCTCATCCCTGCTCACCTCTGAAATGAGGGGGGTGATGGGAAATGACATCACCTGATGTCATTGATGGGAGGGCTGGGAAATGACAGCATGGAGGGAGGACACACAGGCCCGGTCTATTCGATGAGGATGGAGGACACTCACATCCAGGACCTGACTTAGGAAGAGCCGGAGGGGGTTGTTCAGGGCAGGGAGAAACAGAGGTGAAGAACCAAGGCTTTCAAATCAGGAGGGCTTCATGGAGGAGGAGAGTGGGCAGCCTAGATGGAAAAAAAGGGAGAGGCAGAGTTGGGGCGGGCTTGGAGGAGGGGAGGACCTGGGGTGGAAATTTCCTGGGCAGCCTGAGAGTTCAACCTGCAGAGTCACCAAAGGTTAGAACCTCTGGGGGTAAAATTCCGAGAATGAGCATGAAGGTGGAGGCGGGAGGTTTGGAGACTCCAGAATCTGCCCTTAATCCTCGCCCTTGAGCAATTCACACACATTTAATGTCTTCTTTCTCGAACTTTGGGGCTAAAGCAAGCCTTTTTTTTTTTTGTCTCTTTAGGGCCGCACTTGCGGCATGTGGAGGTTCCCAGGCTAGGGGTCTAACAGGAGCTGTAGCTGCCAGCCTACACCACAGCCACAGCAACACCAGATCCGAGCCGCGTCTGCAACCTACACCACAGCTCACGGCAACGCTGGATCCTTAACCCACTGAGCAATGCTGGGGATCAAACCCACAACCTCATGGATACTATGTTGGGTTCTTAACCCCCTGAGCCACAAAAGGAACTCCAGGCATTCTTAATTTTTAAAAAGATTCTCTAGTGAATGAGGCTATCCCTTGAGAGGAGATTATTTGGGCTCCAATTTAATAGGTATCAGCAGCGTCAGCCCCTGCTGGGAGGTGAGAAGGCGAGTCCTGAGGGGGCTAGGACAGCTCTGCCAGTCCCTTCGACAGCCTGTTTCTCTGTAAAATGAGGGGAGTTGGGAGTTCCCATCGTGGCTCAGTTGTTAATGAATCTGACTAGGAACCCTGAGGTTGCGGAGTTCGATTCCTAGCATTGCTCAGTGGGTTAATAATCCGGCATTGCGGTGAGCTGTGGTGTAGGTCACAGACGTGGCACGGATCTGGCATTGCTGTGGCTGTGGTGCAGGCCGGCAGCTGTAGCTCTGTTTCGACTCCTAGCCTGGGAACCTCCATATGCTGCGGGTGCGGCCCTTAAAAAAAAAAAAAAGAGGGGGCGTTGCACTGGCTAATCACTCATGGCCCCTCTCACCATCTGATACTTGTTTAATACTTTTCAAGGTCCTTACAAGAATCAGACAAGATAATGAATGCTGAGAAACTTTGCCAAAATATAAAGCATGCTCTCAGTGTAAGGGGTTGAGGGGCTCCCCGGGGCTGGGGTTGGGGGGAGGTGCTTAGAGGTGGGCCATGGGCCACAGTCCATCCAGGCTGGAACCCCTAGAAGGGAAGGGCAGGGACCCCGGCCGGGTTTATGCTCCCCGCTTCCCCGTTCCCAGCCCAGCCCCAGGCTCCGGGGACCAGCCCTCCTCAGGATGGGGGTGGGCTCTCAGGGGCAGGGGCAGAGGGGTGGGGGCCTCCCCTCCGAGTGGCTCCGAGCTGGAGCACAGCAATTACGCAGGAGGATTTATGTCCCTTTGCCTTTAATCGGAAACTCCGTGTCAAGAAGAAAAATCTGTACTGTCCTCCGGCCCAGCTTCCTGCTTTATCATTATTATTGGAGGAAGGTTGATTTGGAAACTCAAAGAAAAGTGGGGTTGGGGGTGGGAGCCACCAGAGAAGGAGAGGCGTGGGGCAGAGGGTGGCCTTCTTACTGTTTGTCCTGGTTCATCACAACGGGACAAAGGGCAGGACAGGGGCTGGGGGTCCTAGAGGGCAGGGGAGGAGCCACAAGAGGCTCACTAGGGGAAGGGTAGGTGCTGGGGGGTCACGGAAGGAGGGGTGTCCAGGAGCAAAAGCAACCCCAGCGGGGAGGGAAGGGTGGGCCAGCACAGAGGGCAACCAGGGGCTGAAGGGACGTGGGAGAGGACTAGGGCGCGTGGTCGGGGGAGCGGCCAGGTGCTGGAGGGACAATGCGGGGGAGGGAGAGGGTGGAACAACCAGGGGGGCAGTGGGCTCTCAGGGAGATGCTGTGGAGAGGGAGAGTGTGGGGTAGCCAGAGGGGACCCAGGGTCGGGGAAGAAGAGGGCTGGGAGTCTTGGAGGAAGAGGCGTCCAGAAGCTCCAGAGGGCGGGGGTGGGGCGGTAACCGGAAGAGATGCCCCGGGGCTGGGGGTGGTGGGGTCTGTCCCGGGGCTCTGAGTCTTGGGCCATCTCAGCCTCTCCCTGCTGACCTGCCCCCAAGGAGGCCATTCCTCCCCTGGCCCAGTGTTTCCTGGCCTCCTGGGTGGAGGGGACTGACCTCCTGCAAAGCCCCGGGTTGTTCCTTCTGCTCTGGGAGCCAGTTCTCTGGGAGACGAGGTAGAGCCACTGGGCATGTGCTACAGGAGCCCTTGACTCTCGCGCCCTCGGGAGACTGGGACAGACGTGTTAGAGGGCAAGAGGCCTCCTAACCCAGGAGGGACCCAGGAGAGAAGGCCTCCTAACGACACCCCACCGCCACCCCCCACCCCCCATCCTTGTTTGGAAGTTCGCGTCTTACCTGTTATCCCTGCTGTTGCTGGGATTTCATTGCGTTGTGTGCGGAGGGCACCAGCTCTGGATCGGGTCCCTGGGAACTGACTCCCTGTGTGCATCTCGGTGAACTTCAGGTTTTGCATCCGCGACATGGTGACGGCGACATCTAGGTGGCAGGGTGTTAGGATCCGTGAGGATTAGGTAGAGCATCCAGCCCGTAGCAGGACTTCCAAAGATGCCAGGCCCATCTGGGGTTAGTGCCCGGTATATGCAGCCTCCTTCGTTTACGAAGCATGGATTCATTCTCTGTACGTTTCCTCCTGGAGCCTGGGTGGGTGTCACTGTCCTTCTAGTGACGGGAGCTGTAGCACAGAGCCGCTGAGTGACATGCCTCAGGCTACACAGCACGTTAGGGGAGGGGTCAGGTGAGGGAGCCCCATGATGCCTCCCGAGTGGCTTGGAGAACTTGCCCTGGGGCTCGTCCTTCCATCCTTTCTCTGAGGGCCCCACACCTAGCCCCTGGTCCCTGGGATCCGGGGTCGAATTTGGGGTGCTCTGTGGAACGTCTCGGCTTCCGAGCCTCCGGCAGCCTGGGCCATGTACACCCTCATGCGCCTCCTCCCCAGCTCAACTGAGAGGTTTTATAGCCGCTTATGAGCAGTCTCTGTCCATACATCACTGGAGATATATAGCCAGGCAAATATTAGGGACCCAAGTGGAGGTTTTAAGAGGTGAGTTTTACTGCTGCTGAAAGAAGGCGTGATAGGCAGCCAGCAGAGGCCCACCTCCCTCTAGCTCGGCAGCGGCCGGGTGGTGGCAGCATGGACTGGGGTTCAGCAGGAAAACTGTCTATGAGCCTGAGTGTCAGGTTGGCACCCAGGGGTGCATGGTGGAGGGCAGTGATCGAAGGGTGGGTGGAGGGCAGTGATCGAAGGGTGGGGCTCTGTTCTTCAGGGAGCTGTGCGAGCGGGAGGAGGTGGGGGCGCAAAGGAGACCAGAGGTCACAGGCTGGCTTGAACCTTCTCCAGATCCGAGCAGGAAGACCCTGAGTTCCAGCGGATTTGATCCACGGGAACCCAGATTGAAGTCAGACGCCAGGGAAGCACTGCCTCACTCGGGCCGCTGGAAGAGGCTGCCACACTGCCTTTGGCTGGAAGCCCTTAAGAACCGGATCTGAACGAGGAAAGCGCTGGCCAGAGGCAGAGGGCTGGACACGTGGCCTCTAACCCCCTTGGGTCCCGCCCCGGTGATGCTGGAGAAGGCCTGCAGGAGGCCAACCTTGACCTCCTCTGTGCTGGGCCCCAGGCCGGCCCCGCGGCCCCTGGCCTGTGTGGGCGCAGAGCGCCGAGGAGAGCCTTCTTGGCTTGAGGCATATGGTGAGAAGATGTCCCCGGGAATCCTCGCTCCTGATTTAAGCAGCTCCGACAGCTTTACGGCGCCTCCTCGAGTGAGCCCCCCGCGTTGGCTGTTTAACTTTTTAGCGTCGTTTAACGCTTAGGCTCTGGCGGACAGGCAGGCCCCTCGGCCCCAGAGGCAGCGGCACTAAATCAGGACACTCTGAGGCCCCGATAAATAATTTTTACAGGGCACGCAGCCCATAGATCACCAGTGGGGGGTGGGGGGAGAGCGGCTGTGATATTTCAACCAATTGTCATATATGACTACCCCGTGCTCTGATCCCAGGTCGGCGTCCACATGGCAGCCGGCTTCACAACCGCAGTCGGCTCCAGGGCGCTCCACACGGGCCACGGGAGGGGCGTGGGGACACGGTGCCCCGTGGCCAGCAGAGGCCCTGGGAAGGCGGGGTCTGCGCGACCTGCCCCAGGCTGCGGAATGTGGGCCCCCCTCCCCCATCCAAGGACCTGGTGCTGGGAGAAGGAAGGGCTGAGGGCCAGGTGGAAAGAGAGGAAGAGAAAGAACTTTCTGCAGACAAAACTTTCTGTCGCTTTTCCGGCCACCTTCCTGGTTCCCCCCGGCCAACCCCAAACCTGAGGGCCCTGGAGAGAAGAGGCAGCATGCCTGCAGCCAGAGGGTGGGCTGGAGGGAACGGGAACCGCGTGTCAGCTCGATTCCAGCTGTACCTCTAGAGAAAGAGAAGTGGCGGGAGCGGAGGGAGAGACAGCAGCCGGGGACAACACGCAAAGTGGAGAGGGACGGAGAGGGACGGAGAAGTGAAGATGGAAAGACACGGGAAGACTCAGAGAGAAAAAGCGGGAGATGGGAAGTTCCCGTTGTGGCTTGGCAGTGATGAGCCCGACTAGTATCCAGGGTTTGATCCCTGGCCTCGCTCAGCGGGTTAAGGATCCCGCATTGCTGGGAGCTGTGCTGTAGGTTGACGACACGGCTTAGATCTGGCGTTGCTGCACCTGTGGCTCCAATTCGACCCCCTAGTCTGGGAACTTCCACATGCCACAGGCGTAGCCCTAAAAAGCAAAAAAAAAAAAAAAAGAGAGAGAGAGAGAGAAAGACAGAGGCAAGGGGAGGCAGACAGAAACTCACCCAGAGAGGCCAGTCCTCCATCAGACAGGATCTTTTCCTAAAGCCTGGTACCAAGCCAGAGAGGGGGTGGAGTAGACGGACCCACGGAGGGTGGCGTCTGTGCCAGGCAGCCCGCCCGTGCCCTCGGAGGGCAGCTCCATCTGGCCCGTTTCCCAGCACCAGCTCCATGCAACTCCCCCCACCCCCGCCCCAGTGCCCTTGCCCCGTCCCCCCATCTGTAAGATCCTGGGATTTGCAAGGACACTTAATCCATATGGAGCTGATTCATTCCCATCTAAATCATCTCTGTGAGCTTCCCTAAGAGCCCTCTGATGTGCCAGCCGCCATTCCTCTCCCCCCGCCATGGCGGGCTGGGGGCTGCCGGTAAACAGACCTCAGCCACCATCCATCCATCCATCCTGGCGTCGTCTATCAGTCCAGCCAAGACTATTCATCTCTCCAACCCTGTTCCCCAGCCCCCTTCACTCCAGTTCCTCCATCCATCTGTCTGTCCCTCTGTGTGTCCAGGAAAGGTCTTCTTCTTTTTGTTGTTTTAGGGCGGAACCTGAGCTATGTGGAGGTTCCCAGGCTAGGGGTCAAATCAGAGCTGTAGCCGCTGGCCTATGCCACAGCCACAGCAATGCAGGATCCAAACTGCGTCCGTGACCTACACCTCATCTCATGGCAACACCAGATCCTTAACCCACTGAGCGAAGCCAGGGATCGAACGTGCGTCCTCATGGATGCTAGTCAGATTCGTTTATGCTGAGCCACGATGGGAACTCCCCAGGAAAGGTCTTCTGATGAGTTCACTGTACAACATTGACAACCCAGGTTCGGGGAAGTCCTTTCTTCTGTCTCGCCCACGTGTCTGAGGTCCACATATGATCACATGCCTGAACGGGGGTGAGAGTAAAATTATGGGTTCTGTACACACACGAGGGTCCCCAGTATTGGCAATAGGCACCTCTCTTGATCTCCCCTAGCAAGAGTCAGGCCCACGCCAAGCACATCATGCATGCTCCGTATCAACTGTTTGCTGGCCATGATCGCATCTTCAGGGAGCCTGGGGGGTCTCACACACACCTCAGGGAGGTTTGTCAGCAAACTGAGCCGGTGGGTCTGGTACAAGGCCCAGACTGCGGCACTTGCAGCCTGGCAGGGTTCGCAGGAAACACTAAGGAAGTGGCCTTCACTTCTGCCTTCCCACCCACGCTCCCTAGCCCCATCCCGGGGTGGGGGGGGGGCCCATCTTGCCCAGACAACTTGGTCTTGGCATTGATGGGGCTGGAGAGGAGGAGGGTGAGCAACAGGTGCTGGGGGTTTTCCACGGCACCTAAGCAGAACGCTCACGTTTGGAGGGAAGCTCGTAGGTTTAAACTAAAATAAGAGAGTGGGAAGAACTGCAGCCCGCCGGCCACAGCGTGAAGCCTGACGGCCCCTCCCCCTCAGGTTCTTCGTGTCAGCCCGGGAGTGGTGATGCCGAGGAGTGGGCTGGTGGGGAGTGGTCTTGAGAGAGGTGACAGGAGCGTTTCTTCCAGTCACCTTTCAGTTTCTCCATCGGTGGCGTCTGTGGGAGCTGGGGGACTAGGTCCGCTTCTGGAGTGGAATTTGCATCAGACTCTAGTAAGGCTGCAGGGAGATCATTTGGGCGCGGTTGAAAGGGTTTAGGGTGGAGGAAATGGAGCCACCGGGAGAGAGGAGGGCAGCACTGGTGACTGGTGTGTCCTCGCTTGGACTCCACAGTAACGATGAGTGCAAGCGGCAGAGGAGAGGGAGGCAGGGAAGAAGCCGAGACCTGACGTGGCCTGAGCGGGCTCTGCCACTGCCAGCCCCTCCCTGAGACCCGGGACCCCTTGCCGAGCGTCCGCTCCCCCCCAGACCACACCAGACCAGGCAGAGAATCCCATGCAAGGGTCGCCGCCCTCCCTGCACGATTTCCCAGCACCTTTCCCCTCTGTCATTGGTCCCCTCCAGGGAGCCACTGTGAGTGCACAGAACAGGTGGGCCAGCTGCTTTCCAGCTGTGAGCATCCTTGCCCATGGCCTTCCCACCCTCCCGCAGGAGAGAAGGCTCTAATTCTAGTTGGAAAGATGAGAAGGGTGGGGAGGGGGCGAGGGGCCAGAGGGGGCCGTGGGGAAGCTAACCACTTGCCCCAGTTGTGCGAACATGTGTGGGAGGGGAGAGGCCTGCAGGTGGCAAGGCCCAGCTTAAGAATGATAGAGTGTTCCTTAGTTCTCTAAGCTACAGACATATGGGGTGTATAAGACCAAGCAAAATGAGAAATTATTGCTTGAGAGAGAGAGGACACGGGGGAATAAAATACACACAAGCCAGGGAGACCCAATGCCATCTGCCCCCTTACCACCATGCCTTGACCCATCTGTGCTTGTCTGGATCAAAGTCCAAGGGGAGAGGGAGGCTTGAGAACTGACCCTCAGGGCCTCCCGGGGATAAGTTGATCCCCAAAACGTGCATTTCCCCGGTGTTACACAGAGCACAGGGAGCTGGGAACAGCTGCCCCAATTCTCCAGGTGGGGCGGTGCGTGGAACTTTCTCCGTCTTCCTCCTTCCTTCCTGTGCCCGCCTCTCTCCACCCCTCCTCTCTCTAGGCCGACGGGGAACCAGTTCTCTCTTCTCCCGCTGGCCCATCTCACGGTTCTCCCCAGCACTGGGAGCCACTCAGTGGCTCCCACCCTCTGGTCTCTTCCTACAGGAAGCCTCCCAGGCTTTGTCTCTCCCCAAGAAGGCCCCTTCCCCTAAAGCAAGTCTACTTACCCAACCTTGCGGCTGATACAAGTTCTTTAAGATCCACTTGTGGGGAGTTTCCGTTGTGGCTCAGCAGTTAACGAATCTGACTAGCATCCATGAGGACGCAGGTTTGATCCCTGGCCTTGCTCAGTGGGTTAAGGATACAGCATTGCTGTGGCTGTGGTGTAGGCCGGCAGCTATAGATCTGATTCGACCCCTAGCCTGGGAACCTCCGTATGCCACAGGTGCAGCCCTAACAAGAAAAAAAAAAAAAAAAAAGATCCGCTTGTGGGCTTGTGCCTTGGTCCAGCAAAGCTGAAGTTTCTTTTGTCCCTATTACTCAACATTCATATGTCCAGTTTAGGCTGTGACCTCCACAAAGCAGGCAAGGATCCGAGTACGTATGTGGTCACCAGCACAGCTTCGGGAGCAAGCTGATTTTTGATAGAGTTGACAGCTTGTCTTTTGATTCCATGAGGCAGGACTATCTAGAAGGAAGCTCGGGGTCTTAGAGGACCCCTGAGTATGACTGATGCATCTTCCCTGAGGAAGCCATCTCCTGCTACGACAAGCGGTGACAGGCCTGCCAGCAGGGAGACTCCTGAAGACTCTTATGACTGAAGGAAAGATTTCCAGGGTTTCAGCGAAGTCTTTGGGGGAGGAATGGCCTTAACCTTTTCCAGCTTGGGGGGAGCAGAGGGGCCTGTGAGTCTGGAAAGGTTTATTTCCACCCTTGAAGGACTGATCCAAAAGAGGGATCAGTCTTTCTCTTTAGGAACACTGCCCCATCAGTCTCAGTGCAATTATTCATAATTTTTTTTGTGTGTCTTTTTGCCTTGTCTAGGGCCACATTCGCGGCATATGGAGATTCCCAGGCTAGGAAGGGGTCTAATCAGAGCTGTAGCCGCCGGCCTACACCAGAGCCACAGCAATGCAGGATCCGAGCCGCGTCTGCAACCTACACCACAGCTCACGGCAATGCCAGATCTTTAATCCACTGAGCAAGGCCAGGGATCGAACCTGCAACCTCATGGTTCCTAGTCAGATTCATGAATCACTGAGCCACGACGGGAACTCCGCATTCATAATTTAAAAAAATTTTTAATTTGTTTTATTTTTGTCTCTTTACGGCTGCACCTGCAGCATATGGAAGATTCCAGGCTAGGGGTCTAATCAGAGCTGTAGCTGCTGGCCTATGCCACAGCCACAGCAACCTGGGATCCAAGCCACGTCTGTGACCTACCCCACAGCTCAGGGCAATGCTGGATCCTTAGCCCACTGAGCGGGGACAGGGATGGAACCTGCGTCCTCATGGATACTAGTTGGGTTCATTACCGCTGAGCCACAACAGAACTCCCCACAATTTTTTAGATAATTATTTGTTCCTTGGCCAGAAATCTGGTTCTTGATTCCTTCTCCTATCCTTCCCATGATCTGGAAAACATCTTTAGGAAACAACCCCAGTTCCATGTTATGGAGCCAGAAGAACGGAGAGGTAGAGCCTGTCCGGACAGTGACACAGCAGACCTCAAAGGAGTTGGGAATGGCCCCTTATGAGAATGCCCTCTTCTGGAGTTCCCGTTGTGGCTCAGAGGTTAACGAATCCGACTAGGAACCATGAGGTTGTGGGTTTGATCCCTGGCCTTGCTCAGTGGGTTAAGGATCCGGCGTTGCCGTGAGCTGTGGTGTAGGTTGCAGACGCGGCTCGAATCCCGCGTTGCTGTGGCTGTGGTGCAAGCCAGTGGCTACAGCTCCTGTTAGACCCCTAGCCTGGGAACCTCCATATGCCGCAGGTGCGGTTCTAGATAAAAGGCAAAAAGGAAAAAAAAAAAAAAAAAAAAGAAAGAGAGAGAATGCCCTCTTCTGGTCTTGGTTGTCGAGGGGCAGGGTCGTCCAGAGCCTAGTGTGACATCAGCTAGAAGAGCTTCCCCACCCAGACACCCGGATCCAAACACGCACGTGATAGAAAAGTCTTCACAGCCAAGGGCCCCTCCCTCCCAGAACAAAAATCCCACAAGTGGGGAACATCTGGATCAAACCGCAACCATGAAAGCGCAACATCAAAAGAGGGTTTTGGAGCGACCCTCCCCACCGGCCCTGCTCCAAGAGAAATTGCAGATCTTCCTGCTCGAAGCTTTTAAGTGTCACAGAACCACTCAAGTTTGGGATTCCTCCTTAGTCACCGGAGACAGATGTCCCCGAGTGCACACGGTTGGGTTTGATTACCCGCAGCGGGAGAGGGGGTGTGTGACCCGGTCCTGGCCGTGTCTGGGTGTAGCCTGGGATTTAAAGCTGTGATGAGGGGCTCCAGCAGTTCAGGCTGGGGGCTGGGGGCTGGGGGGAGAGAGAGAGAGGGGACAGGTGGGCCTTTTAAAACGTGCCTCCATCAAAGCTCGGAGTAGGCTCCCATCCCGGCTTCGGCGCCTCGGGGCAGGAAAGCAGTGATTTCACCTCATAACTGCACGTAGGAGGAGGACAGAGCTCAGTCTGAGAACTTCTGGGGAATGCGGAGAGGGGAGGGAGGGTGCTCCCGGGAGGAGAGGGTGAGGCACAGGGGGTTTCTCATTTCCAAAACAGCCTGCCCAGGCCAAGGAGAGTGGGGCCATATGCTGCTTCCCTCCCCCGCCCCGCCCCTGTGGAGAGATCTGGAGGAGGGCGCCGTCCTTCCAAAGGTGCAGAGTGGGGAGCAGCTGCTGCTGCTGCGGGAGGTGGGAGCCGGATCTTGATGCAGAATGAGGGGGAAGCTGGGGCATCTTCCCCAAAGGCAGGAAAGAGGAAGGCTGCTGAGCACGTCTTTCTAGGAGCCGGCGGGCTCCTCCTTCCCGGCTCTCCAGGCTCCGTCCAGTCCTGGGAGTCAGAGAGCACCTGGCTGGGTGCTGGTGGGCTGGGGCGGACCGTGGGGCAGGTGGGCCAGGGCGGAACCCCAGTTCGTATTTGAATACTCTGCTCCGAGTGTGCTGCGCACTATGACCTTGGTTATGACACCCCACTGTGACCTTGATGGAAGAAACCAATGGTTTCTTCTCGGGGGTGGAAGGTGACCTTGAGTTGGGAGGGGTGGGGAGAAGACGGGGTACCTCTGGCTGACAGTTTACATCAGCCCCCCTTTCAGGAGGCCTTCCCCGCCGCCTTCCTTTCTCCCTGCTCTTGAGAATTTCTGGTGTGGCCGCGGTGGGGTGTACCTCCGGTCTAGACCTCATGGCTAAGGATCGAATTGGAGCTGTAGCCGCCGGCCTCCGCTACAGCCACAGCAACTCGGGATCCGAGCCGCGTCTGCAACCTACACCACAGCTCACAGCAACGCCGGATCCTTAACCCACTGAGCAAGGCCAGGGATCGAACCCGCAACCTCATGGTTCCTAGTCGGATTCGTGAACCACTGAGCCACGACGGGAACTCCTGAGAACTGTTTATACTTTCTTTTCCCCCCTAGAGAGTCAGCCTTGAAGCCAAGGACTCCCTCACCCTTCCTGGGTTCCTAGTGCCTGACGGAGCGCCCAGCAGAGAGGAGGTGCACGGCAGCGAAGAAGCCACACTGCCGCTGCAGCTCCCAGCTGGAGCGCGCTCGCCCACGGCCAGTGCTCTAGGAATCAAGGACAACCTAAGCGGTGACTCCTCTCTGACCTCCTCTGTGAATCCTTTTAGGGGCCCTCGTTGATAGCACTTTCTCTGAAATGTGTTGCCCATATGGTTCACCGTCATGGTCAGGTTTATTATTGGTATTTATTAATCTGGGATGGATGTGTCCTTTTTGGTCACATGGGACCCAATGCCCTTTGGGACCAGACTCGTTTTTTTTTTTTAAAGGGTGGCACTTGCAGGAGATGGGAGTCCCCAGGCTGGGGGTAGAATTGGAGCTGCAGCTGCTGGCCTATGCCATGGCCACAGCAATGCCAGATCCGAGTCATGTCTGCGACCTACACCACAGCTCACTGCGATGCCGGATTCTTAACCCACTGAGCGAGGCCAGGGATCCAACCCGTATTCTCTGGTCTGGTTCTTAAATCTTTGAGCCACAATGGGAACTCCTGGGACCAGATTCTTATTCCTACACTTTGCCCGGCGTGGAGGAGTCACATTAGGGCGGGCTGGCTCTTGACTGGCTGACTCTCTCCTCCGAACACGAGTGTCTCAGCCTTAGAAGTGGTGGCTCGTCTGGGGCTCTGAGGGCTGAGGGCTGGGAGCATGCTGACATAATGGGGCGAACAGGACACATGAAGTCGCCTTCGGCCCAGTGAGGGGAGGACACGGGGTCTGGATGACCCGCAGGCCAAGACAATGCTTGAGGCTTGAGGTGTTTGTTATGGAAATGACCAAGGTCAGTGGGTTTGGGGTTTGCCTTTTTTTTTTTTTTTGCTTTTTAGGGCTGCACCCGTGGCATATGGAGGTTCCCAGGCTAGGGGTCGAACTGTAGCTACAGCTGCTGGCCTGCACCACAGCCACAGCAACGCAGGATCCGAGCCACGTCTGCGACCTACACCACAGCTCATGGCAATGCTGGAACCTTAACCCACTGAGCGAGGCCAGGGATCGAACCTGCAACCTCATGGTTCCTAGGCGGCTTCGTTTCCACTGCGCCATGATGGGAACCCCAAGGTGGGTTTTATTCAGAAAGACTCTTTGGGAGAGGAGAGTATGAAAGAGGTTGAAAGGAGAGAAAGCAGGGCCAGGTGGAGGGCAGAAGGAGCTATGCAGGTGGGCCTTGGCAGTGGGTGAGGAGGCTAGAGCATTTGCCTGCCGGGAAAGGCCCACGAGTTCGGGGCCTGGGCGGTCGTAAACCTTCACCCTATACTCTGAGGACGGTGACCACCACTCCACGGCCTGCTCCCACTCCTCCCCAAACGCTAGGCCAGGCCGGATCCTACAGTCTCACTGTGATTTCAAGGCCCAGGTTGGAGCTGAGCTCCAGCACCACCATTGCCTGACACCGCGCTTAGACGGGATCGGCTTGGCTCCAGACCCCCGAAGTCCTCCCTGGGGCTGGAGCTGCCTTTGAAGTTGATGGAGAGAAGATTGGTTAGCTGTGTCCTGAGTCTAGAGCTCCCAGCCGTCAATGAGGGGAGGCGGGTCTCCACTTTGAGCCCTTCTTTACGGGCTGAGGTGTTGACACTTAAGTTATCAAGACTTTGGCACGAATGCTGCGTGCGGCTACCAAATTGCCAGCATCTCTGGGCTGCACGGCGGCAGCCTTTCTCAGCTCCAGGGACCCAGCCACTCGGTGCACTCCTGGAGCACAACTCTAGGTGGTGCCATTCACATAGAGTTCGATGTGCACGGTAGCCTGTCCCCCGCAAGGCTGTATGATGGTTGGGCATCATCCTGCCTTTTTTGGGGGGTCAGGGTTCGGTTTACCAGCTCAAGCCGGTCAACCTGAGAATAAGGAACATTCAAACGAGGCTTTGCCTGGGGACCGAGAGATGGACAAAATGATCTCCAAAATCAAGTCCTCATGAGAGGTGGCACCGGGAAACTGGCGTGTCTCCCAGAAGGGCGGGTCCACAGGGCAGGATGCAATCTTACACCGGGTAGCACGGAAAACAATGGCCATATTCTGTCCATTGCGGAAGGAAAAACCGTCTCAAATCCCCAGATTGAAAAGAATAACCCATATAGAAGGACCCAGTGGCACTTAGTAGGTCTGCAGTTACTACAAGGTGAATCAGAATCGGAATCTCTCCCGGTTCAGGGTTCTTGGAAGTAGAAAGCACTAGCCACCTTCGTGACACTTGTGCATGGGAATTTGCTGAAATCTGAAATGGGATCCTGACCCAGACGGGGGTTAGGAATTTGTTTCCTTCCCTTCTTCTCCTTCTAGGGAAGACTCTGTTCACTGTTTAGGATGAAAAATAACAACCAGATGAACGAAACAATGTTCATCAGGAATGATAAATAATGCGCTCCAGATGTGGCCAGAGAGAAACGCAGCTGAAAGCACTACCTCCTCCCAGCAGTCACCTTGGGGGAACCGCTTCTCCCAGCAAGGCGGGCACGGCAAGTTCTGTAACTCCTCTTTCGGTATTGCCTTCAGGGTATGTGACTCAGTTTTTGAATGTCCTTATTGGTGACGACCCTCTATCTTTTGTTTTTCTGGAATCAGTCAAAAATAATTCGTAGCTCATTGTGGTTGTCTTGAGTAGTCAGTGAAATGGCTATAAAGGAGTCTTTGTAGAAATGTTTTAATCGGTAGGGTAGATGGTTTGAATGTGCGTTCTCCTAAGGTGACTGTTCTGAAGGACAGCCCTTGTTTGTTCTTCCGTGTTTTTTTTTAAGGGCCACACCTGCGACATACGGAAGTTCCCAGGCTAGGGGTTGAATCGGAGCTGCAGCTGCCGACCTACACCCCAGCCACAGCAATGTAAGATCTGAGCCACTTCTGCAACCTACACCACAGCTTGCAGCCACGGTGGATCCTTAACCCACTGAGGAAGGCCAGGGATTGAACCTGCATCCTCATGGATGCTAGTCTGGTTCTTAACCTGCCACAGCAGGAACTCCCCATGTTTGTTTAAAGAAGATAATCTCAGCAAGATATACACTCCATATCATATTCTATATAATAAAATAATGTATTACCACGTTGAAGGCTGTGTACTAATTACTTCCTCCTCCTCCTATTATGACTCAGTGCTTCTGCGTAGAATGCATTTGCTTTTGCTGAGGGAGGGAGGGTACAGAGGTACGAGACAGACCCAAGTAAAGAACTGGTACCATTCGTTGTCCAGGGTGAAGGTTCAGGTCCCCACCTGCCCTTGAGAGTTGCCAGACTGGGTTCTCATTTCTGGACTAGAGGGTTTGGTCAACTGGACAGGGTTTGCATCGCCCTTTTTTAGTGTGTGGGATTCCTTTCTTTGTTTCTTTCTCTGTCATTACCTGCAAAACTCAGCACCAAAGTCTAAGAGAAGGTTCATGAATTCTGCCAAAATGCATTTTTCGCCAAAATGGAGTGGGTGAGGTCAAAACGCACTTGTAAGTCCACTTGTTTATGACAATTATCAGCTAATCTAAATGAAGAACTCTCCGGGAGATCCTGCTGTGATGCAACGGGAGATCAGCAGTGTCTCTGCAGCACCAGGACACAGGTTCGATCCCTGCCCTGTGGGTTAAAGGATCTGGTGTTGCCGTAGCGGTGTAAGTGGCAACTGCAGCCCCGATCTGATCCCTGGACGAGGAACTCCCTATGCCGTGGAGTGGCCAAAAAGGAAAACAGAAACAAAAACAAAACAACCCCTCTCCAGTTGGAGAAATTTCTGGAACATTTCCTTTCCTGAGGAAAGACTGGAAGACATGGGTGAGCCCTGGATGAGGGAGACGGGGAGCCATGCTGGAATACTCGCAGCCTTGAGCGGTGTCTCCTCTTTTGCAAGTCCCTTTTGGAGGGGCTCCTGTCTCTGGGCTGGATCTGGGTGCGTGGGGTGGTGGCGGCGGTGAGATCGCTGGGGCTAGGGGCACAGTGAGTTCCAGGCCGCCCAGCCCAGCGCAGTGCTCAGCGCTCCTGCTCCTTCGCTGATAGACCAAGCTGCAAATCAGGAATTTATTAGGAGCTGAGACTCATTTTCCCACCCTTTATAGCCCTGACGACTCAGAGCCAGACTCTGGCAAGGGGCTTCCTCATGGTTTTAATTAGACAATTAATTTTTTATTGGGTCGTTTGATTTCCGGAGCAGATTCCACTCTCCCGCTTGTCCCCCACCTGCCTCCCAGCTGTGAACAGCCAAGGGGAGGGGGGAGGCGTTTAGGGAGGGGGGTGCGGAGGAAAAATACGCTCTCCGCCCCGGAGCTGATCTCAGAGTCAGTACGGGGTGGGGGGGCAGGAATCCCTCAGCACCCCCTCAGCTGGCCCAGCTCAGGGACACTCTCCAGAGCTCCATCCTGGGCTTGCGGGGCTGCACAAAGGCGTTCCTGGCTACAACTCCCTTAGCTTCTCCCAAGCTGTTGGGCTAATTAGTAACATGGGCTGGGAGCGGGGGCAGGGACCTGTGCCCAAAATACCTTAGCGGCATTTCTGTGGTTAATCCCGGCTGTGCTCGGAGGCTGTTTACCCTCAACACAGGGATTAGGAACCTGTTTGAGTTAGAAGGGCAGAGAGAGGCCAGAGCTTGGTTCTGTCTCCCACCTGCTTTTAGGAGCTGGGGCAGGGGCGCTGAGCCAGCAGAAAAAAGGAAAAAAAAGAAAGCGAGAGAAACCTGCCTTCAATCTATCTCCCTTATTGATCTCCCTGCTGTCCAGCTGCTGGCTTGCTTTTGAATCCTGATCCTCTCTGCTCCTGCCTCACCCGCGACACTGCCCTTGTGGTCAAACATCAACCTGGCTGGGACAAGGTGGGGAGGAAGGGGAGAGGGGGACGCGGTGTGCTAGCCGTGGAAGGGTGGCCCATGTGTCATACAGGTTCTCTCGGAGGAGGTCGAATCCCAGGGTTCCCGACCATCTCCACCCTCCACTCCAAAAGGAAAAGAAGGCTAGACTCGAGGAAGAACTTACTAGCTTTCTGCAGCAGAAATAAGCAGCTCCTTTTTTTTTTTTTGTCTGTTTGTCTTTTTTAGGGCCGCACTCGCGGCATATGGAGGTTCCCAGGCTTAGGGATCTAATCGGAGCTGTTGTCACCAGCCTACACCACAGCCACAGCAATGCGGGATCCGAGCCACATCTGCAACCTACACCACAGCTCACGGCAACGCCAGATCCTTAACCCACTGAGCAAGGCCAGGGATCGAACCCGCAACCTCATGGTTCCTAGTCGGATTCGTTTCTGCTGTGCCATGACGTGAACTCCAGCAGCTCCTTCTTCAGAATTCTATGATGTGGCAAGGTCGACATCTATTGAGAACATTGCTGGGAGGCCTTGCAGTGGAATTAATGGGAGTGAGAGGACTGTTTCCACAGGTGCCCTGTTGGTGGGGACATTGTCACTTGTTGTTCCGGCACAAGGACTCCTGAAAGTGTGCGGTCACACATGCTGACGTCGCCAGGCAGAGCCAAACTAACAAGCATCTGTAGTCACAAAAGTGGGCTCTGAGGAGCCTCTGGGGACAGGGCTCTGGGGTCCTTGTCGGTAGAACAAGCCCCTCCAGAGAACAAGCCAGGACACCATCCAAAGAGGGGGGGCTCTGGAGCCCCTCCCCACTGTCCACGTTCTCAACCCCAGCGTGGGGCAACCCCAGCACGGGCACACAGTGGACCCACCCAGCACCACCCTCACCGGGGGCCGGGAGAACAGAGACTTCCCCCTTGGGGGCCAGGACTGGAAGAAATAGGAACATGTCAGGGACACAAAGATAAAAGGACCCAGAGATCAAAGAGCCCCCAGAGGAGTTCCTGTTGTGGCTCAGTGGTAACGAACCTGAATGGTATCCATGAGGACTCTGGGGTTCGATCCCTGGCCCTGCTCAGTGCATTAAGGATCCAGCATTGCTGTGAGCTGTGGTGTAGGTCACAGACTCGGTTCGGATCTGGCGTTGCCATGGCTGTGGCGTAGGCCGGCAGCTAAGCTGCAGCTCCGATTCAATCCCTAGCCTGGGAACCTGGGAACTCCCATATATTGTGGGTGCAACCCTTAAAAACACACACACACACACACAAAAAGAGCCCCCAGAAGTTCAGTGTGCAGACCATATGGATCTAGGCTTTGCTTTGCATACAATTTTCTTCTCCTCCTGGGAAAATTTACACTGAGTGTCCCTCTGTAAGGGCTCATGGTGGTTCCATGCTGGGAGCAAGGGGATGGACAGAGGCGGCCCTTTTTGGAACACAGGCCTGCCTCCTGCTAGGGCCATCTCCCACAGGATAGCCTGTCTGCAGCCTCCCAAGCCACGCAAAACTCTGCAGAAGGGACAGAAAAGTTGTGTGTATGGGGTGAGGGGTGAAAGGCACAATAAACCCACCTGCTGACACCTGTACTTCCGTGTGGCCGCGATGTGGAGAGCATTCAGACCTTCTAGAACTCGGAGCTCTGAGTCAAGGGGGGGTGCAGTTTGTGTGGGGGGATCCCAAGCTGGGCATTCGGGGCCAGTGAGGACAAGGGGACCGGGGGTGCAGGCAAACCTCATCGCATGTGTGAGCCTGCGGGCCAGGGTCTGTCTGTAGGGAGAGGGGAGAGAAAGAAATGGCGAGGAGAACAGGAGAAAGAGAAGAAATCAAAGGAGTTCCCGTCGGGGCTCAGCGGTTAACGAATCTGACCAGCATCTGTGAGGATGCAGGTTCGATCCCAGACCTTGATCAGTGGGTTAAGGAGCCGGCGTTGCCGTGAGCTGTGGTGTATGTCACAGGCGCGGCTCAGTAGCTTGGGACTCTCCACATGCAGTGGGTTCGGCCCTAAAAAAAAGGAAATCAAAATGAAGGCCCTGAAACCCAGCGAGTGCAAGCTAACGGAGCCACACAAAGAGAGGCAGAGAAAGACGGCAGGAGCCTGGGGAAGGGGCAGCATGAGGCGGGGAGGGGAGAGCCTCGAGGTCGGCAGCCAAAACCCTTGGCCAGGCTTCAGCCAAGAAGGTGGGCAGGAAGGCTGGGAGGCCACCGGGCTTCAGAGGAAGCCCCCAGCTTGCTTGCTGGCCAGGCAGGGCAGAGGAGAAGGCGGGGAATGGAACTGGAGTCTCCCAGCCTAACAGCCTTCTCCGCCTGCCAGCTCCCAGAGCCCAGAGCCGAGATTGACGGGACTGCAGGTTCTCTGGGTCCTGGGTGGATTTGAATAATTAAGTCATCTGGATTCTTATGATTTACCATTTTCAATGATAAATAGACAGCGCCCAAGCCAGCCAGTTGGCAAAACTCTGGCTGCTAGTTATAATTTGTCAAGCTGCCAGTGGATTCATGTTTTATGCTAATGGAGAGAGACTCATTGACTAGGGGGAGGCGGTGACCCGGTCAGGTCTTTCCTCAGGCACCCCAGAGGTTGAGAGGTCGGGGGAGAAAGGCCGGGGCCGGCATGGATTTTCTGTAAGGGTCAGTGTAATTTTATAATAATTCAATGGCAACACACGCTCTCACATACACAGAGGGTCATGCATGTGGAGATATGTTTGGATCTGTGCACCCCAACCCCCACCCCCACCCCCCCGGCCCAGTGCAGGAGTCAGGACCCGGTGCACAGGAGCTTGATGTGCAAACGCGTGTCCACCCCGCCTCGGCTCTCTTGCCCACGCACACCCTTGCTGTCACCTTCAGGAACCTGATTTCACCAGGGCCCACCTGCAAGACCTGCTCAGAAACTCAGACAAACCCATCGGCCCTCCTAACCGACAACGTGCATCTCCAAGATGGGGTGGTACCTTGGGGGGGACCCCTCTGCCAACCACCGCAAGCCCCTTATTTCGGGCCATGGTGTCTGCCGATCCCCATGCCTCGCTCTGGTTCCCTTTCTAATATTTTTTCCAGTGGGGGAAACAAATGAGCCCTGGGGCCATCCTGTTTTCCACCAGTTCTGGTCTGGGGAGGCTGGGAGGGAAGAAGGGGACGCTGAGGCTGGACACACGAAGGCAGCAGTCAAAATCCAAACTTTGTTTTCCATCGATTTGTTTATTTATACATTTGTCCACACACATTGAAGCCTCAGAGTGGCTGGAATCTCATCACTGACCCTCGTGGCAAACCGAGATAGGCACAATTCTTTGCACAGAGTAGGCACTAAATAAATACCATTGGGAGGAACCGCTGAAGCTCCTGATTTCTTGATAAAGCAAACGACTCATTTCCCTTCTTCTCCTCCACGGCAACAAACCTTTACATCATCACTGATTTGAGAGGCCGAGAAGAGGGTGTGGGTCCGGGAGAAGCCCCTCCTATTCCTTGATTCAAGAAATCTGGGCCTCTGCCTTGACTTAAAAAAAAAAAAAAATGCTACTCTTATACCAATTGAAACGATCGGTCTCGATTGTGGCCCCCAAATGCCCTTGAAATGGATCAGTGAGCAAGGGAGGACTGAAGAACGGGCGTCTATCTGTCCTTCCGCCGGCCCAGAAGAGAATCTGAATTCGCTTTGAGTAGCTGGGCCAGAAGCTGCAGCTCATTACAGTCCGCAGCTTTAAGGTTTGGTGGGAGGATGGGGAAGGACAAACAGTTCATATCCTTGTCCCCCAACACCCCTAAATGAGACAGAAAAACACAAGAGCAAACCGAACAAGACAGTGGAGCGTGAGGCAGCAAGGAGAACCCAAAGGCAGAAGCCGCTTCCAACATCAGGCCCCAGGATGCAGCTGCAGCTGTCTGCTCCGCCCCGAGGAGATCCAAGATACCGGATCCTGCGAAGCGAACTGGGTTCCCTCCTCCCCCACGGGGCCAGGCTGGGGCAAGGAAGGGGCCCTCCGGCCGGACAGTCCGCATTCCCTCCATTGAGGCCTGGAATGAATGGCCTCCCTTCTTTGCTGAACAGATGTGGTTGGTGGTGGGCCCGGCTAATCAGGAGCTCCAACCCTGGAGAGACGGTCAAGATCCATAATCAGAATTGACCGGCTTCTTCACCCCCAAGGGAAAGAGGGAATGCATCGGGAATGGGGAGATAAGCTTGGCCTATTTAACAGTTTGAGACCCTGGCCTGGCAGCACTGACCTCATCCCGCCTTCACCAATGTGAGCTCCTGCAGGCCCTCGCTCACCCCAGGAGAGCAATCAGCAACTCCACCCCTCCGGGCAGGGGCGCCTGCGGATGGGGGAGATGGCAAAGGGTTTGCTGGGGTAAGCTGCGGGGGCCTGACGGCCATGGCCGTGACTGACTCGGAAAACGACTGTTACATCCCACGCCTGCACAGCAAAGTAGCTCCCCCTTTGGCCTCTCATCTTCCAATCCCAATATTTGCATCCGGAGAATGAACTCCTGAGGTTCGGACACATATTAGCTTGTCTGAAGGTCTCAGAGCCCAGTCTCTGGGCACAAAAAAAAAAAAAAAGGAACAACAGCCCCAGCCTGGACTAGATGAAAAGGAAAAGAGAGAGAAAGAAAAGGAAAGCACAGGGAGAGGGAAGGAAGGGAGCAAGAGGATGGGGAGAAAGATCAAGAAGGAAAGAGGAAGCTTAAGGAAAAGGAGGAAAGCCAGCAGGCCCCACTGCAACCTCCCCAAGGAGGGGTGCATGGTTTACTGGGAACGGAACGTGGTTTTCCGGCTGGTGGTTTGACGGTCCCATCCTCAGGGCTTACGCTGCTCCTGGGAAATGGGCTGACCTGCCCCGTCCCACTTTGGGGAAACAAAGGAATTATCTAATTGTTCTTAAATGGGTGGTCGTGGGCAGGGTGTGGGAGCACAGGCCCAAGAGGCCACAGAGACACAACCACCCCAAGTTCATCTCCTCTACAAACTGAATCTAAAACCACTTGGCCAGTCCGTCTGTGGGTGTGCAGGAGTTCAGCGAAATATACGACAGAACTAAGTCGCCTGGCCCTGGAAAGGCACGTTCTTATTCTCTTTCCAGAGCAAGAGCCCTTCTCTGGCTCCTCCAGGATGTGCAAACCTCACACCCAGCCCTTTAAGGATTAATCCGACCCCTTCTGGCATGGAAAAATCCCTGACCCTAGAAGGCAGCTTTCTGGGGCAGGGACGGAGACAAGAAAGTTCTTACCCCCGCCTCCCCTCTGCTCCTGTACCGGCAGGCAACCCAAGTGAGAGAAGAACCCTCCAGCGCAGAGGCCTCCTTTGACACAGAGACCAAACTGAGGCCCAAGGTCACAGCGCCAGAGCCTCGGAAGAACAAAGCAGCCCAGTCCTGTAGGCAGCCTCGGCCGCCGGTCAGGGTGGAGGCGGCTCAGGAGACAGAGCCAGAGCGGGATCACCTTGTCTAAACCACTTCTGCTCCTAGCACCGCTTTTGGAACCAGATCTTGACCTTGGGAGACTTAAGCCCTGTGCCGGGCAGGTGCAGCTGCAGGAGGAGCTCCTCCAGCTCTGTCAGCTATTCCTTCTTGGAGGAGCTCCTTGCAGGCCGCCGGCCTCCGCCTCCACCTCCCCTGTCCCAGGGCTGCAGCACCTCGTTGAGCTGCGGGGAGGAGTGGTGGTGGGAGGTCAGGGTCAAGGCAGCCCGGGGACCTGGCAGGACCCCCCCCCCACAGCCCCGCTGCACCTTTCCACCCTCCCCCCTGCTCCTTCCCTCCCGCTGCTCCTCCCCAGTCTGGACCCTCTTTCTGTTAACCCAGATCCCCTCTTCTTTTCTTTCTTTCCTCTTTTTCTCTCTGTATATCTATTTCTCATTTTTCCCTCCTTCATTTGCTTTCTTCCTGCCCTCCCTCCACTTTTGCCTCCCTGTAGCCTTTTCTTCCTTCACTTTTCCTTCCTTCTTTCCTTTTTTCCTAAACTTCCTCCTTTCCTACCCATCTCTCTCTTTCTCCCATTCATTTTTCTTTTACTTTGTTTTACTTCTCTCTCTGTTCCTTCCCCTTTCACTTTCTAGCTCCCTCCTTTCATTCGTTTGCCTTTTCTTTCCTTTCCTTTCCCTCTTTCTTTCTCTTCCCTTCCTTTCTGCTTTTCTCTCCCACATAACCAATTAAAATTAATCTTGCTTCTTCATTCCATCCTTTATTAATACTCCTTCATTTCATCTCTCTGGATCCCACCTCCCCCAATGCCTTCTTCTGCCCCCAGCACTGAGGCATCCTCAAATCTTTTCTTTCCTCCCCAGTCTTTTCCCTTCATTGTTCTCGATTTTTTTCCCCAGCCCTTTGTGCTGTTTCCTTGACTGCCTTCCCATCTTCCATTGTTTCTAAATCCTCCTCCTGCAACAGGCATAAGGCGTAAAACTGCCCCCTCCGCAGGTTGAGGGTTCTGTCCTCTGTCAGCCTAGCCACACTTCATGTAGTTCTTGTTTAACTTCGTGTTGTCCTTTTTTAACTCAGCATGGGGTTCAATTTCAAGGGCCCAAGAACGAGCTGTGCCCCCCTAGCTGAGAAGTCAGGGCTGGGCCCACAGCTCCCCCGCTACAGGCTTAGGGGGACGCTTGCCAAACTGTTGTCACTCCATCAATCCTAGTAAAAGAGAAAGAGAAAGAGAAGAAAAGAGTAAAAGAGAGACAGCTCCACAGACCGTGTGGGCTTGTGTGTAGGGGGGTGTTGGGGCGGCAGGGGGGAAAAGGACTTGATTCATCAAAGTGGGGGGGCAAAGTCCAGAACCCAGTGCTGTCTCTTAGCGCATCTAGAGAGTCGGGGGAGCCGGCAGAAGAAACCTCAGTCGGTCCCCAATGTTAATTTTGAGACTGGGGCAGGATGACCCCTTCCATTCAACTCCGCTGGGCTGGAGAGGTATGTGTGTGTTGGGGGCCAGGATGAGAGGAAAGAAAAGGGCTTCGATTTGAGTATCCGTCGCCTCTGCCTTCACATCTGTCCCTGGGCACGACCCTCCCAAAGCCCAGGCCCCAAGATAGCCGCGCCTCTAGGCAGTGCCGCCTGGGGCTCCCTGGGACCCCGCAGCTAGGTGGGCCCAGTCCTGGGGCTCCCTCGGGAGCAGGTGCAAGGACAGCCCCTGCATTACACGCAGAAAAACCTCGGGCACAGTGAAAACAAAGGCCTGGGCGGTTTGGCTGCTCTGGACTGAGAAATGCCAGCCAGGTAAGGGGCTAGAGACACCACACGCCGGGCGTGGAAATTTTCTCTCCTGGGATCCACAGCCTCTCCCGGTCCTTTCCAAGGAGCAGTCCAAATGCACTGGCTGCCTCCTGCCTGACTCCTTAGGCTGGACCCACAAACCGTTCTGCCTAGGCTGGGCCTCCCTTCCGGGGCTCCAGAGTTCCCTTGGCCCTGCCCAAGCACCTGCCTAGGCTCTCACCCTTATCCACTTTCCCAGATCCTGCAGGCCAGCTCTGGTTCGCTCCCCAGCCTGCCCACTCCTGCAACTCTTTACTGGGGCCCTCAAGTTCAGCTGCACACTCTGAACCCACCCTCTGTCCTTGACTCCCTTTTGAAGAGCCTCCTCCATCTCTTCCTCTGGAAACTTCTCTTGGGGGGGGGGTGCGCAGTCTCAGCCCCCGGACGGGGCAGGGGGCTCTTTTCCTGACCCTCCTGAAGGAGCTGGAGAAAGTAGGAAGGCTGATGTGCTGGGGGCGGGGGCGCGCTCGACTCCATCTTTGGGAAATGGGTCTGCGAGTCAAACTGGAATTAAAAGGAGAATTCATGGCACTCCTCACTTAAAATCAGCAAAAGGTCTGGGTGCAGCAGGGGGCTGGAGCAGATCCCCGGCTCAGGCTCTGGGGTGATACCCTGCTCCCCAGCCCTGACAAGAGTCCAAAACTGCTATTTTCGGCTAATATTTCTCTTGTTTTCTGGAGAAAGCCCTCTGAGGATCTCCAAGCGTCTCTAGCTGGGTGAACAGGTTCGGGACCTGCCCGGGTTTTTCTACATCCGTAACCAGCCGCGATTGGCAAGACAAACAAATCCTTTCTTCCCTTTAAAAAGCTGGGACCCTCCATCTCACTTAAAACCTCAAAACCGCAACTCAACTCCTTTCTCTATCTCTCCACAAAAAAACTTTTCTGAAGTTCTTGCAAGTTGCGTCTGGAGAAAGAAGTGGTCACTCTCAGACACTATGGGTCTCCAGACCCCCAGTTTCTCCTGGTCCTCTCCTGTTTCAGAAGCAACATGTCTCCCCCTGCCAGCTGCCAACTTAGTCCCCAAACTCAGACGGGGAAAAGCTGCTCTGGCCCCACTCCTCTGACAGTCTAAGCCCAGCCCAAATTCCTCCCAGGCTGGGGCGGAGAGAGCGTATGGGTCTGCCTGCGGGGGATGGGGAGATGGGGAGATGGGGAGAGAGAGACAGAGAGAGACGCTGTTTTCAAGCTAAAGCGCACCCCCTCCCCCCAAACTCAGCTCACCTGCTCTGGTTGGGCTCCTCTTGATCTTTATCCACTCAAAAGTTTGTGCTTCTCTCAAACTGTCTCAGGAGGGGCGAAAAGTCAGCCGTCGGGTTGGGGAGGGCGCCCCTGAGAGCGCAGGCGCCAGATTCAGAGTAGAGCCCCGGAGCCGCGACCTCGGGAGCATCTTCTCCAAGGTGGGGGCCCAAGCAGTGATCCGGAGAGAGGCCACTCGAGCGCCCCGGGTACACGGCCAGGCTGCCAGTCCGGGGACCGCCGGGGGCGGGCCGGGCGCTCTAGAGGGAGTTGCCAGTGGAGTCGGGCGGGCTCGGGGAACTAGAAGGAGAGGGCCCTGGGTCCCCAGCGACGTCTCTCGCTTCCTCTAGTTTGCGCCCTCCCCGGTGTGTTCTAACCCACCACATTCCTTCGACCCCTTCTGGGGCGACACTCAGGGCCTGGCCAAGGCAGAGAGAGCGGGTGAGGGGGCGAAGTGACCCCCCTCCTTAGCCCCTCCCCAGTCCCCGCGCCACCGCTCCCCCCTCCCCTCCCTCCCCAGAACCAAGGGACACACAGAGAATTGCAACTAGAAATTCGATCGATTGGTACGAGGTACCACGTGGTCCGGAGTTGGCCAATGACCAGGCCGCCCGGGATGAGCTAATAATGGAAGCAATTTGTAACTTTCAGTAGCTCTCTAGGCCCGGGTACCGGAGGGAGGGAGGCGAGTGGAGGTGGGGAAATGGGTGCCCCCAGTCCTTAGACTCTTTTCATTCGTGCGGGGCGCCGGGCTCCCCTGGTCCTCCTTTCTCCCAACACGCAGGCACTAGCAGGGTCCCGCACCCACTTCTGTCCCGCGGCCGCCGTCCCAGAGCAAGGTAAGCAGGTCCTCTAGCCCCCAAACACCCTCTCCGCCATCCTTTCTGGCACCTGCAAACGACGTCCCCTCTTCTTGCCTTATTAGACAATTAAAATCCGATTTTGCTTTTCTCTTAGTTGAAGGAAAAAATAATCCTTTTGCATTTTTGTGTGTGTGTATTTTCAGATTTGGGGAAAGATTAAGTTCAGGTGGCACTTTTTGGATCGACTTTATATTCTCTTCTTTTGGAGAGGAGCGTTCTCCTTGAGAGTTTACTCTGGAGATGAGTTACCCCTTATGTTTTCGCAAGTTTCACTTTTCTGATGATGTCAAGTTTGTGCCTTTTTCCATCCCACCTTCCAATTACAATATTTACAAATAACCAGTTAACATTATTTCGAGGTTTTTTTCCGTTCGTTATTCTCCTCCCTCACTGGTATTTTAGCTGTTACTAAATCGACAGGATTTTTTTTTTTCTCCATGCGTGGCTCAAGGGTTAGTTTTGTGCTGATTTCTGTTTTTGTTTTGTAAATGAATTTATTGTTTGGGAAACTCTGTAGGGGTGTGAATGAGGTCTCTTTTGATTCATTCTGACCCTTCCTCTCTGGAAGAACTATTTACTTAAAGTGTTTTATGCATTGCCCTAAATTTTTGTTTAATCTTTCAATTTTGATGTATTTTTGACTATGTATTTTTCTTTTTTCTTGCACATATTTTTTATTGTAGTTGATTTAAAATGTTGTGCCAATTTCCGCTGTATGGTTTTGATGTATTTGACCTCCTTTTAAAAACTGGGACCTCTCCTTTAAATTTAATATTTTATATGTTAAACCATCTTTGAAGTTTTTACTTTGCGAAACTTCACCACTTCACCAAAATGTACCATTTTGTACATTTCCTTACCCTTCCCCAGTCCTCTTTGCCCTCCTACCTTCTCCATCTCCCTCCGCCAACTTCCACAATTCCCAGCTTCAGATGTGACTCACACATCCCTCCAGCCAAGGAGACAACCCAGGAAGAAGAAACTGTCCTACTTGGGTCAGAGCTCACACTTGGATTCTGGTTGCGGGCACCTCTAGTCCGACTCCCCAAGCTAACAAACTCAGGCAAAGCACAATTTCTGTTTGACTTTTTACTTTGGGACTAAGCTCTTTCTCCTTGGCTCTATTCTAAGCAAGTCTTTGGTACTCAAAGTTGAATTTTTTTAGTTCTTATCCTGTCCCTAAATTCTAAGAAAAGTACAAGCAACTATTTTTTGTTTGTTTGTTTCTCCCTTAGATGTAAGCTGTTAACTCGGGGTCAGCCAGTTGGGGCTCTTACCTCCTGGGCGAAGATTCCCAGAAAAGACACACACTCCTGATTGAGGTGGAGGTGGGGGGGGGGGTGTTGGGGTGAACCCAGCTCTGGCTTTGAATGGACACAAAGAAGGAGTGAGAGCTGGCTTGGGAACTAGATCCCCTCGGGTCAGTGGGATCTGGTTTGGGAGAGTTCGGGGGCAAAACCGCACTCTCAGGACCTTCTTTCCAGCTTTCTGTGAAATAAACCATCAAAATGGTGTGACATGGTTTCAGCCGATTCAGATTCATTGCAGGTACAAAAATCAACTGACAAGAGAAATCTGTTTCCCAAAGATCCGCCTCTGCTGAGTCTGACCGTTGCTTTGAGGGAAAGAGCCCAACTCGGCAGAAGTCGTGCCGCCACTGCCCCTCCCCGCTGGGTCCCCAGCCCCACCGTCACATTGACATTCTGGGCACATTTGGCCCAGCCCCCCGTCCCGGCTTCTCCCAAGTATGAATCTAAATCACTATTAATAAGGGGCCGCTCCAAGTTAATTGGCATTAAAAGAATTCATTTCAATTTGTTAATATTAAATGAACGCTCTGCACTTTAGCTCCCTTCTTCGCCCTGGATTCCCAGATGAGTGATGGGAAGTGGGGGCGGAGGAGGAGGAGGAGGAGGATTTTATTTCTGACTCCAGCACACTCACTGCGGTGCCTCCTCCAGGGGCGTGAGATCAAGGCACAGTGGGGGCCTGACTGGGGACCGTCTGATGGTCTTTTTAGATGACATTCGTCTGACCCAGCTGGAGCCGTGGGGGACATCGTGGGGAGGGGCAGGCCGGGGTGGGGGCGGGGGAGTGGGCAGCAGGGAGAAGAGGCAGAAGTTGAATAGGGAGTCGTTGGGACACAAGGTTGTGCACTGGGGGTGGGGGTGGGCTAACAGTAGATTTGTGAAGGAAGGTGCTAGTAGTTCAAAACCCCACCTAGAGAAGGAGGTGCTGGGGGAGGGGAGGGCAGAGCTGTGAGACAGAGCTGCCAGGGGTTCCAAGTAGCTGTCGCGGGGGGCTGTCTGCATGAGATGAAATACATGTAATGTGTTTTCCCGCAGTGCTTGGTACCTAGAAGCTACCAGTAAATGCTAGCTCGTAGTATAGCCTAATGGTTCAAAGCATGGATTCTGGAGTCAGACTGCCTGGTTTTGACTCTCAGCCCTGCCTGATGCTACCATCGTGACCTTGAACAAGTTACTTAACCTCTCCACACCGCAGTTTCCTCGTCTGTAAAATAGAGTTAGTTAATCGTACCTAGCTCATAGGCTGTTGGGAGGATTAAATGCGTTAATATGAGTGAAGTGCCTAGAACAGTGATGGTCATGTAGGAAGCACTGTTTTTTTTTGTTTTTGTTTGTTTTTTGGCTTTTTAGTGCTGCACTCAAGGCATATGGAGGTCCCCAGGCTAGGAGTCGAATAAGACCTACAGCTGCCGGCCTACGCCACAGCCACAGCAATTACAGATCCGAGCCTCGTCTGCGTCCTACACCACAGCTCATGGCAACGCCAGATCCTTAACCCACTGAGAGAGGCCAGGCATCGAACCTGCAACCTCATGGTTCCTAGTCGGATTCATTTCCGCTGCGCCACGACGGGAACTCCAAGTTTCGATGACGTTGTTTCTTTTCTAATCTGGGAGGGGGCACAGAACCTCTTAGTAGGTTAAGGGCTCATTGGGTTCTCTGAGACTGTGAACAGGTCAGCCCTCTCGCCCTCAGCCCTGAATCTGGTCTAACTGGGGTGCCTGCAATAAGGACAGGGTCAGGGGAGTGGGAGAGACTGGGACCTGTGGGCCCTGAGTTCTTCCCTGGCCTCTGCTCTGGCTCTTGGGTTGGTGGTCCCCTCTCAGTGACCACAGACCTCAAAGTAATGTCGCGTCTTTTTCCTCTGGGAGGGCAGTGTTGGGGGAATTACCTTCTTGGTCTATTACCTCCCTTTGTTAGGGAGTCAGTACCTGGAGTGTGGTTTGGGGGAGACGGGGGTCGAGCAGAGGGGTCTAACGTTTACTAAATACCTTCTAGCTATGTACCCGCCCCCACGCCCATACCTGAACTCACTTGAGAAGGTGCAGAAAACAGAGGTCCAAAGAGATGTAGTAACTTGCTAAAGTCATAAAGCTAGTAAGTGGCACAGTTGGAATCTGAACTCTGATCTGCCTCATGACAAATCTCAAGTCCCTTCTGTTGCCGCACACTTTCTGAACAGGGAGGTGGGACTTTCCAAAGGGCGAGGCCAGACCTATGTAAAGTTGGGACAAGGAAGAGCCAGGGACCGTGGGTCAGCTGGAAGATAGGGGTGGGGAGTGGGAAGGTGTCAGTCAGGGAAGACTTCCTGGAGGAGGAAAGAGATCAGGGTTCAGATAAGAAGGGAAGGAGAATAGGAAGCAAAGAAGAGGGCGGGGAGTTCCCTGGTGGCTCAGTGGGCTAAGGGTTGGTATTGTCACTGAGGCGACAAAACAAGGACCAATGCAAAGGCTGGGTGAGGCCAGGGGATGTGGATCGGATTTACTTTGCTGGCACTGGAGAAATCCATTACCATTTCTTGAGGGCCAGCTGTGTGCTGGGTATACAGTTATCCTGTCGCTTGCCTACAGCAGCCCTGACAAGTAGGCTTCTTATTCCAATATCCAGAAGGGTCAGTTGAGGGTCAGAGAGCTTAGTGGCCCTTTTAGGTCATACATCTGGTAACTGGGTCCGCCTGGCACCAGAATCAGGCCTGGGCTGCCTGCAAAGCCCAGCTCCCCAGCCGGCTCTTGCCTCCCATTCCTAGTTCTGGTCAACCTGCACCCCCATATTTGCAGTCCTGCCCAATGTCTGGGAACAGAGGTTGGAGAATGAGGTGAGACCGAAAAAGGGCGTGGCATGAGGGCAGTGGGGACAGAAACGTTTCTCACATCCTTGTGAAGAAGGTGAGTATCAGAAGGATACCTCTCTGGAGGAAGCCTCCAGGTCACTTCCCTGGGTCTCCCGATCTTGGGGTGGATGGTGGACCCTCATTGGGAATCACACCGTTTTCTGGACTGTGGATTCTATTTCCCCTCCTCTGAGGGGGTGGAGCCTTGGATCAAGACTGCCCTTTGTCCATTAAACCCTTCTGTCCTTGTTTCCTGAGGGTAGAGAGCTTCCCAGCCAGACACTCCGCTCCCCGGCTGCCCAGAGGGGAATGTGAGCCGAGTAAGGCCATCAGAGCCTTAGGACGTTGGGTAAGTTTTCCTTTACGTGAGCTGAGCCGGAAGTGCCTGAGACCTAGCTTTGACCGTGCCCTTGAGGAGAAATCCCTAATAGAGGGCAAAGCAACCAACAGTAGGAAAGGAGCCCGGGCTCCTGACTGACCATGCGGAGCAGAACCTCCTGCCATTGGGGCTGCTCCCTGCCAGACTGTTATGTGAGAAATAAATTTGTTTTCTATATGTGACTGTGTCCGGCGCCTATTTTATTTTATTTTATTTTAGTCTTTTTAGGGTCTCACCCGCAGCACACGGAGGTTCTCGGGCTAGGGGTTTGAATCGGAGCTGCAGCTGCCGGCCTACGCCACAGCGACATCGGATCTTTAACTCACTGAGCGAGGCCAGGAATCGAACCCGCATCCTCATGGATACTAGTTGGGTTCATTACCACCCGAGCCACAACCGGAACTCCCAGGGGCCCTTTTATTACAGCAGTTTGCCACCATCCTTCCTAATATACCTTCCCACCTGAGGACAGAGATGGAGGGGACCTTGGCGACCATTCTGTGCTTGGCTAAGCCCCTTCATGTCACCACAGGGGCCTGGGTATCTCCCATCCCCACCTTTGCTTCAAGAAGCTGGGCAGCACACCCACGGTAGATGCTGGGTTGCTATGTAAGGTTTTATTTGAAGAAAGGACTCTATGGTGAGAACCAGTTTGAAAATCCCTGAAAGCTCAACACCCCCCACACCCTTTAAAAAATATATATATAGGAGTTCCCGTCGTGGTTCAGTGGTTAACAAATCCGACTAGGAACCATGAGGTTGCGGGTTCAATCCCTGGCCTTGCTCAGTGGGTTAAGGATCCGGCGTTGCCGTGAGCTGTGGTGTAGGTTGCAGACGCAGCTCGGATCCCGCGTTGCTGTGGCTGTGGCGAAGGCCGGCGGCTACAGTTCCTGTTAGACCCCTAGCCTGGGAACCTCCATATGCCGCAGGTGAGGCCCTAGATAAGGCAAAAAGACAAAAAAAGAAAAAGAAAACCCCTGAAAGTTCAGCACCCCCCACACACCCTTTAAAAATATATATATATAGGAGTTCCCGTTGTGGCTCAGTGGTTAATGAATCTGAACCATGAGGTTGCAGGTTCGATCCCTGGCCTCGCTCAGTGGGTTAAGGATCTGGCATTGCCGTGAACTGTGGTGTAGGTTGCAGACGCGGCTCGGATCCCGCGTTCCTGTGGCTGTGGCGAAGGCCGGCGGCTACAGCTCCTGTTAGACCCCTAGCCTGGGAACCTCCATATGCCGCGGGTGCGGCTCTAGATAAGGCAAAAAGACAAAAAAATAATAATAATAAATAAAAAATATTATATATATATATATATATACAGATGAGGCCCAGAGAGAGGAACTGACTTACTTAAGATCACGCACTTAATTTTTCTGTCATTTTCTGAATCCAGGATGGGTTCTCTACCATATCAGCCGCCTCAGTAAATCACAAGGACAAAAATAACCCAAGCCAGGCAGGAGACTGTGTCTCCCCCCATAAGGCTTGGGGGTAGTCAAGCCCCATTTCCCTGATTTCCCCCGGGTCCCCCCATTGGAAGTGTGCCTGGGAGACCCTCCTCCCTGGGCCTGGGAATGAACGGGCTGCGGCTTTGCCGCAGCCGCTTCCTCACCCAGATGGTCAAACAGGCAAAGCG
This sequence comes from Catagonus wagneri, assembly GCA_004024745.2. Classification (NCBI taxonomy): domain Eukaryota; kingdom Metazoa; phylum Chordata; class Mammalia; order Artiodactyla; family Tayassuidae; genus Catagonus; species Catagonus wagneri. Next base: position 3,337,261 of record PVHT021183647.1, read on the forward strand.
GAGCCAGAGTCAGAGTCGGAGCCAGAGCCGAGCTCCCTGATTCCCTCTAGTCTTTGCACATTTATTTCTCCGACCCCCACCCACCCAGCCCCTTCCTAGTAGCCCACCAGGGAGGAGAAGGGGAAAAACTGTCATAAATTTCCCCTATTTATACAAGAGGACAGAATGTTTCTTGTGCCAGAAAAAACACAGAGGGGGAGCTGTCAGGGGAGAAGGGACCCAGCCCCATAGCTCTGGGGCCAATTTATCTTCCCGAGTTGTGGCTGGGGGCTACCATAACGCTGCCTGTGTGACATGCAGGCTTTGGCTTGGGGCGCAGCCAGGACAGACGGTGCCTGGGCTTTGTTTCTGGTCACGGCCTTCCTGCTCCATCTCAACTGCCCCTTCCCCGTTTCTCTGTTTTTAAAAAACAAGTTTCTTGAGATATAATTCACACGCCATGCAATTCACCGTTCAAGTGTGTGTTCAGTGGTTTTAGTATATTCACAGATGTGTGCCACTATCACCACTGTTGATTTTAGAATATTTTCATCACCTCTAAAAGAAATCTTGGAGTTCCTGTTGTGGCTCAGTGGTAACAAACACGACTAGTATCCACTGAGGATGCAGGTTCAATTCCTGGCCTCGCTCAGGGGGTTAAAGGATCCAGCATTGACGTGAGCTGTGGTGCAGGTCACAGATGAGGCTCAGATCTGACGTTGCTGAGTCTGTGGCAGAGGCCAGCAGCTGCAGCTCCGATTTGACCCCTTTTATCCCTCCACATCCCTGCTGGCCCTAAGCAAACACTAATCTGCTTTCTAGCCCTATAACTTTATATAGTCTGGGCTGTCAAATGAAGGGAATCATATACCATGTGGTCTTTTGTGACTGGCTTCTTTCACTTAGCATAGTTTTCAAGTTCATCCATGTTGTAGCATGTGTTGGCGCACCATTCCTTTTTTGCAGCTGAATACTATTCCGTTTATGGATATGCCACTCATGTTTATCCATTCTTCGGGTGATGGACATTTGGGTTTTTGGACATTATGATTCTCTCTTAACTCTTATGTCTCTAGACAGCCTGGAACGTATAGAATGAGGTCTCTGGGCAAGAATGAGTGTGTCTTAGATGAATGGTTAAAGGAGATGTGATATATATAATGTAATACAATGGAATGTTACTCAGTCATAAAAAAGAAGGAACTAATGCCATTTGCAGCAACATGGATGGACCTGGGGATTATCATACCAGGTAAAGTAAGTCAGAGAAAGACAGATGCTATATGATATCACTTATATGTGGAATCATACAAATGAACTTATTTACAAAACAGAAACAGACTCACAAGCAAAAGACAAATTTATGGATACTAAAAGGGGAAAGGAGAGGGGATAAGTTAGGAGTTCAAAATTAGCAGATACACACTACTGTACATAAAATAAACAACAAGGTACCACCATATAGCACAGGGATCTATATTCAATATCTTGTAATAACCTATAATGGAAAAGAATCTGAAAAAGAATATATATATGAGTTCCCTGGCGGCTCAGTGGGTTAAGGATCTGGCATTGTCACTGGTATGCCTGTGATCATTGCCGTGATGCAGTTTTGATCCCTGACCCCGGAACTTCCACAGTTCCACAGGGAGGTGTGGCTAAAAAAAAAAAAGAATATGTATATACACACACACACACACACACATATTTATACATAAATATATTCTGAATATATATGAAAGTCATTAGTATATATATATATCTGAAAGTTATTATATGTATGTACTGAATCACTTTGCTGTATACCTGAAACTAACACAACACTGCAAATCAACTATACTTCAATTTAACAAAAAAGAGTGGGCGTGTCTTATATGTGGGATTACCCAGTATCCATGAGAGCAGGGTCTTAGGAACATGCCTTCTTTTGTGTTAATTACATATACCAAGCTGGAATTTTCTTCCCTCTGTAAGTTACTGAGGGAGGCGGAGCTACTCCTTCTATTATCTATTCATTTTTTTCTTATCATTGCTTTATTTGTGTCACTTTCTGTGCTCCTCAGAGCTGGGGGGCTCAGACCCTTCTCCAGGGGTTTCAGACACACAGAGTAAATGAATGGATATCTTCCTACTGGGGGAAGTTTCCCCGAATCTGGTCTCCAGGGATCCTCACGGCTGAAGGAAGGTCTCTGGAGGCTCTCCGGTCAAAGTTTGATTCCAGGAGGTGTGATGGAGCCTGGAATGCCGGCCCCACGCCCCTGCCTCCTTGCCTGGTCTGGCTCAGTGTTGCAGATGCACTTGGAGCTCCATCCCTTCACTCACCCAGCAAGTATGCATGAAGCATCCTGTGAATCCAAGACACTGCCTCTGCCCTCAGGAACCTTGCAGTGTTAGTGGTGATAGTAAGATAGATACAAGTGAGCAAAATAATGGCAATCTCTATAAACGTTTGTTGAATGAATGAATGAAATGAATGAACAAATGCTGTACTTACTATGTGCTCCATAAAGAAAATGTAAAGAAAGCAGAGTTGTAAATCACTTCCTGCTGCCACCACCTTTTCTAGGCTGGAAAGCAGCACTACCTCCACCCCTCAGAGGGCATGGTGTGCGCATAATATAAAATATTGGCTAACTTAGAAAAATAAAGGTACAGACACACACACACACACACACAAAGATCAGCTAATAATAGCTTCCATGCACTGGACTAGCTGTGTGCCAAGGGATTTACATATTTCACTGATTTTCACTCTTTGAATTAGGTATTATTATCTCCATTTTGAGGATGAGAAAAACTGACTCAAAGAGATTAAGTAACTATTTGATATCACAGAGGCAGCAGTAAGTGGCAGCGCATTTGTACTTATCTCTGGGATGTGGATTTGCTTTCATTCCCAGGTGTCTGAGATGAAGACAAATACATTTCTTTTGTTTTTGATTTTTTTTTTTTTAGGGCCGCATCTGTGGTGTATGGAAGATCCCAGGCTAGGGGTCAAATTGGAGCTGCAGCTGCCAGCCAACACCACAGTCACAGCAAAGCAGGATCCAAGGTGCCTCTGTGACCTACACCACAGCTCACGGCAATGCCGGATCCTTAGCCCACCAACCGAGGCCAGGGATCAAACCCAAGTTCTTAACGTGCTGAGACACGATGGGAACTCCCCACATTTCTTTCTGAGGCCCTGGCACAGAGGAGCCGGCTACCCCCTCCACCCTGTCCTGACCCGGCTCAGCAACCCCGCTCCTGCCCAAAGGCAAAGTGGGTTGGGGTGCAGGTGCCAGCTCCTCTCTGCAAGCTTGCATCAGCTGGCTACACCTGCCTCGTGGGTAGGAAGGGAGGGACCGGTTTTGCTTTCAAAAACCTTATCTTTCCAGCCCTCGCTGTGTGGGAGGGACCACGAGAGGCCTGGATGTTGTCAAGCAAAGGCTTGAACAAGCCGAAGAGCCAATGACGTTGAAGGGGACCTCAGCAAGGCAGATAATCAGAAACTGACAACTGACAGCCTGTTAGCATCCCCCCACCCCTGCCCGATGAGGCCACTTGCGAGTGCAGGATGACAAATACACTTTCGTTCAACTTTAACCCGCTTTAACTTCTCTGCGTGAGGAGGGAACATGCATTTGTTCACTTTCTCACAGCGAAACCTAAGAGGTATCCACGACTGGGCTTATTACAGAGAAAAAAAGTTCCTGAGGTTAGAACCCGAGTGTCCTGCTCAATGTCACATAGTGAAATTTATGGAGGGCTGACTACAGACCATGTCCTCTGTTCAATATTTCATGACTATTAACTCATCGTTTTTCCACCACCCTATGAAGTAGGTATTAGTATTCTCCACATGTTTTTCTTTTTAAGATGAGGAAACGGAGGCGTAGTCATGGAGTGTCATGCCCAAGGTCGCACAGCTGGCAAGGGGCTGGGCAGGGATCGCAAAGCCAGCCGCCCCGGCTGGGGAGCCCTTGCGTAATTGCTACACCAGGTGGGCTTGGCACAGTGACTCCACTTGGGAACCCGGGTGTGTTTTCCCGGCCGCCCCCTCCTCTTCCCCCTGCCTCCCTCAGTCTTTATGGCCCATTGGAAAAAGCAAGGCAGAGCTGTGGCTCCCAGGGTGACGATCCTTCAGCCGCCTCCTTGGCACTGTCATTCTCGCCTCCGGTCTCTTGCCAAGGGCTCCAGCGCAGTCGGTTTGCCGCGGATCAAGGCCCCTCCGGAGAAAGCTACAGGGAGGTTGCTGTGAGAAATGAAGTCACTTGCCGGTTCCCCGAATCCCTCATCAAGAGGAGCCAAATGAAGTCCCTGCACGTTTAAACGAGGGCAGTGGGCGCGGGTGGCTATCAAAGCGCAGACCCTGGCCGGTTTGGAGACGTATGGGGACGTGGGCGGCCAGTGACAAATGGCTGCGTGGAAAATCTGACGTGGCGGATGGTTGAGAAAAAGCTCCTGTGGGGGTGTTATGTATGAGTCACTCAAAATGCTCCCTGACCTGGACCCAGGATGTGCGCATGAGCTGTGAGTAGGCTTGCCTGTTCGTTGACTCTTTGTCCCCTTATCTAGTCAACAAGTTCTGGGTATGTGCCGAAGTGGCGCCATGCGAAGTGTCCGGGATGGTGAGACAAAAATCCCTGCCCCACGGGCTGTAATCCAGAAGGGGAGCCAGGAGCAAACACGGTGCTTTGTACAAGGATACAGGTGGGAGTGTCATCTCGTGTCGCCATTTGACATCGCCGCCCTGCAAAGCCATCCTCGTCCTGGCCTCTCCCCAGGCTCAGGGCAGGCACCTTCCCTCCAGCCTTTCTGCCTGGATCCCATCTTCCTTGTCATCTGGGTCAGTATTTGCCTGCAGGCTGTGGACAAACGTGGCAATAAAGCAGCAGAGATAAGGCTTCAGGGTCCCAAGGGAACCCTGGGTGGGGTGATTTTGCTGGCGCCCCATTCCCTGGGCTGCCCCGGCTCTGAGGCTGCCTCATGCAGCGACCGCATCACCTGGGCTCTTGTTTGGTGGGGTCGGGTGGGGGGCTTTGGCCATCAGGGATCCCAGCAGGGAAGGGAGAGAGGAGCTTAGGTATTTGTTTCCCGGTCCCCTGCCTGCCTCCTCCTTGGCCTGCCTGCAGTCCTGGCAGGGGCTGTGGCTCCCCAAAGGCCCCAGCTTTGCTAGGTGGCCCCTCTCCCCGACCCCAGTTTTGGTGGCGCCATTTCAACCCTTCTTGGTACCTCATCAGCCCTTACCGGTTCCCTTAATTCTGTCTATGCCTTGAAAATTGCCATTAAACCGTCTTCAGTGAAGCCCTTTTGAATGTGTCATGTGTTTGCTGTTGGGACCCTGACTGGCTCACCTGGATGCGGGTGGGAGACGGGGGACAGGTAGGTTGGCTCCGGGTGGGTTCCATTACTTCTCTTCTGCAGGGTCTCCCTGGAGGAGGACAGAGGTTTTGCAGGAAGGAATGGGAGACTGGTCTCTGCGGAGGGTTTTCACGGAGGTGTGAGGACTTACCTGCGGGCCCCTGAAACGCAGACTCGAGAGCTGGTGCAGGAAGGTGCAGCAGGAAGGCTTGCGGTTGGCCCAAAGGAAAGGAAATGACTACTGAGGACTGACCCCGTGCTGGCCGCTGTGACAAGCTGCCTCCTGAAAACTTCCTAGCCCCTTAATCCCCCCAAGTGCCTTGTCCTCATTTTACAGGTGAGAAGCTTGTGAGTCAGAGAAGGCAAAAGGGAGCAGAAAATCCCTTTACGCTGCCTCGGTTACTCTGTCAATCAAAGAGAAGCCTCACTTTGTGACCAAGGGATTGGCAGGGTGACAGACAAATCTTGGCTTCAGTGGCCGCTGAGCACCTGGAGCTGGAGCCAGATCATAAAGATTTGAATCTTGGATCCACCTCTTCCTAGCTGTGTGATCTTGGGTGTGTTACTTGACCTTTCTGTGCCTCCGTTTCCAGAGTTATAAAAACAGGGCTGATGATAATAACAACACTTCCTGTTAGGGTTGTGGAGACAGTGACGTGAGCTGGTGGTCGTGAGGTCCTTAGGAAGAGCCGGCACACAGTGACCCATCCTGTGTAAGCGTTTTAAAAAATGGACCCTCATCCCTGGCCCCCGCTCAGTGGGTTAAGGATCCGGAGTTGCCCTGAGCTGCGGTGTAGGTTGCAGACCCGGATCGGATCTGACGTTGCTGCGGCTGTGATGTAGGCTGGCAGATGCGGCTCTGATTTGACTTCTGGCCCGGGAAGTTCCATATGCCACAGATGTGGCCCTTAAAATTAAAATAAAATAAAATAAAAAACGGAGCCTCAAGCATTATTTTCTACCCCCTTCCCTCTTCAAATTGCTCACCTTCTTCCCGACAACCTTAAAAAGGGTGAATAGCTACCTGGAGCCCCTTGACAGGTCTGTAGAGCCTCAAGCTCTCTGTGAGCGTGACGGGCTCTGCCCTGTCCCCAGACGTCACTCTTTTGGACAGAGAACAAGAACCAGAGACACCCAGTCGGGTCACCCACACCAGGTCCCTCCACCCAGTGGGATGAGCCTTGCCGCGTGCACAGCGGCCTCCTCCCTCCAGCTCCCCTCAACCTCCCAAGCTGCAGGCGGCCAGGGAGCTCTCGGTAACAGCACATTAAGTCCCTGTTTTGTGGGAACTTTAATTTAAACACAAATTAGAGGAGGCAAACGACTCTGGCAGCTAGATAAGCCATCCCTGGAGAGCAAGGAACAAGCCAAGAGAAGCAGCCGAGGTAAGGCCTGAATTTAAACTCCTTTAGATCCCAGAGGCCTGGCACAGGTGGGGGCTGGTGGTCCCCAGCGCAGAACCCCAGAAGCCCCCCCGCCCCAGCTGCTCTGGGCTCCATGCCAGCCCCCTTCTCCTTCCTTCCCTGTATTTCCTGTTTTGCAAAATTCCCACCTAATTCCAGATTTTCTCCCTCCCCACTCCCACCCCCATCGTTTGGGAGATTTTCGTTCCTTTATTTTGTTTCTCATCCTTTGCTGTAGTCGACTTTTCTGAGAAAGTTCTCCTTGTTGTCTAACCTCCATCTACTCCATTCCAGTTGGAACCTGACGGATCCTGCTTAGCGGTGGCTCAGGGCGGTTTCTCCTCAGGTGGCCAGCGTGGTAGTGAAAACAGCCAGATGCTAAAAGCCCTGGGTTTATTTTCCTGGGTCTGGTTTCCTCATCTGTACAATGAGGGTGTCGGAGGATCTCTGAGCCCCCGTGTGCTCCGATTTTTCACAGGAGAGTTGGAGGACAAGAACATCCCAAGAAATCCCTGTTGTTCTGTAACCCAGGAATTTCCCATTGTTCTCGAAACTTCTTTAGATATGGGGGAGTGGGGGTGGGGAGGCAGAGAGATGTCAAGCTTGTCTATTCCTCTGTGGGAGGGGTCTCCAGGCTTTGCTTCCACCCCAGACAACCCGATCCAGGCCCAGGCCCAGGCCCAGGCCGGGGAGAGGCTGCCTTTCCGGTTCTGTCAAGGCCTGCTGAGCCCAGCTCTGTGGGCTATGACTGCTGAGATGTTGTCACTGTCCTCTGGTAGAAGCGACATATGTTCCCTCTGTCACAGCACCTGGGAGGGTGGCTGAGGGATGGCAACCCCCAAGAGGGGGGAGTTCCACCCTTTCCAGCTGACCTTGAAAAATCTTATCCTGCTTTTTCCGGGAGGTTTAAAGTGAAGGCAGAGGGGGCATGTCATTCCAGCCCCCAAGCCGCCACCAGATGAGAAGCTGCTGTCCTTCAGAGAGTGTCAAAGAGCACATGTTGTTTACAGGAAGAGGGTCAAACCACAGGTAGAGTTTTCAGGTTGGGGAGTTCCCGTCATGGCTCAGTGGTAACGAACTGACTAGTATCCATGAGGTTGCGGGTTCCATCCCTGGCCTTGCTCAGTGGGTTAGGGATCCGGCGTTGCCGTGAGCTATGACATAGGTCCTGTTTACAGCTTGGATCTGGTGTTGCCATGGCTGTGGCGTAGGCTGGCAGCTGCAGCTCTGATTCGATCCCCAGCCTGCGAATTTCCATATGCTGCACGTTCGGCCCTAAAAATAGCAAAAAAAAAAAAAAAAAGAATTTTCAGGATGGATCCTGGAGCAGACTGTGACCCCAAGAGGTCATCCAAAAGGGAAAACCCGTGTCCCTTGACCTCAGAGGATGTCTGTGAGGCCCAGGTCACTGGCAGGGGCGAGGGTGGTGACCCCAAGGGCCTATGCCAGCCTGTGACTCAGGAGTCGGAAGTGATTGGCATGGAAGGACCTTGGCATTTTCTCTGGTCCAAGGCTCTTAGACAGAGGTGGGCAGGTGCCATTGGGACCTGGGGCCCAGCTGTGTACCTACCTTCCCCCCTCCCCCCTCCTGTGTGCCTGGCTGCCCCTGGAGCCCCAGGCCTGCCCGCCATCTGGGCAGCTCACCCTACTGCCAAGGGGGTGCCAGCGTTGATTTATAACCCACAGCCTTGGCAGGCTCGGCTGTGTGCCCGGAACCTCCTTTGCTCAGAAAAGAGGCGTGCCTGTTAAAGGGGCAGTGCAGAGGGATGCAGGCAGCTCGGGGCAAGTGCTGAGGGGGTTCAGGGGCCTGGCAAGGACGAGCCCCACCGCTCAGGACTCTGGGTGACTGTCATTCCCTGGGGAAGCTTTTCCACCATCCGTCACGCCCCTTATCATCCCTCACTTCTCTGCAAACTTAGCCCAACTCTAATTTAGTTTGTCTAATATCAGTCTCTCCCCATAGAGGTTAAACCCCATGAGGGCAGGAATCAGAGCCGTTGCGTTTGTCCCTGGATATGCGGTGTCCAGCACAGTGCCTGGCATGAGAGGGGCTCGGGAAGAATTTGTCAGTCACAGGAAAGAATAAATAAATGAAGGTCCGGAGTTCCCATTGTGGCTCAGTGGGTTAAGAACCCGATGAGTGTACATGAGGGTGAGGGTTCGATCTCTGGCCTCACACTCCTTGGGTTAAGGATCCGGCGTTGCCTCGAGCTGCCATGAAGGTCAAAGATGCGGCTCGGGTCCCGTGTTGCTGTGGCTGTGTTATAGGCTGGCAGATGAGGCTCCAATTCGACCCCTAGGCCTGGGAACTGCCATATGCCATGGGCGCGGCATAAAATAAATGAAATAAATGAAATAAAATAAATGAAATAAATAAAATAAATGAAGGTCTCTGCCCATGAGGTCTGGGGAGAGCCATAGCCTCTCTATTGCTCGGCATGTATTTTAAGAGCCTGCAGCACCCGCCCCTGTGCCTGGGACTTCTCCTGCTGGGACCCTCCCCATGCCCATCATGTCAGCTGGGACCAGTGGGGCCAACCTGTTATCCAGATGCACTTGACTCTCCCTTTCCTTGGGGTATATCTCCCGAGTTTTTCACATCACGTTCTTTCCTCCCATTTTCCTTCCTCCAAGAAGCTTTCTCTAACTGCCGGTGACCTCAGCCCCTCATTCAGATCCTCTGTTCCCCCACTTCTCACCATGGGAGTGCTTCCTTCCTTCACGCACTCATTCACTCATTCATTTGTTACATATTAGGCACCGCATGCTGAGAATTCATGAATGAACAGGGCAGGCACAATTCCTGAACTCGGGGACCCCGCATTTCAGTGGGTGAGACTGACACCCCCCAAAAGGTAGATACATAAATGCAAGTTGTGATACCTGCTATTAAGAGGGCTGAGAAAATCATAGACGGGGTGGGGTCCTGCCCATAACATTGGGAGGTCAGAGAAGCTTTCTCGGTGCAATCAGGGAATTTGGGCTGAGATTTGAAGAGGGGGAGAAGGAGCCACGAGGAGATCAGGGGAACAACAATCCCAGAACTGGCTCAGACACCTGGGTGTGCATAGCGGAATCTCAGGGGCGGGTGAAGAGGGGAGTTTTTCTAAACTATACACTCCCATTTCCTCTGCCCCCTTCACTATGGGAGGACCGTGTTTAAACATCCTTGAAGAAGCAGCCACACTTGGGAGCTGGCTAGAAAAAGAATCTCAGGTTCCAGTCTAGATCTACTCAATCAGAATCTGCATTTGAACAAGGTCCCCAGTCATTTGTAGGCACACGGGCATTTGAGAGGTGCTGATCCAGAGAACACCTCAAAGGTGACAATGCCAGCACCGAGGTGGGCAGGGTTGGGGGTGGTTGCTGCAGAGTTTGGATTTGAATCAGAGATGTAGTGTGAGAGTGTACACGTGTGTGTGTGTGCCTGTGTGTGTGTGTGTGTGTGTGTGTGTGTGTAACCCCAGCCTTAATGACCCTGAGCCATCGGAAGCTTTACATCTCCACTCATTTCCCTCCCGTGAATGTGGATGCAGCTTTACCCCAACTGCGGCGACACACCCTCTCCTACCTGCAGCTGCCAGTCATGTGGCATCTGCCAGCTTCTGGGGTGGGGGGCGAGGAAACAAGGCAGGGCAAAGAGATCCCTGGTTCCTGACCTCTGGCAATCCATTTATCTGACCTGAGTCTCATAAACGCATCCTGATGAGCCCAATTGCTTGCTAATGGTTATGAGCTGAGACCTGGGGATTTATGGCAGAGGCCTCAGTGGCCACAGACAGGAGCAGGGCTCTGTGCAAGAGACCAGGATCTCGGCAGGGATTCGGTTCGGGGAATCCTGTGCCCAGGACCATGGCCAGGACACAGCCACCCCCTTCATTTGGGGCAAAGAGCACTGCCCTGAGCAGGGGAGGTGGGTTGCAGAGAGAATGACCTCTGGCTGCAGGTATCATAGGAATAAAGAGTGAGTGATGAGAAAAGCGGGCCGGCCTGGCTGTGTGTGTGTGTGTGTGTGTGTGTGTGTGTTGAGGGTGGGGTGAGTGGAGGAGTGGACATTGGAGAAGTGAGCCCTGGAATTGGAGCCTGTCCAGCTGGGGTTCAAATCCTGACTCTATTGTTTACTAGTGTGTGACTTTAACAAGTCACTAGTTCCCCTAAGCCTCATTTTCTCCACAAGTAGGTAAGAATTACAATCCAGTCCCATAGGTTTGTGAGAAGTCAGTGAGATAATGTTTGCAAAAGGCCCTTCAAATGCTAATTGTGTGCATCTAAATAGGTCAAGAGATTGGGATTCAGTCCTGGATGGGACCCCGGAACAGGAAAAGGACACTAGGTAAAAACTAAGGAAATTTGAATAAAGTATGGACTTGAGTTAATAATAATGTACCATTGTTTGCTTTTTAGTTCTGACAAATATTTGTACAATAGTAAAGTAAGATATTAATGGAGGAAGCTGAGTACAGAACCCACGGGAACGCTCTGTCTTATCTTTGCAACTTTTCTGTGACTCTGAAGTTATTCTCAAATTTAAAATTTCCAGAGCTCCCGTTGTGGCACAGTGGAAATGAATCTGACTAGTATCCATGAGGATGTGGGTTCAATCCCTGGCCTCACCCAGTGGGTCAGGGATCCCGCATTTCTATGGCTGCAGTATAGGCCAGCAGCTGTAGCTCTGATTTGACCCCTAGCCTGGGAACTTCCATATGCAGAGCGTAAGGCCCTAAAAAGCAATAAAATAAAATAAAATTTACTGGAGTTCCCGTCGGGTGCAGTAGAAACGAATCCGATTAGGAACCATGAGGTTGGGGTTCGATCCCTGGCCTCACTTGGTGGGTTAAGGATCTGGCGTTGCCGTGAGCTGTGGTGTAGGTCGCAGACGTGGCTCGGATCTGGCATTGCTGTGGCTCTGGAGTAGGCCGGCAACTATGGCTCTGATTAGACCCCTAGCCTGGGACCCTCCATGTGCCGAGGTTGTGGCCATAAAGGACGAAAAGAAAAAAAAAATTAAAATGTACTTTGAAATAAAGAAAAATCAAATACCTAAACTCAATAAAGAGTTTACACAATTATTTTCAATAAATAATAATAGATCCGTGAGTGCTAGAATAAATGATAAAAGCTGGGGTGATCTGACTGAAAGTCATTGCAGAATCTGGGGTAGAAAGGCAGGTATTTTTAGGCAGGTGTCAGATTCCCGAATTCACCCTTGCCACTTTGCCACATCCATGAATCCTGGGATTATAAGATATAATGAGACGCAGCATACTGGGATGCCAAATTCAATACATTGTGTCATCGAGGGAAAGAAAAAAAAAGAGATCGGGATTCGAATTCTGCCATTAACTTGCTGGGGTTCCATCTAGCATTGGTTCTGTCCCCAAAGGCCTCACAACCACACCCTCTCTGGGCCTCAGCTGCCCCACAGATATTGAGAGGACTAGACCCAATGTCTGTTCACACCTTCCAGCGCCTGTGCTTTGTAGGTCAAACAAGGAATCCTTGAGCTGGAAATGGAGATTGGTCAGAATGTGTCTCACCCTGGCCACACGGAGGGCATCGCTGCCGCCGTGGCCCCAGGGACCAAGGTGGGGGTGGGAGCCCCCCAAGGTGGCTTCCTGTGAGTTCAGCGCCTGGCAGGTTGCTAGCGGGGAGGTCTGGGACAAGAGGAGTAAAAGGCTCTGAAAGGCCCTGCCAGTGGGGTAGGGGGCCAGGTGGGGACTGTTGGAAATGCCTTTTGCACAGAATAATCGCCTCCCCTCCTCTCTTCTCCCCTCTTCCCACTCAGGACACGTAGGGGTGCACAGGCGCGTGCACACATGCGGACACGCACAGACACGCACACGCAGACACACGCGCAGGCGCTCACAGTCACAGCAGAACCAGTCACATAGAGTCTGCCCAACTGGAGTAGAGAACCCCCCTCACTGCCCCCCCAAGACACATGTAGAAACCTAAAGATTCCTATAGCACAGAGCTCAGTGGGTCCTCAGCCCTTCCCTTCACCTCATTCTGGGAAGGCCCCAGAGCCAGTCATGGGACACAGACGTTAACCCCAACCCAGCCTCTCAGATCCCACCCCTCTTCCGTATGCCCCGGCTCTGACTCCATGTGCTGGCATCCTGATCCAGAAAACCCTGGAGACCTCTAGGGACCCAGACTGCAGCCCATTCAATGCTATTTACTGAGCACGTGTTATGTGCTTGGCCCCGGACCAGGAGCAAGGACTACGGAAGGAAATGAGACCTGATCCCTCCCCTCAAGAAGTCATAGGCAGGTATCAGATCCCCAAATTTGGGACAGACTAGTAGGGGAACAGACTTTCGATAGTAATGACGACAATGTGTGAAGAGACAGTAATGCACAGGACAACAGGTAGCCAGCCTGTCCTTGTGGGGTGGGGGTGGGGAAAAAGGAAGACATTTGAGCTGCTTTCTAAATGTTTTTGTTGTGGCATATTGAGAACATATACAAAAATGGAACAGTGTAATAAACCCGTGTGTCCTCGCCACTGGCTTTGTGTGACTCTCCCCCGGCCAGCACTGCACCGTGGGGTACCCTTATTCTACTTGGAGCTGAGCTGGTTTTGACTGAGGAACAGCAAGTGCAGGAGAGATGCTGTGGGCAGAAGGGAATGGGATGTCCAGAGGCACCAAGCAATGCATCAAATCCAGGCTAGGCCAGTGAGACAAGAGTCTGTGCCCCTGAGCCATCTTTCGAAAGACTGGCTTGTCACTCTTTATGGAACTAGCAGTCTCTTGAGGAAAGTCTTCTTCAGAGTCAAGGAAGAGCAGGGCAGGCCCTTTGAGAGGTGAGAGTCAGGCTCCCAGAGAGGAGGGCTTCCCGAGGCCAAGGCCAAGGCTGCAGGGCCTTGGCGGCCTGGAGCGCTGGGGCCAGGCACGCACTGGCGGGCACTGTGGGCGCAGCCGGGCCCTCCACCCCGAGTCGGCGCGCGGCCTTAAATATTACCCCGGAGTTTTCAATTATCTCTTCTTAATGGATTTGCAGGGGCTCTTTCATCAAGCCCGGGGTGGCTGGGTGTGGGGGTGTGGGGAGCGCGCGGCGAGGGCTGGAGCTGGGAAAATGGCCCATATTTCAATATTAAAGCCCTTTACGATCGTCAGCAGCATGAAAGATGCTGCAAATAAAACGGAGCCGCCCGCGCCAGCCTCTCCATCTCGCAAGTTTTAATTAACGCTGAGGGGGAGGCGGCTGTCGGGCGGGGTCGGAGCCGGGCCAGGGGCGGATCGTAGCGGCTCGCGGATCCCGAGATCCCCAGCAAGCGTGAGCCGCAGGGATCTCGCCCGCGTGGAGGGCCCGGCTAGGCTGAGGCTGCGGAAGATGCCGCCAGGGACGGCAAAGGCGGAGGGGCGGGGGAAGTGGCGGCAACGTTTCTGAGCGTCTGACCGGGAAACAAACAGCGTGCAACCGAAGGCAAATGCTTCTTGTTATTAAAGGGGAGGGGGGGTGCTTTCGGCCAGAGGACCGAGTTCTTCACCCCAGGACCCTCCTTTTTCAGCGTCCTTCCTTCCGCCTCTCTTCCTCTGGCCAACAGCAGCCCCCAACGACAGCAGTCCCAAGTGCTGATTCCAGTACCCTTCGCCCGTCCCGGGGAGGCAGACGTGCTTCCTGTGACCCAGAGGCTCCGGTCCCTGCCCCTCACGGCTGCTGCTCCGGGCTGTCTGCTTTCTCCATCACTCCCTGGCCTCCCCGGAGGGCCCCATTCTCCAGGCGCCGAGTAGCGCGCACAGAAGCACCACTGTTCTGCCTTGGCAGCGGCTGGGCCTGACAGCTTGCGCCTGAGCAGCAGACCCATCCGTCAGGCGGGAAGGATGGAGCGACGTCCGGCTGCCCGCTCTGAGGACTCCCCTGGGAGCCACCTCTGGCCTTGGCCCAGACTCCTCTCTTTCCTTTTCCCCACTCCCCCAACCCTGCCCCGAACTGCCAGCTCAGTATATACGCTTTGTGTCTATGCACCCCGCCTCCCAGCCGCCACACAGAGCCTGGAGCCTGAGGCCCAGAAGAACCACCTCCTGTCACAGGTCCTCCTTTAAAGGCCCTCCGCCTACTGATATCTCCATCGCTAGGCATAACTCTGTGGCTTAAAATGATCCAGAGGGTCTCAGTGGACCACAGTCCAAAGCTCGATCAACCAATTAACACGCAGGTTTAAGACTTTAAGGCAAACTCGGAGTTCCCTTCGTGTCCCAGTGGTTAACGAATCCGACTAGGAACCATGAGGTTGTGGGTTCGATCCCTGGCCTTGCTCAGTGGGTTAAGGGTCCAGCCTTGCCGTGAGCTCTGGTGTAGGTTGCAGACGCGGCTTGGATCCCGCGTTGCTGTGGCTGTGGCGTAGGCCAGCAGCAACAGCTCCAATTAGACCCCTAGCCTGGGAACCTCCATATGCCGCGGGTGCAGCTCTACACAAAGGCAAAAGGACAAAAAAAAAAAAAAAAAAAAAAAAGACTTTAAGGCAAACTCTTTGGGGAGGAGGAATTAGAGAAATAATACAAATAAAAGACATGGCATTTCTTCCAGGGTGTTTACAGGTACTTTATGCACCGTAGAATGTTTTACAGAAATTGTGTTCTTTTCATTGTACTAACGAGCTTGCAGCACCAGATGACAAATTCTATGTTAAACCAACAAGAATCCTCTTCTGCTTTCTTTTGGGTGTGTATTGCTTTCTTCTTGTCAATTTCTGATCATCATCTATCAGGCCTCCTTAAAATAGTGCATGATTATGCAGTATGGTTACAGAGACATAACTCACACAAACAGTACAGGGAACACATACAAACTGCAAGTGTTTTTGGGATATAGGGAGAAGGGGGTGAAGATTAAAATGTGCTTGCCTTAATCAAGGAAGACTTCCTGGGAGAGACTGGGTTTCAAAGTAAAATGGTGATATGAATGTGAAAAGATAATACCAGATTGGGAAACGCCAGTCCTAAGGTAGGATGGATTGTATATTTTCTCTCTCCTTGAGGAGCAAGTACACTTGGCTACAACACATCTTCCCTGAGAATAAAACAAGACGTGTGTGGTAGTAAGAATCCAGAGTAGGAGTTCCCTGGTGGCTTAGCAGTTAAGGATCCAGTATCGTCACTACTTGGGCTTCGGTCACTGCTGTGACATGGGTTCTCCTCCTGGCCTGGGAACTTCCACATGCTGTAGATGAAGCCAAAAAGAAAAGGAATTCAGAGCAGATGATGCTGGAGATTGAAGTGAGTGAGAGGGGTCCTGAAGCACCCCTTCTCTGAATAAGCACCCCTGCTCTGAAGAAGTCCATCCACATTTGGGGTAGACTGTGGGACTTGGCCACCACTTTCTGTTGTACCCTTAGAAGGTTTGGATATATGGTCACTGGAGGCAGGAAGGGCCCCAGAGCTTCATTCACCAGCTCAGACACAGTCAGGGGAGGAGACAGAGAGAAGCAGAGATTATCTCCCTCTGTCCAGCTTGTAAAGGGAAAAACCAAGTTCCTGTCCCTGAAATCGGGAAGTCTTTATTGAGCACCTACTACGTACCAAGCACTATACAAGGCACCGAGGATGCAAAGATGATCAGGGCACCGTCCCTGTCAACAAGGCATTCACAGTTTAGTGTGGGAGACCATTCATTCATGCCCAGAAAGTCTTGAGCACCTACTCTGTGCCAGGCAGAGTTGCAGGCACTAGAGATACAGCTGAAAACAAGACAGACTTGACTCTTTCCCTCTCGGTAAGTGAGACTTGATGCATGAGGCAGGTACCCAACAGGCAGTTAGAATTCAGGGTGATGTGTGCTATGAAGGGGAAACGACAGAAAGGGAGGGGCCCGGGGAGGCATATGAGGGGCATGTATCCCAGTCTGGATGAGGGGAAAGCAAGGATGATGCGGGAGAGGCAGCACCCAATCTATCTATCCCAAAGGATGCACAGAAAGCGGAGGCAGAACAGCACGGGAGCGTGTTCTGGGCCAGTCTGTTCAGCATCCCACCAGGAGCTGTGGTCAAATCAGGCTCGGGCCGAGTTTCTTCCCTCTAGGCACAGGATGGCACTGGCCTGAACTAAAGCAGCTCTTGCAGCAGCAGCAGCAGGGAACGCCAGACAATTATCCTAAGAGAGCCAGACGAGGGAATGAGGTTATCAGTTTTCCTTAGTCGCCTGGGAAGATTCTGCCTCGGGGCTGGGTGACTTGGGAAGACTGAAGGCCAGGAAGGCTCTGCGGAGGCTCTGCTTTCCACCTCCTCCTCACTGATAACCACTTTGAGACAAACCAGATTTTACATAAAAAGAAACAGGTGATCTGTTGCTCTAACTGCAGCTGAATACAAACAAGGCGGAGAAAGAACTGCCCTCCCCATGATATCTCTACCTCCTTGGTCCTTAACTAGCTCCCTGTACCAGCCCCGGGGCAGAAATGAAGTCAGGAAAGGGCATTTGGGAGAAGGCCCAGGTGTCACAGCCTTCGTGACATCTTTGGGGAAATGCTGGTTCTTCGGTGTAGAGAGGAGTTTGGCACAAGCTCACGAAGGCCCAAGATGTCAGGCTAAGAGGCTGGGGGGCGGTGGGGGAGCCCTGAGGATTTTATGGGTTAAATTTTGACGGGTTCTTCTATAATACAAAAAATGGAATAATGTCGCACTCTTGTATCCACCATCTGGACTTAAGATTCTGGAGGGTTTTTCTTTTCTTTTCTTTTTATGGCCACATCTATAGCACATGGAAGTTCTTGGGCTAGGGGTTAAATCCGAGCTGCAGCTGAGGCTTACACTGCAGGCACGGCAAATCGGATCCCAGCCACATCTGCGACCTACGCCACAGCTTATGGCAACACTGGCTCCTTGATCCTTCGAGCCAGGCTGGGGATCAAACCCAAATCCTCACAGAGGCAACGCTGGGTCCTTAACCCACTGAGCCACAAGGAAAGTCCTCTTTTATTGTTTGTTTGTTTGCCACGTACATAGATCCATAAATAACATATTATATTGCTTTGGTGCTTTTTATTTATGTATTTATTTATTTATTTATTTATTTAATTAAATGGCTACACCCTTGGCGTATGGAAGTTCCCAGTCCTGGGATCAAACCCTTGCCTCTGCAGCGACCTGAGCTACTGCAGTCAGATTCTTAACCCATAGCGCCACAGCGGGAGCTCTGCTTCAGTGCTTTTGAAAAAGCTGATCAACTGGTATGATATAATTTACAACTTGATTTTTTTCACTTTGAATTTTTTTTGGGGGGGGGGCGTGCCCTCGGCAGGTGGAAATTCCTGAGCCAGGGATGGAACCTGCGCCACAGCAGCAACCCAAGTCACAGCAGTGATGATGTCGGATCCTTTTTTTTTTTTTTGGTCTTTTTTCCTTATCTGGGGCCGCACCCGCGGCATATGGAGGTTCCCAGGCTAGGGGTCTAACAGGAGCTGCCGGCCTTCACCACAGCCACAGCAACGCTGGATCTGAGCTGCGTCTGCAACCTACACCACAGCTCATGGCAACGCCGGATCCTTAACCCACTGCGCAAGGGCAGGGATCGAACCCGCAACCTCATGGTTCCTGGTCGGATTTGTTAACCACTGAGTCACAACGGGAACTCCAACGAGTTCCGGATCCTTAACCCACTGCACCAAAAGAGAACTACCCCACTTAAAAAACAAACAAACAAAAAACTTTTCATCTGAGATTTTTGGCAAAGCACAGACAAGGGTAGATCTGGGTTTGTAAGGTCACTCTGGCGACCAAGCAGAGGATTCCAGGTGACAGGGAGGACTGAGGATGATCGCCGCGGGAAAGAGGGTAACAGATGTTCGAATGATAGAACTCACACGATAGGTCACTGATCCACAAGCCGTTGAGGTCAGGGATTTGTTCTGTAAGTGCTGTTTTTCAGCACCATGAACAGGGCCTATCTCATGGAAGATGTTCAATTAATATCTGTTGACTCAGAGAGGCTGATAGGGGTGGAGGAATCCAGGATAACTCCCGGATTCCCAGGCCAACGTGACTGACCCCAAGGTGGTGCCAAGCCTCCAGAGAGGGTCCCGGGGGGAGAAGCTGGATTGCAGGGAAAGATGCATCCAGAAGCTGTCTTTCTGGGCCAGAGGCAATGAGGCTGTGGGCAGAGGCGGGCTGCTGTTAGGGTGCAGACCTCCGGTTCTCAGGACTGAAGGCTGTGAAGGATTTGAAGGGACCCAGAGACAGGAGGTGGAAAAGGTTCAGTCCTGCTGAGGCTGAAAATACAAACCAAATTAAAAAAACAGTTTCCTGGAGTTCCCGTCGTGGCTCAGTGGTTAAGGAATCCGACTAGGAATCATGAGGTTGCGGTTCGATCCCTGGCCTTGCTCAGTGGGTTAAGGATCCGGCGTTGCCGGGAGCTGTGGTGTAGGTTGCAGACGCGGCTGGGATCCCGAGTTTCTGTGGCTGTGGCGAAGGCCGGCACCTACAGCTCCTGTTAGATCCCTAGCCTGGGAACCTCCATATGCCGCGGTGCGGCCCTAGATAAGGCAAAAAGACCAAAAAAAAAAAAAAAAGCAGTTTCCTGAGAAGGCGGGAGGGCAGGGCCTCAGCTTCAGCATTGCCAGCAGTGAGTGTCTCGCTGCCCTCTGCACAGTGGGTACCCACAGCCCATTAGCCAAGACAGAGGAGGAGGAAGAAGGTGTAATAAGTGATTCTAGAATCATAAAGACCTGTCAGACGCCCACACTCCTAACTTTGCTCCCGCTTCATATTCATCAACAAGATGGACGGGCGGGGCGCTCACAATTGCTTCCCAGGGACTAATTCCTGACCGAATCCAATCTCTTTACTCAGAGAAAGATATGAAATACAACCTCCTTTCCTGCTCTTAAGACCCAGAGTTCTGAGCATCACCCCAAAAGGCTACTGCCCTCTGCAGAGAGCTCCCCCAAATCCACTGCCTCCCCTCCGCTTCCTCACCCCCACCCCCGCCACTGCCCCGGGCCCAGCCACCACACACCCCTCTGCTCCCAGTTCACCTTTACACCGTCCCCTGCTCAGTGTCCTTCTTCCCCTCCTTTGACACCCCCAACCCCACCCCAAGCCCTCCCTGCCTCACCTTTTCCTTCCCCCAGCGCTGATTTCCTGAACTGAGTCTGGCGGCTCAGAGCTCCATCCTTATCTGTCTCTGTTCCTCTATCTAGTCCCTCGCCCAGCTTCGGAGTTCTGTGGGACCTGGATATGGCCAAGTGGCATTTCCCCACATCATTCCTGGGCTTGGGGGCAGGAATGCTTTTGTCACACCCATTCCCCTGTCTTAGGGAGGACAAGAGGGTCACTTTGGTTTTGTCTGATCCTGCAGAGTAAGGCATTTCCTTCTCTCAGAAACGGAGCTGTTCTGGGTCTAAGTCACTCAACTCTCTCTTCTCTTTTTTTTTTTTTTTGGCTTTTTAGGACCATACTTGCAGCATATGGAGCTTCCCAGGCAAGGGGTCAAATTGGAGCTACAATTGCCGGCCTTCACCACAGCCACAGCAACTCAGGATCTGAGCAGCGTCTGCAACCTACACCACAGCTCATGGCAACACCAGATCCTTAACCCACTAAATGAGGTCAGGGATTGAACCCACAACCTCATGGTTCCTAGTCGGATTCATTTCTGCTGCACCATGACGGGAAAGCCTCGACTCTCTGCTTGAGAGTAGCTGCAATTTAGACTTTTTTAAAATTTTAAACTTGTTCTTTATTCAAGGAATTATTCTTTTCTTTCTTTTTTGGCCATCCCAGAGCATATGGAGTTTTCCTGCCAGGTATCAGATCTGAGCTGCAGTGGGACCAGTGCCACAGCTGCAGCAGTGCCGGATCTGTTAACCCACTGTGCTGGCTGGGGATCAGGGAATCAAACGCAAATCCTGGTGCTGCAGAGATGCCGCCGATCCCGTTGCACCACAGCAGGAAGCCCCAAGAAGTTTTTAATGGCATGAAGTAATGGAATACGTGTAGGAAAAAATCTTGGAAGGGCTGTCCAGGGTCTAGTCAGCCTGCTTTTCCATAAGGCTGCCATTTGAAGGGGTGGTGGAATCCACTGGAAAGACTTTCTGTCCCTTGGAGCCAACACCAAGAGTCACCCAAAGACTAACCTAATGATCCTCAAACTGGGCTGGGACTAGTCCCTTTCCACCTTGAACTTGGGCAGGCTTCTGATCTTTATCAAAGCAAGACACCTTGCAGAGTACACCTCCCTGAATCCCCACACTGAGCAGAAGGCACATTATGTAGCCGGTCACCTTAAACAGGGGAAGACTCAGCGGGGCTCCCAAAGTCATGTGACTTGCCCAGCCAACCAAGGATCTTCCTGAGTGAGGCAACCCTGCGGCCTTTTTCCCTCCTCCCTTTGGTCTATCTGGACTCTTAAATTTCTCTGCTATTAACATATATTACTTATACTATTAAGAAGAAAGTAAAACTTCAGAAAGACCAGAAGTTAGCCATGGCAGTGGCTGCTGCTGGGTCGCTTACAGAGCCCTAGGTAAGTATGTCCTGTGGGTGTTCTAATGAGTCAGGGGCCACTCCAAGGCCCTTTGGGAACACGGAAGCCCTGGGCCCTGGGCGGACACAAGGCTGGGCCAATAGGGCATCTGCAGAGGACGAGAGTCAGGGTTGAGAGAGGAAAAAGTTCGCGAGACCTGGATGGGCAAATTCCTTCCATAGTCATAAAACATAAGAAGCATCTAAGTGACTAGCAGCCTCTGGGGTTTTCCGTAGAAATCCAACCAATTTTAAGTGTTCTGCTTTGCTGCCTTCTGTAAAGTATGACTATTCACCTGGTTGATGGTTAGTGGTCTGGCTACTAATCATGAAACAGGAAGGAATCATAAATAAGCTGTCATAAGTTTAAATTGAATAGTTCATGTTCTTTCTTTCTTTATTTATTTCTTTATTTCTTTATTTCTTCTTTCTTTTTGTATTTTGAGCCACACCTGCAGCACATGGAAATTCCCGGGCCAGGGATCGAACCCACACAGCAGTTACAGCCTGTGCCACAGCTACAGCAACGTCGTATCCTTAACCCGCTCTGCACAGGGGAACTTCCAAATACTTTATGTTCTTAATGCTAACCTTGAAGGCTAAACAGTGGGAAGGCAGAAACTGCCCTGCCGCTGTTTTGCTCTTTTAAAAAGTGGCCCAGTCGGACATCCTGGCTCTTGTCCAGCCTCTGTCCCTGACGTAAGGATTCCCAAACTTTTCTGCCAGAAATCCCTTTGGCGTTAGAGAGAGAAGAGTGAATTGGACCCCAGGGGTCTGGGGGCTCAGCTTGAAGGGCCCCCATCAAGGACCAAATTCTTTTGAGGCCTTACATTTTTAGCTTGCAAATTATGCAAATTCTGCACTTTATTTTTAGTATATTTTTTGTGTCTTCCTATAAAAATGATGGTTGCCATCAAAGCACTTCGGTAGTCCTCAGTGAGGCTTCTTATGTATCCTGTGATACTCCCAACATGCAGCCACTGAAGGGTGGCCCTTGGCACTTGAACCCCAGGTGAGAAATTCTTCGCTGTGTTGCCCCCCTCCCACAGTAAGTCCCTTCCCTCTATTCGATTTTTTTCATTTGTCAAACTTCCCTACCACTCTCCCAGGTTTTATTTATTTATTTATTTATTTATCTGTTTATTTACTAAGGGCTGTTCTTGTGGCATACGGAAGTTCCGGGACCAGGGACTGAACCTGAGCCACAGCTGTGACCTGTGGCTGCCTCTGCGGCAATGCCAGATCTTTTAACCCACTGCGTTGGGCCAGGGATTGAACCCTCACCTCTGCAGGGAGGTGAGCTGCTACAGTCGGGTTCTTAACCCACTGCGCCACAGCAGGAACGCCCCGGGTTATATTTGTAAGGACTATATTCAGTGAGCACCTACTGTGTTCCAGGCTCCACCGCTAATGCTTCATACGCATTATATCATTTAAATTCTCACAACCTCCTGAAACAGAGTGATGGAGGGGCTGGCCTAAGATCACACAGCTGTGCAGTGGCGGAATGGGGATTCAAACACTGTTGACTGAAGTCAAGTAGACTCTGGCCACCTGCCGCCTGTGGGGTCCAAGCCTGGAGCACCTGGCTGAGTGAGTAGTGGTCTCCCGAGGAAGGAGGCTGCTGTGACACATCTGGAAGGAGCGTGGATGTAACATAGGAAGAGTCAAGAAGGCTAAGTTTAGGTCCAGCCCTGTCCCTGAGTGGCGAGGGTCTTCAGGGAGCCCCTGGCCTCTGGGGCCTCATGTGTGAAAAAGATGAAGTCAGTCTGTGAAAAGGACAGTGGAAAAAAGTTGAGCCGTGGAGTCATCTTAGATTCCTTTCTTCTTCTACTGCTTATCGCTGTGTTGTCCCAGGGAAGTCACCAAATGTCTAAGGCTCTAAATGTGGAAAATAGGCGTTCCTGTCGTGGCGCAGCAGAAACAGATCCGACTAGGAACGATGAGGTTGCGGTTTCGATCCCTGGCCTTGCTCAGTGGGTTGAGGTTCCGGCGTTGCCGTGAGCTGTGGTGTAGGTCGCAGACACGGCTCGGATCCCGCGTTGCTGTGGCTGTGGCGAAGGCCGGCAGCTACAGCTCCTGTTAGACCCCTAGCCTGGGAACCTCCATATGCCACGGGTGCGGCCCTTTAAAAAAATGTAAAGAAAATAACATCCACCTCATAAGACTGCCATGGGGACTAAAAGCACTACGTGTAAAATACTTGGAACAGAGTTTGACATGTAGTGGTTGGTCAAGAAATGCTTCCTAATAGTAGGAAACCTTGTAATAGTATGAGCGGTCATGCGCATATTAAGAAACTGTGATTCTTAAAATAGGGAAGCGAGTTCCCTGGTGGTCTAGTGGTCAGAATTTGGCCCATTCTGGGAGTTACCATTATGGTTCAGCAGGTTAAGAAACTGGCTAGTATTCATGAGGGCTTGGGTTTGATCCCTGGCCTCGCTCAGTGGGTTAAGGATCCGGTGTTGCCATGAGCTGCGGTATGGGTCACAGACACAGCTCAGATCCTGAGTTGCTGTGACTGTGAGGTAGGCCACCAACCACAGTTCGGATTGGACCCTTGGCCTGGGTACTTCCATATGCCGCAGGTGCAGCCTTAAAAAGAAAAAAAAATTCAGTAGGTTTTCACTGCTGAAGCTCGGGTTCAGTCCCTGGTATGGGAACTGAGATCCCACATCAAGCCACTGCACTCTGCAGCTCCCCCACAAAAAAAGAGGAAAATGTTTGAGAGCGAAGCTACAAGGTAAGGCAATCTTTTAGAAATAAGGAATTGGAGGAGTTCCCTGGCAGCTTAGTGAGTTAAGGACCTGGTGTTGTCACTGCGCTGGCTAGGGTCACTGCTGTGGCACGAGTTTGATCCCTGGCCCTGGAGATTCCACATGCCACCGTGTGGCCAGGAAAAAAAAAAAAAGGGAACTGGAGCATGGTCTGCCTGAAGGCGCCCCCAGATAATTCTGCTGGTTGCGGGCCTCTGCCTCATTCCTGTCACACGAGTGTCACACGAGAACACAACTGTGTGAAGCTCTTCCCTGGGGAAAGACACCAGGCCACCCCGGAAAGGGATTAGGGTGGTGGTGGCGGCCCGGGGGAAGAATGCTGGGGGCAGATTGAGGCGCAGTAAAGAAGGTCCAGGCCCCTCTGCCAGCCAGTTTGGAGGACAGAGCTGGACCCTCCACCATGAGAGAGTGTCACCCGGCTTCGACACCAACTCTGTGACTCAGCCAGGCCGCTCTAACCCCTCGGCGTGGGCAGGACCAGTCCACGAGCCAGCCAGCGCCTTGGAGGGAGAGTCTGGGGCGCGCCTGCCTTGGCAGCCACACACAGGCACTTCCCCGAGTCTGGGAGTCTGGGTGACGGGGACTCTCTCTGAAGGGACTCCTTGACCCCGGACCGCCTCCTGTGGTCTGGCCTGGAGGGAGTTGCCCAAAGCAGGTGGAGCTTCCTGACTGGCCAAGATGCTGTGGGTGGGATGGGTCCCTGGGCCCCCCCCGACCCCACCCACCGTCAGCTGGCACCTCAGGCACCTCTCCCAGTTTGGAAAGCAGATTATTTATGGTTTATTTTTGACACCAGATCATCGCTGCCCAAGTTTCATCAATTTGTCACTGTTTTTATTGTCAGCAATTGCCCATAACTGGAGCACATTTAAAATGTCATTGATCTTGGTATTACAGTGTCATAATCTGACAGTAATAGGTGTAGCCAGCACAGGAAGCCCAGGCCCTGAGATTGATGGCGTTCAGCACACCAATTATATTCTGTCCATCTAAGTGATAAAAGAGTACGTAGGAGGCATTCAATAGATAAATTAGATATCGCTCCCAATTATGTCCCTTTATTTTATGGAGTCATGTGTTCCCCTTAGAACTTCTTCTCTTCGTTTGGCTTATAAAGGGGTATTACTTGACGCCCCCCCAAAGACCATGGATGCTCCACTGCCTACCCCATCCTTGGCTTGACTCTGATCCCTCTCTGCCTTCTAGAAGTTTCTCAGCTGGGCTCTCCCTGGAGCCTCCTCCGTATGGTGAATGGGGACAGGTGTGGAGGGAAGGAAGTCGAGGCGCCCCAGGGCCTAGGGAGGGGTCGGATCAGGCCTTTGGGAAGGACTGGGAGTCTGATGATTGGGAGAGGAGTCATTCACTGGATCGGGATCCTCCAGCCCCCAGCACGAGCAGAGGCTTCAAACGAGAACAACTAGTGGACTGTTACAGCTGGGGAGGAGCAAGAGGGTCCAAAAGCTTTCAGTCCCCAGGAAGTGGATGCATTCAAGCCCCTGTCTCCACACAAGCCCCAGCAGAGCCGCTTCAAAACTTTCCTTGGAAGGACACCCCAGATTCTCCCACGCCCCGACTCCGGTCCGGATTAGAGGCCTTCCCCAGCTTGACTCCCGGCTCTGCCACTGTGATTAGAGAGCGATGCCAGGCCTCCTGAGGAGGCAGTGGGCTCCCTGCTGGAGAACAAGCCCCTAAGAACAGCCCATTTCCAAGAGGAGAGCTCCCCCGAGGCCAGAAATGAGAGGCAGGGAACAGAGGCAGAGCGTGCGTGTGGGGGTGTCACTTTATTGGGGCCCGGATTACAAGTACCTTAAACTCTGAAGACAGCCTTGACCTGGTCCTGTCCCCTCTTCCCCCCATGTCCCCCTGAAGCCAGCAGGAAACACAGAGGAGGCTGAGACACCGAGTGGTAAGCAGTGATCCAGGTTTCATTTATTGAGCTTTGCAAGAGACAGTGTCCATGGGCTGTGTTGTTCCCCGCAGCCTGTTGCCATCTCCGCTGTTATAAATAATCCTGGCACTAAGTGCCCTGTTACACTGAGGGGAAGTTGTTCTTACGGCGTGAAACCTGAGAATGTGGGTCAGGGGAGGAGGGGTGATGGGGGACAGGAGAGAGAGATGGGGAGCCGTCACCCCGGGGCTCCTCAAGTAGAGCCCTGAGCCGGTGATAGATGAATTTTTGGAGCAGCGGATGGCATTTCAAGTGAAATGTTTATAGGAAACGAGTGTGATTTAAACAACGTCTTGGCCGATAAACACCAGCCAGATGCGGGGGGAGAGGGCCAGGCGAAGGGCTGAAGGAATCAAAGGCCCGCAGGCCCCCAGTATTAAGCAGCTGTCTGAAGCGCTGCTCAAACACATACACCAGCTTTGGTCTTAACATGTTTTTAAGAGCTGGTTATGATTTCCTCGAGGGCGGCTCAGATGAAGACTCGAGTGGAGCCCCCAGCTGAGTGCCTTCAATAACTGTCCATCATGTCCTCTTTAGAGACAGCGGCCTCCTCCCCTCGGCTTAGAGAGCCTGGGACCTGGGAGGGCTGCCAGGCTGCCCTGCTCATCAGCCTCTTCCTAGGCAGCACTGGGGCCTGGTGACCTTTGCATGGCCTGGCCCTGGATGCTGGCGCAGATCCTGGGGACAGGAGTTGAGCCCCGCCCCCAGAGAGCGCTCAGACTTCAGGGAAAGAGAAAACATACAATCTGGAAAAGAAGAGAGAATGTGCGAGCTCCCTTTGTCGCTCAGCAGTTAAGGAACCCGACTAGGATCCATGAGGATGTGGGTTCGATCCCTGGCCTCACTCAGTGGGTTAAGGATCCGGCATTGCCGTGAGCTGTGGTGTAGGTCGCAGATGCAGCTCGGATCCCATGTTGCTGTGGCTGTGGTGTAGGCTGGTGGCTACAGCTCTGATTCAACCCCTAGCCTGAAGATTTCCATATGCTGCAGGTGTGGCCCTAAAAAGCAAAAAAAAAAGAGGAAAAGAGAATGTAATGTGACGGGAGCAAAAAGGATGGAGGCCAAGGAAGAGAAAACCATCACCAAATTCATAATCTGGGCCCTTCTCAGCATATCAGTTGTTGCCACCCTGGGCCAAACCACTCACTCCTCACTTGAATTGGTGCCATTAGTGCCTTCATCTTTCCGCAGGTCTCTCTGCATCTTCCCTTACCCCCTTCCAATCTGTTCTATCACCACAGACAGAAGGCCTATTTACAACTTCAGTCCATGGAGTTCCTGCTATGGCTCAGTGGCAATGAACTGGGCTAGTATCCATGAGGATGCGGGTTGGATCCATGGCCTCGCTCATTGGGTTAAGGATCTGGCATTGCCCGTGAGCTGTGGTGTAGGTTGCAGACTCAGATCACATCCCACTTTGCTGTGGCTGTGGCGTAGGCTGGCAGCTGTAGCTCTGATTCGACCCCTAGCCTGGGAACCTCCATATGCCCTGGCTGTGGCCCTAAAAAGCAATAAATAAATAAATAAATAACGTCCTCAAAATTTAAATAATAAATAAAACCAGTCCAATCCTACCTTTCCTCCCTGTTTCATTCAGAATAAAAATCAAACTTCTTAAAACAGCCTACAAGGCCCCATGTCACCTGGCCCCTCATTGCCTCTCTGATATCATCCCTCCCACTCTTCTCCTCGCTCACTCCATTCCAGACACACTGGCCTCCAGGTTCTACAAAATTGCCTGGCACATACCCACCCCAGGACCTTTGCACTAGCTGTTCCCGCTGCTTGGAATTCTCTTCCCCAAGAGATCTATGGGGCTTACTTACTCCCTCACCTCTAGGTCTATGTTCAAATGCTTTATTCTCTATGAGACTTCCTTGACTACCATATTTATTTGTTCATTTATTTTAAATTTTATTTTAGTTTTGCTTTTTAGGGCCACATCCATGGCATTTGGAAGTTCCCAGGCTAGGGGTAGAATCAGAGCTACAGCTGCTGGCCTGCGTCACAGCCACAGCAGTGCGGGATCTGAGCTGTGTTTGTGACCTACACCTCGTCTCATGGAAATGCCAGATCCTAACCCACTGAGCGAGGCCAGGGATCCAACCTGTAACCTCATGGATACTAGTTGGGTTCATTACCGCTGAACCACAATGGGAACTCCAATGACCATATTTAAAATGCAGACTTCCTCTTCATCCTGATTCCTCTTTCTCCGCTTTATGTTTTTCTGTAATACTTATCTTCTAACATACAGTAGGATTTTCTTATTTAATAAATGTTTATTAGCCATCTCTCTCTTCTAAAATGTAAACTCCATGTGGGCAAGGATCTGTCTCTGTTTTGTTCACCAGAGTATTCCAAGAACATAGGATAGTGCTCAGTAATAACTGCTTATTGAGTAGATGCAAAGGATGAGGCTAATCAGGGCAGGGTTTGGAGTGGGGGAGGGGAGACCATCCCAGGCTTGGGTTTCTCTTGTGCCTTATCCCCCTGCGGGACATGAAAGAGGTCTGGAGGCGGGGGAAGGTGATGGGCCCAAGGGCAAGAGCTGGGCTAGGCCATCCCCAAACACCGGGAGATTCTATTGGCAAAATGACTGGCCTGGATTTACCCCCTGGATCTGGTGGAAGACTTGGCTTTATATTGGGATTTCATCATCTCAGTGACCGAAGTGGACTTTGGGATGATAACACCAAAGGGATGTGCCAGGCAAGAACGGAGTGCTTGGAAACGATGGTAGACAGAGATTCAGAGCCTTTGAGGTAGGGATGGGGAGGGTGCATGCTATGGGTGATCGTGTCTGTTAGTGGAAAAGGGAACCGAGTCACCATTTCAAAGAGGAGGTTCCATCTCCACTAAGGGCAGAAGCAAAACCATGAGCTTCACCTAAATTAGAAAGAACTGGACTTGGGGTTCCCTTCGTGGCTCAGTGGTTAACGAATCCAACTAGGAACCATGAGGTTGTGGGTTCGATCCCTGGCCTTGCTCAGTGGGTTAAGGATCCGGCGTTGCCGTGAGCTGTGGTGAAGGTTGCAGACGCACCTCGGATCCCGTGTTGCTGTGGCTGTGGTGTAGGCCAGAGGCTACAGCTCCGATTAGACCCCTAGCCTGGGAACCTCCATATGCCGCAAATGTGGCCCTAGAAAAGGCAAAAAAAAAAAGGAAAAGAAAAGAAAAAAAAAGAAAGAACTGGAGTTAGATATCAAGAAAGACTTCCCGACAGTGCAACAGGTAGCAGCAGAGGGAAGGTGTGTAGCCTTGTTCTCGGGGGAACCTGAGCAGTACGCGACAGGGTGACACCACAGCCAGGTGAACCCAGAGTGCCCTGTGCGTCTGTGAGGCCCTGGGATGGCGGAGTTGGGGACCTAGGACCCTGGAAAGGATTTCTGCCTCTCCCTGGGCCCCTGATCCTTCCCTCTCACCTGAAGGGCTTCTGAGCTCCGCAGGTGTGCCGCTCTCTCGCCAGGGTGAAACTGAGAGCATTTGGTCCTTCAAGACTCTGTTGATCCAGGTGTGTCATTTTACCCCTCTCCCCAAAACTTCTGTGCTCAACTCAGCTTTTTGGTGACTTCAGGATACAAGGCAGGAGAGGTAGAAAATATCTTTGGAGGGGAGTTCCCATTGTGGCTCATTGGTAACGAACCTGTTGAGTATCCATGAGGATGTAGGTTCGATCCCTGGCCCTGCTCAGTGGGTTAAGGATCTGGCATTGCCATGAGCTGTGGTGCAGGTTGCAGACGCAGCTCGGATCCCGCGTTGCTGTGGCTGTGCATAGGTCGGTGGCAGCAGCTCCGATTCGATCCCTAGCCTGGGAATCTCCATATGCTGCCAGCATGGCCCCAAAAGACACAAAAAAAAAGAATAGAGGGAGGACCTGGGTGGCCCGGTAGTCCTGAAGATGGGAGGGAGACTTCCTTGCCACTGTATAACTTTTGGCGTCTTTTGAATTTTCAACCATGCATAGGTATTTCCTATCTAAAAAAAATAAGATAATTAAAATCAGACAGAAGCAATGACAAAAATAATAATAACAAAGAGTAAATCCAGGGAAGCTGGCACTTGATGCCCAAATTGCTACCCTAAGGACTATGACACTTTCTGCCCACGTGTACCCCCCTCCTCATCTAGTATCTCTGTTTTCTAGAGGCTCAGAGAGGGGTGTGGCTGGTCTGATGTCACACAGCATTTGGTGTGAGCAAAGATCTGGGGGTCAGTGTGCCCAGACTCTCAGTGCTGACTTTCTCTCCTGGTCATCGATGGTCCAGTCTCCCCCTTGACCTCTCCATGTTATTTGCAAGGCTGTGGCTACGCTACCAATCAACCTTCGATGAGCTATTTTTATTTTTTAATTTAGGGCTGCGCCTGCAGCATATGGAGGTTCCCAGGCTAGGGGTCTAATGGAGCTGCAGCTCACGACCTACACCACAGCTCATGGCAACACCGAATCCTTAACCCACTGAGTGAGGCCAGGGATCAAACCTGCGTCCTCATGGATGCTAGTCAGATTCGTTTCCGCTGAGCCATGACAGGAACTCGTAATGAGCTATTTTTAAAGCTGCATGACTCTAAAATGTCACCTTGGAGTTCCCATTGTGGTTCAGTGGTAATGAACTGACTAGTATCCATGAGGACATGGGTTCGATCCCTGGCCTCGCTCAGCGGGTCAAGTATCTAACGTTGCTGTGAGCTGTGGTGTAGGTCTCCGAAGCGGCTCGGCTCCCTCGTGGCTGTGGCATAGGCCGGCAGCTACTGCTCTGATTCGATCTCTAGCCTAGGAACCTCCATATGCTGCAAGTACGGCGCTGAAGGGACCAAATAAATACATAAATAAATAAAATCTCATCTTTCCCAGGGAGTCATCTCTTTACAGAGCTCGCCTCTGTGCTCTGGTCTGGTGTCTGATCATTTATTCCTTCCGTTCCTGCCTCCCCCCTTCTCTCCAGCACCCTCGCCCACCAAAGTAGCTCTCCCCTGAAACTTGGCCCTGCCCCAATAGGACATGTGACCTTGAGCGAGTCGTTTAACCTTTGCGTGCCTCTGTTTCTTCAACTATAATTGAGGATCGTGACCTTCCTCCCACGGCTCTTCATTCATCCACTCGTACAACAAGCATGTGTTCTGTGCCAGGCGCTGAACCCGGCACCGAGGATCGCATGAGCCAGTGTGTGTGGAGTTAGCACAGAGACAGAGAGTTATGGCCAAGGCCTCCTTCCTTGGATGCTTTTCTGGCCTGGGCGTTCCAACCCAGCCATGTCCTTGGAAGAACTGTTTCACTGTCTACTCCCAACCTCTCAGCTTCTAGCGTGCCTCCTGGGGTGAGGCTGACATCCGCCTCTGGATAAAGTGTCAGCAGCTGCAGAAATAGCCTCTTTCCCACTTGGCTAGGTCCTGAGGGCATTGCTTATGCCTACAAGAAGGAATAATGCTGAAATTCATCTCAGGGTCTTTAGTCTGCAGCTTTAAGACTATCTACGTGTCTTGCCCTGTGGGGGCCCTGTCCCAGGGAAGCTGGGACTGGAACAGGGGACAGGCAATCTGCTCGTGCCCCAGCTCTGCTGATTTCTCTCCTCTTCTGGGGACCCCTCCATGCCTCTCTGGGGACAGCACAAAGGCAGGGGCTGGGATTCGAAATTCCCTCACGTCTCCCTTCCTCTAAATGTAACCTGGGCTGTAGAGGAAGATGACTCTCTCTCTTTCTTTCTTTCTTCCTTTTTGCTTTTTTTTGGGGGGGGGGCTACCCACAGCATAAGGAGATTCCCAGGCTAGGGGTCAAATCAGAGCTGCAGCTGCCAGCCTACGCCACAGCCACAACAACCGGATCCAAGCTGCATCTGTGACCTACACCACAGCTCACGACAATGCCAGATCCTTAACCCACTGAGTGAGGCCAGGGATCGAACCCGCAACCTCGTGGTTCCTAGTCGGGCTTGTTACTGCTGAACCAAAACAGGAACTCCCAGATGACTCTTTCTTTAAAATGATAACCACCAGCAGCATCTGGGAGCTGGTTTCAGAGAGAGGAAAGAGAAGTTTCCAGAGCTCTCGAAGGGCAGCTGTCCCCACTCCCTGGCTGGCTACTGAGGATTGGGTCACTGGGAAGGAGCGGTGTCTGTAGGCAGAATGTGCTGCTTCAGCCCTGGTCATGACACGATCCCATTAAAGTGACGATGAGAGACCATGGGGATGGAGGGATCAAGTTTGGACCTAAGGAGCCGCTTCCTGATTGTCGGGACACAGGTTCAAGGAGTGAGGTTGGGGAGGGTGAGGTGGAACCACTCGGACGCAGTTCTCCCAGAGGGAGGAGGAAGGATGAGATGGTCTGGCGGTTGCCAAGGATTCAGGCATTCAGTGATGCTGTAGAGCTGGCAGGGACTGGGGGGCGGGGAGGCCATGGAGATGTCAGTTCATTCATGTCCAGGGCGCAGACCCCATGGACAGGGACCAGGCTCTTTGAAACCAATACGCCCAAACCTGGCATATTGGTTTCAAAGAGCATCTGACTGCAGGGGACAAGTCTTTTCCTGGCAGATGGTGCCTACGCCACCCTCCGGGAAGGACAGATGCTTCAGAGCCTCAGCTTAAAAAAAAAAAGAAGAAGAAGAAGAGGGTTCCAGACTGTGTCACCTGGAAGTACTTCTTAGTGTCTAACCTCGATCCACTTTGCTTTGATCTCAGGGCAACCCGTGGGGCTGGCCCATGCCCAGAGGGCAAACTGAGGGGGGGAATCAGGGCCTTGCTTTGAGGCCAAGCCTGTCGGCTGCAGGAGGCAGAACGAGTTGGCCAAACTCTCAGGCTCCTGCCTCCGCTTCTGGTGAGTCCCATGGAAAGAGGAGGGGGTTCGTCCATGGGACTGCCACACAAGGAGACGAGCACAAGAGCAAGGGGCGTTGAGTTCAGGGAACCCCACCTGGCTGGGGGTGGGAGCGCTCTTCCGGACGCTCAGCCCCTCTCCCCCCGAGAAAAAGACCGCAGCTTCTGCAGAAGAACTGATCCTGCCTCATTTCAGTAGCCTCGGTGCCCAGTGCAGAGCAAATACTCAAAACTCAGGTGTTGACTGAATAAATGACCCTGGGAGCCCAGAGCCAGCCCAGCCAGCAGCTGGAGTGGGTCTTTGGAGAAAGGCAGCTCTTCTCTGGACCCCATTTCTCCACCTGCAGAATGAGGGGGTGCTCTAGGTTATTGCAAAGGTTTTGTCATCCCTGCCTTCCTGTTGGCTCATCTGTTCCTTTCCAGTTCTCTCTACATCCTCGCCTTTTCTCCCCTTCTCAGTCTCTCTGCTCCCCCAGACAACCTGCTCCTGGTTTCCCCTTTACAGGTGTTTCTCTGCTTCTGGGGAGTCGCCCCCCACTAGCCGGCCCCCTCCCTGGAGCCCTGTGTGTTCTGGGCTCCCTTCTCCCACCGCTCCGGGTTCTAGCGCCCCCTTCCTGGACCTCAGAGGCCAGAGCCGGGAGATGGGAAGGAGAGGGGCCCTCCGGCAGCCTCTGCCCGGCCCCTGCCTCGGCCCACCCTCTCCCAGCAGCCGGTGCCGCCGCAGCGCGCCCTAGCCCCACGCTAATGCGATCTGGAGAGACCCGGGCGGGCGGCGGGCAGTCTGGCCGAGCGTCCCCGGGCGGCGCTGATGGATGGTCCCCTGACAGTAATCGCAGAATGAGGACGCGCTGGCGACGCTCTCGCCCGGAGGCCCCGCTGTTTGGCGAGCCCCGGAGTCCCTCCCTCCGCCGCGCCAGCGCCCACGCGCTGTCCCCATCCCTCTGGGCTTTGGGGGGGCCTGGGCCTCCAAGAGAGAGCGAGTTGGGGGGGTGCTTTCCCTGCGGGGTCTCCCCAAAGCACTGGTGTCTCTCTGAGATTCATCCTTGGATCCTACACTGCAGGTCTGTGATTCTGAACAAGCTAGGGTCTCCTGGAGCCTCAGTTCCCCCCCCCCTTTTTTTTTTGTTGTTTGTTGTCTTTTGTCAGTTTTTTTTTTTTTTTCTTTCTGCATCTTAGGGCCGCACCTGCAGCATCCCAGGCTAGGGGTGGAATCAGAGCTACAGCCACCGACCTATACCAGAGCCACAGCCACGCCAGATCCAAGCTGCGTCTGCAACCCACACCACAGCTCACAGAAACACCCGATAGCCAACCCACTGAGCAAGGCCAGGGATCGAACCCACAACCCCATGGTTCCTAGTCAGCTTCATTACCCGCTGCGCCACTATGGGAAGTCCTTTTTTTTTTTTTTGTCTTTTGTCGGTTTTGGGGCCGCACCCACAGCATGTGGAGGTTCCCAGCCTAGGGGTCTAATCAGAGCTGTAGCCGCCAGCCTACACCACAGCCACAGCAACGCCAGATCCGAGCCATGTCTGCGACGTACACCATAGCTCATGGCAACGCTGGATCCTTAACCCACTGAGCGAGGCCAGGTATCGAACCTGCAACCTCATGGTTCCTAGTCGGATTCATTTTCGCTGAGCCACGATGGGAACTCCAGTTTCCCCTTCTGTATGAGGGGAAATGTGGCCTTTTTAAACTTGGATGGAGAATGTTAGCAGCAAAGGAGAAAATACTGAGGAAAAGGACCACTCTCCCTTAAGCAGAAACGGATTTTTACTTTTTAGTTCACAGCGCTCAGAATTACCTGGGCTAATGTATGAGGCTGAATGACAGCTGCGTGGATACTCACATGCAGAATGTGTGTTTCTACAAGTAGTTGTGTTATAGTGTCTAACAAGTATTTTTGAACATAAAGGAAGACAGTATCAATATTGCTTGGATGCAAAAAGAAGCGTGTCAGCACAGGTCTTCCTCCAGGGAGCTGACGGCCACAAAGCCCACCTACCCATCTAGGCCCCGGTCCCACTCAGCCCTGGGATCCAAGCTCCGGCCGCGCTGCCTGAGGGCTGTGGGGAAGGGACCCCCCTCCTTGGGGAAAAGTTCCCAGAGGGTTTCCTGACCCCTCACCACTTCCAGGTGACCTCGAGTTTTAGGGCTCGCCCACTCCTCCTCCCCAGGGGAGTCCCCTCAGGCAAGGGCCCCTTGAAGGCCTGGGGGCAAGGACCCAGGAGCCATTACAATTCCGCGAGCGCACCCAGACTCCCTTTTAACCTTTCCTCTCGTCGGAAGCCAAATCACGTTAGTCTTGAGTTTTGATTTAATTCCCGAAATGGAGTCCTAATCTGTTTAGTGTCCTTTTTCCCAAGTCCTGGATCCTGAAGTGTGTGTGGGGAGGGGCAGCGGTTAATGACAGAGGAGTTCTGTGGCTTACACACACTTGCTCTCCAAGCACCACCAAAGAGCAGGAGACACCGAGGCTGAGTTGCTGAGGGTCACCGGTGGGTTAATGGGGACCAAATGATGACCACTAATAATTGCTGGGGCACCCCCGTGTGCCAGGACTGAGCTAGGCACCGCCCATGCATTCCACACTTAAGTTTCACCATTACCTTCCAGATAGGTATCATTCGCGTCCCCATTGCACAGATGAAGAAAATGAGACTTAGGGCGATTAAGTAGCTTGCTCTGCATCCTGCAGCTATTATTAAATGACAGCGCAACTTCAAAACAAACTATAGTCAGACCACGGAGCCTGTGCTCTTAAGCACGTCCCTGTGTGACCTGGGGCTAGATACTTAACTGCCATTGGCTCCAGTTCCCCTGTTGATAGTAATTAAGAATAATACAGATAATAAACAGGGATAATAATATACCTCTTTCACAGAGTTGGGTGTTGATTAAATCAGGTACTGGAGTTCCCACCGTGGTGCCGCGGGTTAAGGGTCTGGCATTGTCTCTGTGTCGGTACAGGTTCGATCCCCAGCCTGGGAGAGTGGGTTAAGGATCCCGTGTTGGTGCAGCTGTGGTGTAGGTCACAGCTGCGGCTCAGATTCGATCCCTGGGAACTTCCATATGGTGCGGCCATAAAAAACAAAAAGAAAAAAACAAAAGCAATGAGGTAAGGTAGTCATCGCATTCACAGGAAGCATTCAATTGTTTAAGTGCCCTAAACATTGGGGTGCGGTTGGGCGGGGCAGGGGTGCAATGTGATGCAATGGGGTGACTAATTATTATAAATTGTTACTGTTGGTAACAATAGTTATCATGGATAACACTACTGGGGACAGGCAACCCTACAAGGAAAAAATTGCTATACCTGTTTTACA
This sequence comes from Catagonus wagneri, assembly GCA_004024745.2. NCBI lineage: Eukaryota > Metazoa > Chordata > Mammalia > Artiodactyla > Tayassuidae > Catagonus > Catagonus wagneri. The sequence continues at coordinate 3,373,317 of PVHT021183647.1, forward strand.
GATGAAGAAACTGAGTTTCAGATAAATTAAGCAAATTGCTTAAAGCCAACCCGCGAATAAATGGCACAACCAAGCTTATATTCAAACACGAGGGCCTTGGACTCCCAAAGCACATGGCACCCAGTGCCCCAGAGTCGTCAGAGACTGGCCTTAGGGGAGGTCAGCATTGAGGCTAAGAAGCCCAAGTCACAGCTCTGCGACCTGGGACCCGATTTTCTCAGGTGAGCGATGTCTCCTTAAAGGAACATGAGGAAAGTAAATAAAGCAGCTGAGACATTTTCTCCTTCCCCCGGAGCCAGTGCGGGGCCTCCCTCCCCTCCCCTCGCTCTCCTCCTTCCCCGGGTTCCTCTGTGCTCAAGTTTGTGGCCATTAAATAGAAGAGAAGAAAGTTTGAACCAGGCATGAAATATTTATCACTTAATTACAATATGCAGATTCTGTTCCTGGGGGTGATTTATCTTTTTGGAAATATAGGAAAAGATCCTGGAAACTTGTATCCTAATTGCTTGGCCTATTATTGTAGCAACCAGGTAGAAACTCCATTTACTATATGTAACCACAGATTTCTCCCACTAGCTGCCTCTGTTCTGTCACCGGTGGTCTGGGGATCGTATCCTTTTCTGATGAGGGAGGAGCCTCAAAGAGGTCAATTTGCCCATTCCCCTGTTTCCTCTTGGGGCAGCCTCTCTCCAAATCCCCAGAGTTGTAGGAAATGAAAAGGATGAGGGTCTGCAATTCTGTGATCTCAAGAGAAGCCAATAATCCCACGTGACAGCACCCGCCTCCACCCTGAAGCTGCTGAGGGGGCCCCGAGTTGAGAAGAAGCCCTCGGCTGAGCATCCTTCCTGCTCTGCTCCCAGGTCACGCACGGGAAAAGGACAACATACCAGCCCTCTTAGCATCTCTTGTATCACCTCCTAGGACTTATCACCTCCTCAACCCCTGGCTACAAATTAGCATTACTTGAGGAGTTCCTTTTTTTTTTGGTCTTTTTTCATTTTTTGTCTTTTTTCACCTGCAGCATATGGTGGTTCCCAGGGTAGGAGGGACCAGTCGGAGCTGTAGCCACTGGCCTACGCCACAGCCACAGCAACGCGGGATCCTAGCCGCGTCTGCAACCTACACCACAGCTCACAGCAACGCTGGATCCTTGACCCACTGAGCAAGGCCAGGGATCGAACCCGCAACCTCATGGTTCCCAGTCAGATTCATTTCCACAGAGCCATGACGGGAACTCCTACTTGAGGAGTTCTTAAAAACCCAGAAGCCTGGGTACTACTCCAAACCAAACAAATTAGAATCTCAGGAGGTGAGGACCCAAGCATCAGTATTTCTTAAAGCTCCCCCGTGGGTTCCACTGTGCGGCAAATGATGGGACTTTACAAATGCTTGTCCGGGCGCCCTGCTCACCTGCAAGACTGTCATTTTTACCCCTCCCTTTCAGACGCTGGAGGAGGCGATTCCTTCACTTTTATTGGAATCCGAAGAGCCTCTTTTTCTCTCCTTACAAGAAGCTTCTAATATTAATAACTGCTATTGATCAAGCTCCTGCTGAATGCTTGGATCTATGCAAATAAAATTTAATCTGATCTACACCACAGCTCCATGAGGTCAGTGGGTATGTCCACTTTATGGGTGTCTCAGAGAGGTTAAGTCATTCGCCTAAGGTTGTACAACCCGCAAGGGACAGATCTGGGACTCGAATCCAAAACTCACGCTTTTAGCCACGGGTCTTCACAGCCTCTCTGTTTCTCAAGGCTGGAAGGGAAGTGCTTCAAAGCTAGTGTCTGAAGGGCCTAGGGAATATCTTTGGGACGGAGAAAGGAAAAGCATTGTAAGAGGCTCACACGTGGATGGGAAGGAAGGAGAGGGTGGTGGGTGGGAGAGATGGGGCAGGCTACGTGCGGATGGGACAAGGTACCCAAAGGGGTGGCTGTGAGGGAATGGGGTCCAGGAGTGGGAGCTGGCCATTAGGACGTCGGGACCAGTGAGTAGTGCCTACTGGGACAGGGTGGCTGGAGAGGGAGCCGGACCTGGTGTCAGAGGAGGGGTCTTTGTAAGGCGCAGCGCTGAGGAATGCCCGCCATGAATACTAAGGGCAAGAAGAAGAGAAAGGGCCGGAGGGGGCTGGGTGATGTTTAGCTGCTGGGGTGATTAATGGGGGTGAACGGAGGGTGAAACTCAAACCCTTCGAACGGAGATGGTGGGGAACGGTTGTCCAAGAACAACAGTGCACTGTTTCATAGAGAAAACCAATGTCCAGAGGAGGGGCGGGCGGGGAGGACGCCGGGCACGGCTGCTCCTTCCCTTTTTTTTTTTTTCCCAAGGTCTCTTTATTTACCATCAAACAGTAAATTAAAATATACTCGCCAGCTCCAGAGGACCCTCTGAACGGGCTTCCTACCTGCCCCCCGGCTTGGGGGAGACCCAGAGATGCTCCGACGGCCCGGGGAAAGAGCAAGTGAGCTGTGAGATGGCAGCTGAGACGATTTGTGGACCACGCCACTGGGGCAGAAAGCGGCGACATGATGGCTGAGCCACTGGCCTCCCTCTGGACCAGATGGGCACCGAGAGGTGCATGGAGGTTGTGTCCCCAAACATCCTAGGGACGGGAGTGGCGTTCTTAGGGCAGCCCTTGCTTTGGGGAGGAAGCCAGGGCTCCCTTTCCATAAGGGAGAGTTCGGGAGACAGAGAGGGCCCTGGTATCGGGGTATGGAGCCGGGCTTGGGGGATGGAGGTAAAAGTCAAGGCATGTAGAGGAGGTCTGAGACCCTCCCTCATTTCCTACTTGCTGGCTCTCTCCCAGGTGCCCCTGTAGGAACTGCCCTGACCTCCCCCGGGAACCTCTTCAGAGGGCAGGAAAGGAGGGAAGAGCAGACTGAAGAAATGTCTCAGTGCAGAGACAGGTGAGCTGCAGGCAGGAATTTAAAGGGAAATTAACTCACTGGATAGTTTCTTCCCTCTCTAGGCCATTGCAGATGTGAAACAACTGGCAGATCCCACTTCCCACAGCTGTCCCAGGGTGTGGTGTGTCTTGAATCCTTTGCCTCCTGTAGGGGAGCAGGGTGGGGGGAAAAGGGGAGGTCAAGACAAGGAGCCCAGTGTGTCTTCAGGGGCGCGCAAGGACTGAGGGAAGCCAGCGTCCCCTCAGGGCAGGGGAGGTAGACCACCCGCCTCTGGACCCCAGATCACTCGAGCAGTGCACTTGGCAATCCTGCCATCAGGCCTTAATCCCTCTTTCCACACAGAGCTTGGCCGAGCAGCTTCCCTTGTGGGGGTCTCGCATCCTGTCCCCACTCTGTCCTTTTTTTTTTTGTCTTTTTGCCTTTATCTAGAGCCGCACCCGCAGCATATGGAGGTTTCCAGGCTAGGGGGTCTAATCAGAGCTGTAGCCACCAGCCGACACCAGAGCCACAGCAACGCGGGATCCGAGCCGCGTCTGCAACCTACACCACAGCTCACGGCAACGCCAGATCGTTAACCCACTGAGCAAGGCCAGGGATTGAACCCGCAAGCTCATGGTTCTTGGATTCATTAACCACTGAGCCACGAAAGGAACTCCCCCGACTCTGTCCTTCTAAGAGCCAAGCCCACAAGGCACCTTGAAATCTGAAGCTAACGGAAGGCAGTGCAAATACTCTGTGAGGTGCAACATGACCTGACCGGTAATGAAGTGACCATTCCACATCATCGGCCGAGTTCAAGGGGCTGCCCTCAGTTTGCTTGTTCTAAGGGCAGGAGCTAACAGAGGCCGCCCCGTGCTTCACAAAGAAAGAAATCAATGAGCCCACTGGAGGACAATGGTCACCATCAACAGTCTTAATTACTAATTAATAATTCATAATTATTCCAGACTTGCAGATAAGCACAGGCCCACTGAAATTATTTCCCGGGGAGGGACACAGTTGGAGGGGGTGGGAAGGGGACTTGGTGCAGCCATTACTTCCAGAGGCCCTCAAGTTCATTTCCTCTGCTTCCCAACCCAAACCTGGGAGAGATTCATTCGCTTCCTTGGCTGATTCCTCCCAGCAGCTCTCTCCACGCTGTCCCCAGGAGGCAGGAAAGGAGGGAGGAGGGGATGAACAGGCTGTCTCTGTGCAAGAGGTGAGCTGCAGGCCTCTAAACACAGTGCCTCACTGCCTCTTAGCCCTTCCTGAGGCCAGAGGGCCGTCCATGCCAAAGTGATCTTAGACCCTGGACTTGACTTCTGGGGTCTCTCTGGGCCACTGTTTAGACACGGGGTGCAGGAGGGGCTGGTGCGGGTGTCCCAGGGAGGTGTGGCCATCTTCTGGCTCTTCTCCCTCTTCCTCTCCATCTCCTGGGGATTGCCCAGGAGCCCTCGGATGGTGGCAGAAGACCTGTCCAGCTCCACACGGGAAGGGAAAAAGGGAGCACGCTTTCTGGTGTGGATGCCCGTGGTTCCAGGATCTGGGTTTGAGGGGCTGAGTCTGACCTCGTGAGAAGGCATCTACAGTGCATCAACAACGGTGGTGGCACCGGTGGTGGGCGAAACAGGACTAAGGAGACAAACCCAACACCAGGTCTCTGTGCTCCCCTCCCCAACTCCCACAGCCCCAAATTCCCACTGCAGAGTTTTTTCAGATTTTTGAAAAATCTTCCAGGAACCTCAAAGAGCCGCTCAGAAACTCTCCTCTCTCTCTGGGAATCCAAAAAGGAGGAGAGAGTCCTTCTTCTAAACACTCAACGCCTTAGACCACAAAGGAGCCTTATCTTCTGGCCATTAGGAGAAGCTTGATCACCATCTCTGCCCTGGAACCAGCTTCTTCAAAGTGCTAGAAGGAAGAAGGAGCAAGTGGCTGGGGGAGGGGGAGGCCATGGGGATCAGGTATTAGAAGGGATTTCCAATCCCGGTTCTCCAGTTTTCCCATCATCCTCATCATCCGTATCAAATACGCATGCCCAGCTAAATTTACAGGATGAAGGACGCTGGAACAGCTGGGACCTAAAAGCACCCTTTCCCAAATCTGTGAGTATAAGGGAACCCTTGAAAAGCTGCTACAGATAATGTAGATGGTCAGCCAAGCACACTGGGTGGGCACCTACTGCCCAGGGACCACACGCCCGCCCTTCACCCCAAGCTCTCTCCTTTCTTGGCTCCACTTTTGGTCTCAAGAGGAGGCTCAGTTAGGTGTGATCCAAGTTATTCAGATAATTAACTGTGGAAGCATGAGTTGTGTTTTTAAAAATGCCACTCCTTCGGCCTCTAAAGATGCCAAAAAAAAACAAAAAAAATCCCTTCCCTAGCTCCTCCTATTCTCTGCTCGCCTCCCAGCATATACTCCCAAATCCTAGTTCCAAAAAAGCCCTAAACGTAGGCGGGGGCAAACTTTCCTGATTTACCGTTTTCCCCACCTGCAAGCCCTGTCCCCTTCTTCCTCCACCCCCCCAAATTTTTTTTCTCTCTCTCCTGAGCTTCTGCTCTTCGTTTAAAAAAAAAAAAAAAAAACCGAAGAAGAAGGAATTTTCAATAGTCCCACTTGTCAAGCGAAGACCATCTTTTAACCTTCAACAGCAGCGAAAGCCGTGTGAACTCTCGGTGAACCAAGATTGAAGTCATAAATCACGCGTACAAAGGCGGCTGCGGAGGCTGGCGCGGGCTGCTGCACCTTTAACGCTTTCTGGGGCTGACAGGCGGCGGCCCAGCTAAAGTTCACAGCGCCCGGGGAGGGCCCGCCCCCGCCTTCCCTCCCCTCCCCCTTTCCCCTCCCCCTCCCCCCTCCCCCGCTCCCCCCACCGCCGGCCCAGGCCCGCCCCGGCCCGGCCCGCGCGCGGCCGCCCGAGCCCTGCTGTGGAGGCCCCTCCGCCGCTCTAGCAAAGGCGGGGGAGGTCGTTTTCTCTCCCGCCGGCCCCTCTCGGTGCCGGCCTGCCGCGCATCCTCCCCCGCCCCGCTTGCTTTATTTAAATAGGCAACTAGATCCACACGGACACAATAATTGAGCCGGTTTTTGTCTCTGGCGTTTTCTGCGGGACCTCGGGAGACGGACCTTCCACTCCCCGCCCTCCCTCTAGAACTAGCATCCTTCACCTCTGTCTGCACGGGCCCAGTGAGACAGATCCTTTGGGTTCCAAGAGGATCTGAGTCATTGCAGCCAGGAACACCTGGGCTGAAACATGCCCTGTAGTTGGAAAGGGTTTTCTTTTTCTTTACCTTTTCTTTCTTTTCCTTTTGTGTTTTCTTTCTCTCTTTTTAAAAAGGGAGCTGGAATGACCTTCCTTGACTGGGACGGAGAAGCTGGGGTGGGGGAAAGGAAGCCAGTCATACCAGGCTCAGCTTTCAGCCCCTTGCAGAGACCTCCCCCAGCCGGACCGGCTTCCTTTCCTCCGCCACTTGGCCTCCTCCTCCTCCGATCGTGTCACACACACACACACACACACACACCCGCCCCGCCGCCACTGTCTTCTCTTTGGTTTAATTAAAGTTCAGCGACTCCACTTGCTTTTCTCGTTTCTCTCAGAAAGCGGAAACCAGACATCCCAGCGGCCAGGAGCCGAGCGGTCCCAGCACAGCCCCGGGCAGCCGGCTGGGCCTCCCCTCGCCAGCTTCCCGGACCGGAGTCTCTTGCCCATCCACCGTCCAGCAGGTGTGCAGCCGCTGGCCTGGGGGATCTGAGTGACTGAGGCTGGGGTAGGAGTGTCCTGTGTTCCCCTAGACCTTCGGGTTGCACCAGAAAGTTTAGAGGGTGGGTACACCCCGATTCAGGCAACCCAAGGCGGACTAATCTGATATGACAAAAGCCCGTGATGGATTTCGTATATGTTAATTCACAATGCCCTTTCCTCCAGAATTTAACTATAAGTTAATACACACCGGAAACCGCGTGCAAACACGCTCGTTAATGGGCTTAGGTATTAGCGAGTCCTAGCGATGCATACAAATGTGCTCTGCCTCTGTAGGCCCCTCAAGATTTATGGGCCTTGAGCTCTCTGAAGCTGTAAACAAGGAGGGAAAAAAAGAGAGAAAGAGAGAGAGACTGGGGGGAAGAGACCCAGGCCTGACTCACCCTTCCAGGTTGTGGGAGAGAAGGGGACCTCAGCAAGTGGGTTTTTACCTATTTTCCTTCTCTTACAAGTGCGTTGTGTGGGCTTTGGCATCGGTCTGGGGGTGGTGCTTGCCTCTGAATGCTGCTGTGCGTGGGTAGCGTGTTGTTTGTGTGCTGGGGTAGGAGGATGCCAGCCTCCTGTGAACTGCTGTTCAGGGGCCTGAGTGCAGCAGGCATTTGTAGGCATGTACCTGTGAGTGTGTGCGCCTGGCTAGGGGTGTGTGTGTGTGTGTGTGTGTGTGTGTGTGTGTGCGCGCGCGCGAGCACGTGTGACAAGCAGGCCTCCCTCTGGGCCTGGCTGCTGTCCCCTAAACCAGTAAACAAATCTCTAACAACAATCATAATAACAATAAATAATAAATAACAATAAAAACAGTAGTTAACAGTCCCTCCCTAGCAGGATAACAATAAAATGCAAGAGGAGATATTTTGAGAAGGGCACAGGGGAAGGAGTCATGATCACAGCAACTGAGGGAAGACAAGCAAGGAAGGAAGTTAGATTCTCCCTATGCCCTTGAGGGGCTGGGTTTGGGAACCCTGTCCCCGAAGAGGTCCTCCGCCAGAGGAGGAGAGGGAGAGCCGAGAGGCCGCTCTGTCCTGCTTCTTTCTCGGCTTTTGCTTTGTGCGATCGGGGGAGGAACCCCACGCAGAGGGAGGGTTAGTGGCTTTGGGATATCTTTGGAGGCCCTGTCTTAAGGAGGAGGCCAAGTGTGCAGGGTCAGGCCCAGGGGCAGAAAGGGATGAGGCGATGACCACAGAGGGGATCCAGGCCCGACAAGCGGCAGAGGCGCCTGCCGGAGAGGACCAGCCGCCGGGCAGAGATCGAAGCAGAAAAACCTTTATGGCCTGGCCCGAAAAAGGGGAGCAAGGCCGGGGCTCCGCTAGCCCTGGGTAACTTGTCTTCCTGAGGCCTTTAAAAAATAGAAAGAAAGAGAGAGTGAGAGAAAGAAGGGAGGGGTTGAGGCGCATTGAATTTTCCTTCCGGGGCTCGGAGCGGAGCGCATTTCTCTAAAGGAAAAGAAGAGCGCCGTCCTGGATCTTTCCACGTCCGCCTCATTCTATCCAGGTACAATTTTCTGATAACCTTATTAATTTACGTATTTGGGGGAGGATGGAGTCAGAGATGAAAAGCGTCGGACGTGGTCGCGGGGGAGGAAGCTGCCCTGCAGTTTCCGGCTCTAACGAAATCCCCTCCCTTTAAAAATAATTGTATCCAAAAAAAATAAAAAATTCGAAGAGGAAATATAAAAACACAAATTAGCCAACTTTTTAAAAGGGAAAGAAAAGACAGTGATCATAACGAATGGCCGTGAGGACTTTTAAAAAATTTGAAGTCATAAACGTTTTCAGAGGCTTAGATTCTTTTTTTAACAGCCGGTGACCCATCGGGGGCCAAAGAGAGAAATACACTTTCTTGGGCGAGTCACTTCTGGAAGGCGGGTACACATGCAGAGGTTCGAAAGAGACCCCTGGGCGTCCTCGCTCGGGTGGAGGACACTGCGATAATCAATCGGGCAAAATAACAATGAAAAGAAAGCGTTGAGCGCCGGGCGCGCGGAGAGGGCCCGGGTTTGGGTTCCAGGCGGCCGCCGGCGAGGCAGCTGCGCAGGGCGATGGGGCGCCGCGCCGGGCGGGCTGGGCATCGGCTGGCGACCCCGCTCGGTTTCAGCCTCCCCGGCCCGGCCCGCGGTCCCCTTCTCCGCAGCGCGCCTTCTGCTCTCCCAGCGGCTCGGATGCCCGGCCGGCCAGCCGGCCGGGGGCTTCCCTGGTGCAGGATTTGGGGCCTAAGACGAAGGACAGTGACTCAAGCCAGATTCTGCTTCATTTTTCTCCCCTAGGCCTCTCCTCGCGCTCTGCTCTCAGCCACCAGGAGACTGACACGGAAGGGGCTTCGGGCCGCCCCCCACCCGCTCCTGCCTGCCAGGTTTCCCAAACTCCAGCGACCTCCGGCCCTCTTTGGGTGGAAAATAGCGGGGCCCAGGCACCTTTTCTTCCTGTCATTTGTGACCCGTGCTCTCATCAGGAATATCTCACCAAGAAGGAGAAGAAAGGCCGGCTTAGAGCCGTGTTTACATCTAGTTCTACAGATCTCTTCGCATCTGGAGAGTTTATTTATAACTCCCACTATAACTCTCTCTGTTTGGAGGCACTGGTGGCTCTATTGACAGACTGATGTCTAGGAAATATTGCTCTATCTCTAACCATATCTAAATGTGCTGTGGTTGTATGTACAGATTTATGCTCGAGGGAAATATAATTATTTCTATTGTATTTGTGCATATACAATAGTTATCAGAGCAGATTTATATATGGGAAAATATACGACTCTCTTATAGCCTTCCAGCTTTATGGACGTTTGATATCCTGACAGATTTATAGCTTGGAGCAGCTATATAGATAAATGCATATCGTGGAAATTATGTATCGGGAGATATATACTTATTGATTGTGATATAGAGTAGTTAGAGCATTCACTTAGCACTGTATATGGCTCTGGAGTTATTTCTATATTATTATCACTGTATAGAGGCATATCTATTTATAACTACATAGTTATAAAAATAGACATAAGTAATTATAGTCCTATATGTACATGCTGCTCTCTCGCTAGAGTTATAGACCCTCGTGAATATAACTCTATAGAGATATCTGTATGTATATAAGGGTGTAATTATCTCATGATGTGTGTGTACTGGGCCTTAGGCCAGTCTGTCTCTGTTCAGGCATATTTATATGCAGGGGCTGCGAGAGACTTGTTCACGGAAATGTTTTCAGAGGGCCAACTCAGAGGCTGTAACTGGCCATCTAGGAAAGCAGAGTTCTTTGCTTAAATGAAGGATGGAGTTACCGAGGGGTGAAGAGAGCACAGGAAGCCTCCAGCAGAGGAGGCAAAAGATAGGAGATTGGGGCCAGGAACAGACTGGGAGGAAAGAGGTGAAAAAAGTGGGCACCACAGAAATCAGAACCGGTTTTGTGAGAGGGGCCGAGGCACGGGGTCTTAAGGAAGGGGAGGCAGTGAAAGTCCTATAACCCAGGCATGCTCTCCCCACTCCACCCAGAGAGAGAGCAGACCTTAAAGGGCCTTCAGTTTGGCTTTTAGGGCACCAGAGGTCAGCTACTGCCTAGCCCACTCCTGGCACAATTCTCTTGAACCCTAATCTTGGAATCTCAAAGGGCGATCTTCGGAGGTGAAGAAACATAGGAGGCTCGGGGGCAGGAAGAGGGGGGCACTTTTGCCACCTCTACTCTCTGGTCATAGGGCCAGGAAATCTATGTAATGTGACTCAATAAAGCTTGTTTTCCCCTCCTGGGGAGTCTGGTGGATTGAGGGGTGAATTTTCCAGGATGGGGCCTATTCTGATGGGAGTTTGGGGAGGCCTTCCTCACCCACCCCCCCTTCTCTTCTCATGGGCCTGGGCTTCAAGGGCCTAACTGTGCTCTATTGGGCCACTTCTTCTCTGTTGTTCCCCAAATTGGGGTTTCCTAGAAGCCCCCTCCATCTCCCTGAAAGCACTGCCTTGGGCTTTTAGCCCCCTAGTTCCCTTCCAGGCACCACTGATCCCAGGCTCCACAATTTGTCTCCAGCCATCAGCTACCCGCCTGGGAGGGCTTGGGCTGGGGGAGAGAGAGACACCCTCAATCCCATTTCATTTTTTTTTTTTTAATCGTAGAGTCACAGGCATTTTTGTTGAACATTTTGCCAAGAGTTCCTCTGCTCTTAGCCGGGCTTCCAGGATCTCTGGGATGAGGGGAAGGGAGTGGAGACCCCTGGACTGGGGTTAAAAGCCAAACACCAACCCCCACACAACCCTGCCCACTGGACTGGAGCACCAGGGCAGGGACTCTGCCTGCTGCCTGGCACAGAGCAGTTGCCCAATACATACTTGTTGCAGGAAACTGAGTGGCAATCAATGCAAAAGCTTTTGGCAGAGGGAGCCTCACCTTTCAGGGCCTGCCGCCTGCCATGACGCTAGCAGGCGTCCGAGTACCCAGGCTGGAGCGGGGCAGGGGGATCAGAGGGTTGCTGGCTGCTGTCAGCTCTAGTGGGGGTTAGCGCTAGGCCAGGAGAGTAGCCTGAGCCCAGAGGTGGGGGCTTAGAGGATGGAGCCAGGAAATAGGGGAGGGGGCAAAGCAGGCTCAGTTCCCCACCCTCAGTAGGTTGGTCTCCTGGGCTCCCCAGAATCCCAAGAATAGGAAAACTAAACCAGAGCGGAGCCCTGGGCTGGGATGGAGTTGCCTGTGGGCCTTTGGGGCTCAAAGAGGAAGCACCACTTGATTCATTAAGAAATACACAAACGAAACAAACATAAATCAGCTTGGAGGCAGCCAGCCTGGCAAAGGAAAGGCCTCTGCGCCTGAGCCCTGTTCTGGGGATGCTACCAAACTGATCAGAATTAATGCTTAGGAAAAAAACAATTTTTTTGGCTCAGCCTGCTGCATGCAGAAGTTCCCAGGCCAAGGATCGAACCCATGCTACGGCAGTTGACAATGCTTGGTCCTTAACCCACTGAGCCACCAGGGAACTCCTAGAAAATATTTTTTTTTTTTAACTTTAAAAAGCACATAAATTTTCTGATCCAGGAATGCTCCCTAATCAGGTCATATCACATAGTTATTTGCTGTCATCATTCCCCCTGTTTTGGTCCCTGCAGAGTAGTTCCTTCTGGGAGTTTGGGGACAGGTGGTTATCAACAGTGAATGAAGTGAGATAAGCAGGTTCAGAGTTTCCCCATCTAGTGAGGCTCCAGGTCTGCAAGGGAGGGTCTCCCGTCAAGCTTGAACCCTCTCAAATTTGGTTCCTTTTTTCCCTACGGACCGATAGAGGCAATCTGCCCGGGTGTCTGGGTGAGGGACTGAGGTCCAGAGCAGGGGTTAAGTTAAAGCTGAAATTTCATTTCTAGCCCCTCAGTCTTTGACAGTTTCCTCCTCAGACACCCAGTCCCCCCTACCCCTCCAACATCCCTCTGGAGGGTGGAGGCTTTCCCTAAGGACATGTGTAGAGGGAACTAAGGGGCCTGTATTTACATGTATTTGCCTAAACAGGACTTGGACAGGTGCCTGGGCTCTGGCCGGGAGGTGGGGGCAGTTTGCTGTAAACCTCAGGACCTGTGGGTTCAAATAGCAATTGTCTTTGGCCAAAAGGCAGGAAATGAAGACATGCTGCCCAAGCACTGTTGAGCCTGGAGAGTTTGGATCCCTTTACTTGGGCTGGGATGACTCTTAGCTGTTTTAGGGTCCCAGATCCTTTTGAGAAGCTGATAAAAACAATCCACTCTCTCCCCAGAAATGCACGATCACTGTATTGACAGTCGTCGGGATTACATGGAGCTGGGAAGCTCCGGGCTGAGTGTCCCTAATTTGTGTATTTATTTACCTTTTCTTTGTGTGACCCATCCCCAGCCGTCTGCCTTTGCCTCCCCCAGTCCTGTTGCCTGGGAGTCAGGAAGTTCCTCCCCAGGTAGAAGCCCTGCCATTCCGGGCATAGCCCTTTTTCTTCTTTCCTTCACGAGCACAGGCATCAGGCAGGGGTTTTGCATGCTTCTGCTTCTGCCGAGCTCCTTATCTGCTCTCCTGCAGAAACCAGGCGAGTGGCTGTTCACTGAAGCCTGGTCTCCACTGCCCAATTACTCTACTCATTCCTGAGGGTGGAGGGGAAGTAGTCTGGGGGGGCATCTTGGCAGCAGTGGAAGCCTGGCTATAAGGGGACCAATTCCCATCTCAAGTGGAAACTTGGATGCAAGGAGCAAGTTGCAATTGCTATGATAATAGTCATAATAATAACAATAATAATTTATTTAGCATATCATTAGATGTGTATTTACTGTCTTCCCTCTGCTTTTTTACAAGTGTCTCCTAAGGAATTCTCACAACACCCAGGGGAAACAATAATAAGCTAATTACCACCCTTCCGCTCCTTCTCCTCCTCCCATCCACGAAGTCACCCTCTCAGAGACGGAGCGTCTGCAGAACCCCTCCCGGTGTTTTATACCTGCTCAACACCCTCTCCCCAGTTCCAATTCTCCTCTCCTAGTCCCAGCTTTTCCCACTCCTGATAGGGAAGTTTCTCCATAACTAGGAGGAGGAGGAAAGGCTGGGGAGGAAGCAGCTGAGGCCCAGAGAGTCGTAGGTATGAATATTGTTTTTCCGACATCACAGCGATGTTTTGGATAATGGGGGAGGCATCGAATTCTTACTTCTCTGGTTGTTCTTTTGGGGGTGGAAACTGCCTGCACAGGGTTTAGAAGAGCTCTTGTGGTGCCCCGAAGCGAAAGCAAATGAATCAAGTGTAAGAGGGGCGGCTGGTCCTGCACAGGTAACATCTACATTCCTGGCCTTCGGATTGTTCAGGTCAGACCTGGGAGATGCCAGGTCCCACGTATCTATTAGCCTCTTTTGACAGGGGAAAGAAAAGGAGGCGGGAAGGGAGGAAGGAAAGAAGGAAGATATGGGTATATATGCGTGTATGTGTGTATATGTAAATGTGTCTGTACGTACATATCCATATACTTATTTTTCCTGAGTGAATAACCACGACAATGGTTATATTTTAAAAATATTCATTTCTGGAGTTCCTGTCGTGTGGTGCAGCAGAAACGAATCTGACTAGGAACCTGAGGTTACGGGTTCGATCCCTGGCCTCGTTCAACGGGTTAAGGATCCGGCGTTGCCGTGAGCTGTGGTGTAGTTTGCAGACGCGGCTCGGATCCCGTGTTACTGTGGCTGTGGCACAGGTTGGCAGCTGTAGCTCTGATCAGACCCCTAGCCTGGTAACCTCCATATGCTGCGGGTACGGCCCTAAAAAGCAAAAATATATAAAATAAAATATTCATTTCTTTGTACTTTCAAATATAAATTCCTAGCTTCTCAGAGACTATACTTAAAACACAAACCAGACACGTGTTTTTGGATGACAGACCCTGGATGGACTCTCGGACCACCTAAAAGGTGGCCAGGTATCCCAGTGGTCTGCAGAGCACGCTCTCGGTCCCTCATTCCTTGGCCCCAACCCAGGGTGGAGAACTGAAGCTGTCGTCCTGATAATCTCGGTCAGAGACACAGCTGTTGGCCTGTCATTGAGACCTTGGGTGTTGCTACTCAGACCACCCAGATGCTGAGGCCAGCCTCCACCTCTCTGCCCAAGTACACAAGTGCTCCTGGAAAGAAGCCAGTCTGGGCTAGGGGGGTAGAAAAGCCAGGTAGAGTCAATATCAGGGTGAACTGGAAAAATTATAATTGAATCTACTCTTGACCTCTCTAAACCGTGGGTGGCATGGTGGACATTCTTGGCAGGTCCCATAGCCCATTTAGTGTCTTTTCCTCTTTCTGTTGTTCTCACCTCTTCCTGTGGCCCCTACTTTCCACTGTGTGCCTCTGGCCTTTCCATATGCCCAATCTTATCAAAATTTATTAGTCCCGAGTCCCAGCCCCGTCTCTACTGGGCAACAGCCAGATCACCAGATTAGGAACCCTTCACCAGCGCTTCACATGTATATTCTCCCAGGAGACGGTGTACCCTGTGGTAGGGGTCTTCAAGAGCCATTGCCCAGATGGCGAGAAAGAGCTGTAATGATGGAATATCAAAGACATGGCAGGTAGAACAAGAGATTTGTATAGGGGTGGTATAAGATTTTCCTTAAACCAGAGTTCCCGTCGTGGCATAGTGGAAACAAATCCATCTAGCAACCATGAGGTTGAGGGTTCGATCCCTGGCCTCGTTCAACGGGTTAAGGATCCGGCATTGCCGTGAGCTGTGGTGTAGGTCACAGTCACGGCTCAGATCTGGCATTGCTGTGGCTGTGGCATAGGCTGGCAGATACAGCTCCGACTGGACCCCTAGCCTGGGAACCTCCATATGCTGCGGGTGTGGCCCTGAAAAGACCAAAAAAAAAAAAATGATTTTCTTAAACCATATCATGAAAGCAGCCACTCATCCTATCTGTGAGGAAGGCTGTCTTTTATCACTAGTTCTTTTTTTTTTTTTACAGCCACATTTGTGGCATATGGAAGTTCCTGGGCCAAGAGTCTAATCAGAGCTGCAGCTGTTGGCTTATGCCACAGCCATAGCAATGCTAGATCCAAGTGACATTTATGACCTACGCCACAGCTTGTGGCAACGCCAGATCCTTAACTCATTGAGTGAGGCCAGGAATTGAACCCGCATCCTCACAGGCACTATGTCAGGTTCTTAACCTGCTGAGCCACAACAGGAACTCCCATCACCAGTCAGTTCTTGAGAGGTCAAATTAAGTTGGGAAAAGACTGGACTCCATTCAGGTGAGATGATTATGCATGAATTATCAGAGTCTGGGCTTCTGATTTGTTCAGAATATGGTGATTCTTTTTTTTTTTCCTAGTAATGGAAATGATTTTTATTTTTAAAAAATTATTATTTTTTATAATGATTTTTATTTTTTCCATTATAGCTGATTTACAGTGTTCTGTCAGTTTTCTACTGCACAGCGAGGTGACCCAGTCACACATGCATGTACACAGTCTTTTTTCTCACATTATCATGCTCCATCACGAGTGACCATATATAGTTCCCAGTGCTATATAGCAGGATCTCATTGCTTATCCGTTCCAAAGGCTAGAGTTTGCATCTATTAACCCCAAATTCCCAGTCCCTCCCACTCCCTCCCCTTTTGGCAACCACAGTTCTGTTCTCCACGTCCATGATTTTCTTTTCTGTGGAAAGGTTCATTTGTGCCTGATATTAGATTCCAGATATAAGTGAAATCACAGAATATGGTGATCCTTCATTCCACGACTCAGTTCCAATTCATGGGCAGTGTCCTGAAGCCCCCTCAATACTCATAACTCTAATAGCTTCCATTTATAGAGGATTACTATATGCCAGGTGCTTTATACTGAATTTGATGAGAAATGTAATCTCAGAAAGGTTAAGTCACCTGCCCAAGGTCGCTTAGCCAGGTTTGAACCCTGGCTCTGCGTTTCCCCATCTGCTAGGCTTTAACAGTTCCAAAATCATGCCTCCTGGGTTAAATCAACAACGGATAACCTTGGAAACAAAAAAAAAATTTTTTTTCTGCAATAGTTTTACATCCTCTGGATATAGAGAGGCAGCTTCTATCTACACCAGCTGATCCAGTGCATGTGCGCCAAGGATTTTCATCTCCCTGAATCCAGCTTTACTGGCAGCCCCTGTGATCTTTCAGCATAATGACCAGGCTCACCACCCTGAGTCCAGCCCTTTCCCAAGGCTGCAAATTCATGCGGAGTTCAGGCACCTGGTTCCTAGGGGAGTTTTTGAGTTCCCACTTCCGCAGGCAGAGTCTAGGTTTCTCTTATGGCTCAGCTAACATGGAACTGAGAAGTATCTAGAGATTAATCTTCAGAGCCCCTCATCTCCCTGAGCAGCCCCGCTAAGCACTACTTTTCTGGTTCTCTCCTTGTTTGATAAAGCATCCCAGCGGCGCTTTTGTATTTTAAAAGATGCGATGTGCGGAGGATGGCACTTAACACCATGTGCTCTAATGGTGGGACTTTCAGCGTTTGGTGGCAGGATAATTGGGGAGGGGGAAAAGGAGCCTTCCGGGGGCTTTAAAGTGCATCACTGCATAAGGCTGATCCTGCATCTCATTATCCATTCACTTCAGATGAAAGCTAAAAATTGGATCCCTTTATTCTGATATTTGAAGCTAAGCAGAGAACAGGCTGATTTCTCTGTTTTGACCCGGCTGCTGGCCTCCCACAGACACTCTCCCCATCGTCCTGCCTCATTTTGTCTTTGCACCCCCACCCACCCACCCACTCAGGAGCAGAGTCCTTAAGGGAGAGAGCTCCCCGTGGTGTGCCTGCAGGGGCCCCGTGGAAAAGGTTGCGTTGTAAAATGAGGAGACACCACAGCTAACACCCCCGATCCTCCAACCCCCACCCACTCTGGAATGAAGATGGAGAGTTTTCTGTGCCTGGTTTGGTTCACAGAGACACATAGTCCATCATCTGATTTGCTGCAAAGAGTCTTCCTTCCCTGCCCCCCAGCATCCTCTAGTTTTTGCTTAGAGTCTCCGAGCTGGAGGGCCCTTAGTGATAACCTAATCACGTCCTTGTAGACGAGGGGAAACTGAGGCTCAGACAGAGCCCAGGACCCAGGCATTCTGATCCCCAAGCCAGTGTTCTTCCCGACACCACTCGGCACCCGGCAGTCTTTGCATTTCAGCTGGGTACCTGTGGAATCGCTTGCTCCAAAAGCCAGCTTGCTTTCCATGGCAGAGGACACGGGTACCAACTGTCATGATCATGAGGGCCCTCGTGCCTGGCGGTGCCCACTTTTGGGCACATGCCTTATCATAGCCACACTGCGCCCCACAGTCCTCCTGGAGCCCACCTGCGGTTTCTGTGAAATGAGAGGACCTCTCTAATGAACAAGGAAACACCCTGTTTCTGTGCCGCATTACAGGTCAACTCACCTCAATCCACTCCCTAAAACTGGCCAAGACCTGGAGAGGGGCTGAAGGTTTCAGGGGAAAGAACAAAAGGGTAAGAGCACCTTTTTTTTTTTTTTTTTTTTTTTGCCTCTGACATCCTACCTCCAGCCACAGATGAGGAGAAAAAAAGGGGCTGACTTTTCGTTTTGTTTTTTTAGGGTTGCACCTGCGGCATATGGAATTTCCCAGGCTAGGGGTTGAATCAGAGCTATAGCAGTCAGTCTACACCACAGCTCATGGCAACGCTGGATCCTTAACCCACTAAGCAAGGCCAGGGATCGAACCCGAGTTCTCATGGACACTAGTCAGGTCTGTTACCGCTGAGCCATGAAGGGAACTCCCAAGGCTGTCTTGAATAGAAAGTTTTCCTTAATGTGTTACCAAGCCTTCCCCAGACTTCAAGGGAAAAAGAGAAACCTCTCTTATTGTCCAGTTCTGAAGCTGGAAGTGAGGGGAGAGGGCTGAGTTTAGCATAAGGAATGCTGATGATACAGAAGAAAGAGTTTGCCAGCCGTGAAAGTTGTCAGACACCTGTGTTCTCCGAATACTCCGGGTAAGTTCTCCTCCCCCGAGATGGTCAAGTTAACCTCACAGGGTTCCTTCTAGTCCAAAGAGTCTGCTTAGAAACTTCCTTTCCCAGTGCTTGGTGGTCTGTCTAATCCCAGGTTCCTTAGGCAGTGCTCGCTCAGTTTCCCACTGGACCTTGACTCCAGAAAACAATGTTTCTTTCAATTTTTTACAGCCACACCTGCAGAATATGGAAATCCCCAGGCCAGGAATCGATTTGGAGCTGCAGCTGCCAGCCTGTGCCACAGTCACGGCAACACCAGATCCGAGCAGCATCTGTGACCTACAACCACAGCTTGCGGCAACGCCAGAGTCTCAACCCACTGAGCGAGGCCGGGGATGAGCTGTGGTGTAGGTCACAGATGCGGTTCGGACCCCGTGCTGCTGTGGCTGTGGTGTAGGCCAGCAGCTGTAGCTCCGATTAGACCCCTAGTCTGGGAACCTCCATGTGCCACAGGTGCGGCCCTTAAAAAAAAAAAAGGGTAAAGTAACTTTTATAGGAGCACAGGTGACTTACGATGTTGTGTTAGTTTCAGGTCTACAGCAAAGTAAGTCAGCCATACATATACATATAGCTCCATTCTTTTTCATATTCTTTCCCCATATAGGCTATCACAGAGTAGTGAATAGATTTCCCCAAGCTATATAGTAGGTCCTTGTTACCGATTGATTTGTATGGAGTAGTGTGTATATGCCAATCCCAGCCTCCCAATCCATCTGTCACCTCATGTTTCCCTTTTGGTTACTCTAAGTTTGGTTTCAAAATCTTCCAGAAAACATTTTAAAATCTCATGTTGAATTGACAGAACAAAGGTAAATCAACTATAACAGAAAAAATAAAAACCTTAAAAAAATACAGTTAAAATAAGGTAAAATCTCATGTTGACCCCATCTCTGAGTTACAAAACAAAGTTGAACCCATTTAGCAACAGCAACCTACCAGCTTACTTATCTGTTTGACATGGGCACAGAGCACTGAATGGGGGGGTCCAGAGCCTTCGTATCTGTTTTAGGCTGAATTATGCTCCCCAGAGTTCATGTGTTGAAGTCTTAACCCTCAGGGACTGGAGAATGTGAATGTATTTAGATAGAGGGTCTTGAAAGAGGTAATTCAGGTAAAATAAGGACATGATGGTAGATCCTAACCCAACATGACTGGTGTCCTAAGAAGAGGAGATACACACAGACACAGAAAGACCATATGAGGCCAAATCTATGTGAAAAAGATCATCTACCAGTAATGGAGAAAGGCCTCTAAAGAAATCAGCATTGCCAACACCTTGATCTTAGACATCTAGCCTCCAGAACTGTGAAAAAATAAATTTATGTTGTTTCATCCACCTAGTCTGTGGTACTTTGTTATGACAGCCCCAGCATACCAATATGGTGTCTAAATGTGTCTTGACCATTCATCCTGATGTGTGACCTTGGACAAGTCTTTTTCTTTCCTTTTTTTTTTTTTTGGTCTTTTAGGACCACATCCATGGCATATGGAAGTTCCCAGGCTAGAGGTCGAATCAGATCCATAGCTGCCAGTCTATGGCATAGCAACGTGAGATCCCAGCCTCATCTGCGACCTACACCACAGCTCATAGTAATGCTTGATCCTTAACCCATTGAGAAAGGCCAGGGATCAAACCCAAGTTCTCATGGATACTAGTCTAGTTCTTTACTGCTGAGCCACAGTGGGAACTCTGGACAAGTCATTTAAAACTCTCTAAGCCTCATTTCCACACAAGTTCTCAGGTCCCTTCAACACCTAATGTTCTGCGATAATGTGTGAAAGGAAAGCCCTGGTTATGCTCCACAACTTTTAGTTTCTTGCTGGTGATGCTAGTTGTAAGCAGACAACAGCTCCAGATGCATGTGCTCATGTGATCACACACACAACCCTGCATCACCACTTTATTCTTGCAACGTACAGCCACGAAACAACCCTCTTCTAAATGCCAGTGTAGATCCAGCTTTCATTGTAAACACATTTGGTTTCCCTGATTCTCTGGTGCTGCTGGTGCATCTTGCAAAAATGGGTTGAAATGAGAACATTTCAGTCAGTTGACTGGTTCTGGTGAACGCAGTACCAAATAGCCCCCACTGGTTTATCTCTGCTTAATTGATGGATTTTGTTTTTAAACTGTCAGAGCCTGTCCATTGTTTGTGACTCAGAATCACTCTGTGGCCATGTGAGGCCTAGTTATCTACCTGGTCCACTCAGTTCCATCACCATTATTTTTTGAATTGATTGGTAAGTTCACTCAAAAAAAAAAAAAAATCTAACCCAGACAACTGATAGCCTCACTCAGGCCCAGAGAAAGCACGCTCAGGTCATGTCTATAAGATGCCAAAACACCCACTTGGGTCAATCAATTCAGTGAGAAATCAGTCTAACCTACCACTGTAGCACAGTGTTGGCAAAGCAATGTTCCTTTATCAGCCTGAGATGCCTTGCAGTCTGTACGTGGCCAGCGTCCTTTCCCCTCTCACTGAGCTGACTTGTTAGGACAACAAAACCTGTGTTCATATGGACACACACACACACACACACACAGACCATGCCACACTACTCTTAGTCTTGTCTTTCTGAGTGAGGACTGAAAGACAGAAAACCTGTGCATCCAAGAGCAGCGGGAAGACCTTGGGGTGACTTCTCTTAGGTGCCTATTTGCATGAATGTGACTCAGATTGTAGCTTTGGCCAGCATTTGGCTCATTTGATAAGATGAGAGGGAAGGAGCAGCTAGAAGGGGGCTTGGCCATGTTAACTGGTCATGAGTAAAAATGGCCCAATGTGTATTTGCATGCTTCTGGGATTTTGTATTTGGCTTTTAAATTTTTGCCCCAGGGACTTACATATTTTTGTGCCCCTGGATATTCACAAATGGAGCTCACATCTGTGTTTTCCCATATGAGCTTGCACCTGTTTGTATACTTGCATCTGTCTCTGAGTGTTGGCATGTGTTTGTACATGACCTGTGTATGAATAGGTGGATTTGTCTGTGCCTCTGTGCACATCTCCTTCTGGGTTTCTGTATGAGGATGCTGTTACATGTATCTGCACGTCTTTGGAGATCTGTAACTCCAGTGAGATTTCAGACATCTCTCAAATGCCTGGCAAGCCAAAGGTGAAATCTGATGCTGGAGAATGGTTGGGCAGGCCCTCTACTCAGATTCCCTCTGGCTTAACAACTATTTTCTTCCAAGGTGAAGTCTGCAGCAGCTTCCAAACACATCTAGACCTCCAGGGTCCCCTCTCAGCCTGTTTTTTTTTTGTTTGTTTGTTTGTTTTTATTTTTTTCTTTTTCAGCCACCCCTGTGGCACATGGAAGCACCCAGGCCAGGGATTGAACCTGAGCCAGAGTTGCAACCCATGCCACAGCTACAGCAACACCAGAACCTTAATCCACGCACAGGGCCAGGGATCAAACAGGTGCCACCACAAAGACAAGCCCTATCATTAACCCACTATACCAGAGTGGGAACTCTTCAGCCCATTTTTAATGGATCTCCTGAGTAGAGGGGAATTTCTGGAGGTAAACTGGGATTTTAAGAGGGAAATTTAAAAGGAAATTTCATCCTTTCCTCCCCATTCTCATTTTCTCTTACTGACATTCATCAACCCTGAGCATGAGGCATAGGGAAGTCAGCTGCTCTGCCTTTTAAAGAACATTTTCATGCTCTAAAAGCTAAAAAATTTGCTAAAAATTTTTAAGTGTAATTGAAATGCTGAAAATTTTAGGTAGCTATGATAATTATGTTGTAGTTATATTAAAATGTCCTGGAGTTCCCGTCGTGGCTCAGTGGTTAATGAAACCAACTAGTATCCATGAGGACGCAGGTTCGATCCCTGGTCTTGCTCTGTGAATTAAGGATCCGGTGTTTCCATGAGCTGTGGTATAGGTCGCGGATGTGGCTCGGATCCCATGTTGCTGCGGCTGTGGCGTCAGGCCGGCAACTGCAACTGTGATTCGACCCCTAGTCTGGGAACCTCCATATGCCGTGAGTGGGGCCTTAAAAACACACACACACAAAAAAAAGTCTTTATCTTTTAGAGATATTCATTGAATTGCTCACAGAAGAAATGCCATGATGTCTGGGATTTGCTTCAAAGTATATGAGGTAGCGTTAGGGTCAATCTAGATGAAACTCGATTGGCCATGGCTTGATCATTGGTAAAATGAGGTGATGGGTACACGAGTATTCGATTTTCTTATTCTTTCTACAGTTTTGTTTAAATTTTTCCATAGTGGAAAAGAATCCCAATCACGCAGGCATCTCCTACTCTTTCCCCGCTACACTCCCCATCTGGAGAGACTCTAATTATTTCCCCCCATTACGTGGATGAGGAAGCGGAGGGCTCTCACCAGGGAAGTGATTTGTTTAAGGCAACTAGGAGCAGAGAGCTCTGACTAGAATTCTGGCAGCCTGATTCCCACCCAGGGTTCTTCTCATTGGACCGTGCATAAACATGAGCCTCATGCAGCCATAAAATATAGGATTTGTGAATAAATACCTATCAGATTAATGAAATTACCGAGGCTCCAGTTGCTCATCCATTTGCATGGTGCTTACCTAGACAAGTATATGGACACCCAAGGGTTGCCCATTTGCATCTGAGGAGACAAACACACACCTCAGTTCACACAGCTATGCTTCCCTTAGTTCTACATTTGTAGATCACTTATTCTGAAAAGGTATGCAGCACATGATGCACAGGGAAAAAAAGCAGAAGAAAGGGATCAGATTGTTTCCTCCAGGTGTGCCTGTTCTGAGCGCTGCTGTGAAGAACTGGGCTCTCTACATACCGCTGGTGAGAAGGTACCAACAGGGGACTTGGAAGGAAGAGATATCCCTGTAAGTAGACATATTGAGTCCAGAACCGTAAACACACAGAGAGTTTGGTGAGGAAGGTAAAACGTTGGTGAGCTGTTGCCCCGTGCCTCTTAATAGACTGCAGCTATGCACACGGGGACACCAGATTTTTTCTCTCTCTCATAAGTGGATATGCTCAGATAAAACCATCACATATATTTCCATCAACAGTGTACAGCACCCAGCCACCTTCATATACATGTGATGCAGCCATGTCTTTGGAGAGAGGGATCCTAAGCGGATTAGCACAGGTATAGGAGCCAGAAAACAGGACTTTCGGTTTCCTGTCTGCCACTTGCTGAGCATGTCACCTTAAGCAAGTCACATCACCCCTCTTTGGCTCAGTTTCCCCTTTGGAAAAAAAAAAAAGGATAGATATGAATAGCTAAGCTGCTCATATCAAACTATGCTAAATATAAAAAAATATTTAATCTATAAATCTATATTTTATTCTACAAATCACACTAACATAATGAATTCACAACTATAACATACGCAGCATGTAAATATTTGTAAGCATGTCTATGTATGTGTCTCTATTTATCTATCGTTCTATCAAATTTAATCTATGAGATAGAAAAATTCAGTGACTTGCCCAAGGTAACGCAGTTGGATAGAAAAATTCAGTGACTTGCCCAAGGTAACGCAGTTGCAATACAGCATGGACTAGAGAAATGATGATGCATTTTGGAGTTAGAAGCACGAGTGGAGAGCTAAAAAGATGTCCAATATAGTTATTACGGAGTGAATTCTGCTGGTTATCTCAGTTGATCAGATCAGTGGTTCTTAACGTGTGGTCCAACGATCCCTGAGGGTCCTGGAGACCCTTTCAGGAGCTCTGGGAAATCCTTTCTCTCCCAACTCTACACCTGCATGAGGCTGTGTACTTCATATACTTCAACCAAACAGTGTATCACAGCGAGGTGAATGCAGAAACAGATATGAAAATCCCGTTCTATTCTATTAAGCTAGACATAAAAATGATATGCCTGAATGTAAAACGATGACATTCTTCTTACTAAATTGTTTTGGAAACCATCATTATTTGTCATAAAATTTAGTTATGATAACATGCAATAGATGTATTATTGTTTTAAAAGACTTTTTTTTTTTTGGCCACGCCTGTAGCATGCAAAAGTTCCCGGGCCAAGGATCAAACCAGAGCCACAACAGTAACTTGAGCCACAGAAGTGACAACATTGAGTCCTTAACTGCTCGGCCACCAGGGAACTCCTAAAAGACGTTTTTAAAGTTCCAGTTTTCTGAGTTCCTGGGTGGTATAGCGCAACGTTATCACTGCTGTGGTCCCGGTCGCTGCTGGGGCTGGGGTTCGACCCCTGACCTGGGAACTCCTGCAGGCCATGGGTGCAGCCAAAAAAGATTTAAAAAAAAAAAGTTTCAGTTTTCATTTCTTTCTTTCGTCTTTTTTTTTTTTTTTTTGCCTTTTCTAGCGCCACACCCGCAGCATATGCAGGTTCCCAGGCTAGGGGCCTAATTGGAGCTGTAGCCACTGGCCTACACCAGAGCCACAACAATGCGGGATCCTTAACCCACTGAGCAAGGCCAGGGATTGAACTTGCAACCTCATGGTTCCTGTCAGATTCCTTAAGAGCCACAGCAACGCGGGATCCTTAACCCACTGAGCGAGGCCAGGGATCAAACTTGCAACCTCATGGTTCCTAGTCGGATTCGTTAACCACTGAACCACGACGGGAACTCCCCAGTTTTCACTTCCAATAAGGTAAACTATTGATAGGTAAAACCCACGTAGCAACAACTCTTTGATAGTCTAATAATTTTGAAGAGTGTAAACGAGTCATAGGTCTAAAAAGTTTGTGAACTGCTGGATCAGAGCCTGTTGATGAGGACAAGAACCTGTCAATACAAGACTAAGCCAAGTAGAAAACCCAGGTTACTCTCTAGGTTCTGCTTGTCCTCAGGCTCGTCCTGCCCCCATACGCTCCCAGCACTCCCCGCCAAATTCAGTCCCATCCTACCAGCCAGTGCCCAAGTCCATCGTGAGCAAAGAATTGGTTCAGAGTGCCCACTCTGGGGCCAGGCAATCTGATTGGAACCCAGGTCCTGCCAGGGGGGCCTGTCATTAGCCTCCTGAGCCACACTCCACTTCCCCTCGTGTAAAAGGGGGTTACAACAACTTCCTTCCGATGTTATTGTAAGGCTCGAACGAGATAACAAATTGAGCAAGTGCCTGGTACCTAGTAAACACTTAAGAAAATGCCTACTACTGTTCATAATAACCGAGAGCACATACGGAAAGCTTACTATATGCCAAGAACTCTTCTAGGCACTTTGCGCACATTAATCCACTTAATCCCAAGGCTATTAAGAACCCTAGGAGATAGCTTTTCTGTAGTTGCTGCTGTGGTTGTGGTGGTGGTGGTTTCCTATGTCCTGCCTATGGGCAGAATATTGTAGATTAGAGGAAATGTTTGTGGTTTTAATTCAACTTTGACACGTAAGTGGGAGTATTAAGGGAGGAATCTGAACCTGCAGTTGCCTCCGACATCTGCCTCCTTCTTATTAGGCACCCAGGGCCTTTGGAGCCAAGTTGCAGGATCAAGAGTGAGTCCTCAGGCCACACGGTCTTCAGCAGGCTTTTTAAAGCGGTGTAGAAGGAAAAGGGGACAGCAAAAGCGTCTATCACCCATGATAAGTCAATGAAACTACTTCACTGGTGTCCTACTTGGAGTAGATATTATTCTCTATTACTCGTAGGTTCTACACACATACATACAAACACACATACACGCACGTCTAGGTGAACAGAAGAAATGAATATGCTGAGGACCTTGCATGTATGTGTTCTGTGTGTTTTGAGGGGGTACCGCTAGGCAAACATGCATGCAGAGAGAAAGGACTGTATGAAATTATGGACTGCATGGAGGGACTCTCCCCGGCTTTCCCTCTTCCATCCTGACTAATGAACAAAGAAGCTACGACAAAATACGGGCTCCCATCTCCTGTATTTTTCTTAGATCAGGTTCCCTCAGAGAACATCCTGGCTGGTCTACATCCTTCCAACCCGTTTCAGGGTGGGGATGAGTAGCTCAGTTGCCTCTCATCGTCATGGAAACCAAGTGGCAGAGCCACAGGGAGCGTGAATCTGGGGCTCTTGGCCAACCGAAGATCTTCAAGGAAAGAAGAGAGGCAGGATCCCAGGCAGGGCTGAGTCTCAGCAGTGCTAGAGGGAGGGGAGGGAGGAGGACTTGCTCTTTTCTCCCAGGCTGCCCCAGGGCAAGGACTTTGGGGTTATTCCAGGCTGGCATATATCGCGAGTGCTTCCCAGAGACAGGTCTACCAGGCAGGGTTCAGGAGTCTTGGGTCTGAACTATCTGGACTGGGACCCAAGTGGATTGGCTAAGAGAGGAAAAGACTGGCTATTATCTGCCCTGACTGGGTTTACTGCCCTCTCCACCAGGCTCTGGAGACTACATATTCCTGGACATGAATGGAGTCTTTTTTTTTTTTTTTTTTTTTTTTTTGGTAGACAGGGAAAAGAGGCCGTCCGAAATGTACAGTGTGGACACCGTCTTGGCCTCTCCAGCTTAGGTTCTGGCATGGATGGAGGGCCATTTCAGCTGCTCAGACAATGACTTTGCAACCAACGGAAGGGGCAGCAGACGGTGATAAAGAATGACCACATAGAGAAGTTAGGAAAGACCGGCTCCCCTCCATGGTCAGACTATGAAGACATGTTCAAAATCTGGACCCCCCCCTCCCGCCAAAGCCCAGCAGAGATCTGGGACAATTATCTAAATACTGCAGTGTCAAACCCTTCAACCTCAGAGTCCTTGCTTTTACCTGAATTTAATGGATAACAGTCCCCAGGAGAGAAGAGACCCGGTCCCTGGGGGCCGAGACTCAATTGTGCAATTCCAGGACCCTCTCCAGCTGGGAGGATGAAATGAAAGGGACTGGGGGTTGGGGAGGGGTCTCCAAGTTTGGCCTCAAAGGTCTCTGTGGTGGCAGAACAGGCTAGAGGCCAGAGGCCCTCCATTTGGGGGCTTCTTTGCCTGCTAGAGGGGGAGGGAGGGGGGAAAGGAGAGGCGCATGGGGGAGGGGGAGGGAGGGCAGGCAGGAACAGATGCTTCCAGATCTAAAGAAATAATTTGAGGGGGAAAGGCAGGATCAAACAGAGGAAGAGGAGGGGGAGGAGGGGAAAAAAAGGAAAGAGAACAAAGGTATAGTGGGGATTGGAGCCTCTTTGGTGGAGAAGAGATAAAGGGGAACCCGGGTGAGGCTGCTAAGCCAACATCTGCCCCGGGCTATAAAACCTTGTTCTAGTTGCTGCTGGCCCAGGGGACTCAGGGGCGGTCAGACTGGGGGACGGAGGGGGGACGGAGGAGGGGGGCTGAGGTGACCTGGACTGAGGGCTCCGCCAGGAAGCTTTGAACCTCAGCTGTCCCTCCCAGATTGCCGCCCCCTACCTTTTGGTTCCTCTTGGGCTTTCTCAGTTGGAGGGGAGTTCGAGGAGGAGCTCTGGGGCTGGGGATTGTCCCAGAAGATTATCGCGCCCGATCAGAGGGGCAGAGGGGCAAGAAGGCGAGCACGGAGAGCAGCAGAAATGCTAGGCAGAGACCCCGAAACTGCCGAGCAAAGACGGACAGACAGCCAGACAGAGCTGCAGGCAGTCACATTCCAAAATGGTTCAAAGATCATCAGAGACTGAGTCCAAGAGAGTCCGAGAAGAGACAAGCCCACATCTCCCCACGTCACCTCTGAGCCCAGTCAGGCAGGATAAAGGGACGGGCCGGGGCTGGAGGTACAGCTCCAGCAGCTGAAGGCAGGAGCAAATACAGACAGCAAGAATATCCCACACTCCCGTGTTCTCCTCTCCCCAAACTGTCTGCCTTTTTTTTTGGTCCTCCTACCCCTCTTCTGTAACCTTAATTTCCAAAGTCTGTTCCAGCTGAATGGAAGGACTCCACACGTACAAAGTTACGAACACTGCTGCCGCCCAAAGGGACAGAGTCACAAATAGGAGCCAGGCAATCAAGGAAGGGAGTGGGGAGACACTTCTGAACAAGAACAAACTGGTTGGGGGACGAAGTCTCCCCAGGGACTCACCCCACCCTACCCCCACCCGGTGGATAAGCCAGCCCTGTCCCCATCCATCAGATCTGAGAAGGTGCCTTCCCTTTTATAAAAGCTTTATTCCTAACCTGGCATCAGGAGACAAAGACCCAGGGAAGAGGGAGGCAATTCTTGCTGTGATTTGGGGTGGAACTGGAGGGGGACCCATTCCTGGTCTAGAATTCCTCTGATGGAGGGGACTGTTTGGTTTTGATGGCTTGCTTGCTTGGGATTCCTCAGAGTCGCCAAGTCCCGCCTTGGGAATGCGTCTCCCCTCCGCCCCGTCCCCACACAAATCTTGAGAGGGTCCCATTTCCTGCACTTGGTAACTCCGAGAAAACTATCCTTTCATTTCCTAAGGAAATGAAATCTCCTTCTATGGTGGTGCTAACGGTGGGGGATCGGTCGGTCGAGGAGCAATTGAGAGTCTGCCCCACTTTCCACGAAGACGCGGAAGGTGGAAAAGGGGAAAGCGGAGGGAGCTTGGGCTCTAAAGGGCGAGCCCCCGGAGGTGGAGCGGAGTTCACCGTTCAGTGAACCCGCTCGGCCGGCCACGCAGCCCGCAGCCCCCGCCCCGCGCCCTATTGTCCTCGGTGCGAGCCCGGGGTCGTGACCCAGCTGAAGGCGACACCGCGCCCCCGGAGCGGACGCGCCCGCGCCGTGGAACCCGGAGGAGGAGCCGGGCCGCCGCCGGTCTCTCGCACGTCGCCTTTGCCCGGGCCGGCCCCATTTCGCGATCCTCCAGACCCTGGCCGCTCCGAGGAGGGGAGCCCAGGATCCCCCCGAAAGAAGGCAGCCGCTTTGTGCCTGGTTCTCTCAGGCCCGGCTTCCTGGGAAGCCAGAGGCGGGGAGCTGAAAGCTAGGGTTGGGTTCTTTGGCCCTGCCTCGGACACGCTCTGTTTTAGGGTTTATCCGCCCTGAAGTTCAAATATGCTTCCCTCTCTCAATCTCTGATGCTGGAAAGAGAGGGTCAGAAAGGAGGAGGGAGTAGAAGTGACACTTCTTTGGGCTGGACCCATATCCCATCATGGCTGGCAGAGCAGGTCCTGGAAGATCTTACATCTTAGGGAATCTGGCAGTTGCTGATGGGACTGGAAATTTAAAACAGTCCCTTTCCATGAATTAGACTATGTAGCCCTCTTCACAGTCACACACCCTCCGAGACCCGCCCTAACCCATCCCGGTCTCCCCTGCCGCCTAGTTCATGAGCTAGCTGGGCCTGCAGGAAGCTGCAGGCTGGGAGATAACCCACCCCGGTTTGCATGGATGTGGGCTTGGCTTCTGGGTGGACCCTGTGTTCAGAGAAGCTACCGAGCTGACACCAGAAAGAGCAGGAAAATCCCAAGTCCCAGAGGGAGGGCCAGATCCTGAGAAGAGGCTCCAGGACTTGGGGGGCAGTGAGCACACGTTGGTTTTTCTCTGCTCCCCAAATCCAAAGGGGACCCCAGGTCCTGAAGCCACACAGATTTTAAGGCTGCTGAGGGAGCCCTTCGGGTCTCAGGTTCAAACAGAGCTCTAATTCTCAAGAGGTCTCTAAGACTTGGATACTCACTTCCGGAGAAAAATTAAAATGGGGCTAGCGATAAAGGATGCGGAAAACAGGCAGGCCAAAGCGGGTGGTCAGTTCTATCAGAAGATTGGTCACCTTTTTTTTTTCTCACTGAATCCCTCAAATGTTTATTTTGGGCCTCTGCTCACCCAGATAAATCAAGGTAACAGATTGGGAAGTTCATAAAATTGTATTCTTAGGTAATGATACCCAGAGAGGTAATAAATATTCCCTCTGCTCTGATGGCCACTGAAGCTGAGGGTTCTCCATCTCCTTTTTCAAGCCTGAGAAGAATTTCTTGAAAAGGGGAACATTTTAATAAGAATAAGCTCTCCAAAGGTGGGGTGCCAGATAGAAGCTGTGGAAAACCACGAGGAGTGGCTTTGTGAATCGTGCTCCCCCAGGACTGGGGTAAAAAAGCAGAGAAAAAGATGGTGAAATTGCCCCAACACGCTGCTGCTCCCTGTCACAAGCACCTTCCATCTCAGGACCTCATTTGGAGTCAGTCTCCCTAACCCTAGAAAAGCAGACACACCGCGCTTAGCAGAAGGTACCCTCACCCCACACTCCGGATAACCCCTTGTTTCTCTTCCTTAAGCACTCCCCCCAGTACACACATATACATGCATCTAACAGAAGGAAGATGTCTCCGAATTGCAATCCGTCAAGTCCACGCTCGGGGTGGGGGAAAAAAAGCTGAGGCACAGATTGCAGAGAAAACTTTGTAGGAAACTTCACACAGGCGGCAGTGAGAGGCCTTCAGAAATCAAAGTTCCCCCTTCCTTGCCCCCAGGCTCACTTTCTTGGCTCTCTGTCTCTCTTTCCTTTTAGAGCCAAGTTTCTTCACTCCCCAGGTACACAACTCAGCACAGAAACTCCACTTTTTCCCCCAAGCAGAAGCCCTCTGTTCCTGATTGGGTTCCCGCCTTCCCTCCCCAAGACCGGGACTGGAGATTAAACATTGAATGGCAAACAGAGATAGAGTTGAAACTGCTGCGCTCCTCGCCCCCAGAGCAGATCGGTGCTAACTACTTACATGTAAAAGGGGATTTTTGACCTGTGGGGATCTCCTGGTGCTTGGAGAGAAGGACCTTGGAAGATTGGTGTCGCCGTTTTCACCCCGTCTTCTTTTTACTTAGCCACTGGAGAGAAACACACAATACGCTTGCAGGCATTCACGCGCCTTGCCTCTCCCATCACTGGGGGCAAGAAATCCCCAGCCCTACAAAAGCAGTGGCTTCCTATCTGGACACCAGAGGCTGAGCAAGGACTGGCTTGGGAGGGTCGGAGATGGGGGTGGGGGAGAGGTCAGAGGCGCTGCCGAATATAAAAGCGATGGGAGAGAAAATGCTGTGTCCTTCCCGTGAACCTGGGCTGCGTCCTCCCCGCCCCCCCAGCCCCCGGCCTTTCCCCACTGCTCAACCCAACTTCAATAAATGCCCGGACCCTGGGATTCCCAGCGAGGCTGTAGCAACCTGCCAGGGGGGTAGGGAGCAGCAGTGGCGGGCACCAAGACAGCTGGAGCTTGGCTCCCCCCCCATCCCAGGTTGGTCCCCCACACCCGACACCCACTCCTCCCCGGCAGCCTGATCCCATTCTGGGTGGTCAGGTCCAAGGCAAAGGAGAGCTGGGGGGAAAGAAGAGAGAATGGAACCCACTGGAGGGAAGGCCAGAGGCCAACATGTTCAAAACCTCAAATGGAAGGGGGTTTAGTTTTGTTTCATCTGTCACAAACTGTGGCCATCTGATGTTTCCCCTTTTCAGACCTAGAGGGACAGAGTGCGATACACACAGAGTGACCATGCGTGTATGTGGGAGAAGAGGAAGAAAAAACAGAAGTCTCCAAAGAAAGAAAAAGAACTGTCCCAGTCCTCTTCTGCTGCTTTTCCTGAGCAAGAGCGCGTCCCTTCAGCAAGTTCAGAGAGAAGCTTAAGACGCAAAAGATAGTGCTTTTTCTCCTCCTTGCTTTCTTTCATCTCTTCCACTTTAGGGAGGAGAGGGAATAAATTCCCTGAAACCAAATGAGCAAAGGTCCAAAAGGGCTGTGAATGTTAATTTCCATCCCCACCCCTTTCCATCTTAGCTTCCTTACAGGATTGGAAAGACACCCCTGGTCCAGCCCTCAGACCTTCTTGCCCTTTTCCCAAGCACAGTTTGACCCCCTTCCTCTGCCCCAAAGACAACTGCCTCAAGATGATGGGAGCTACAGTCAGATTTGGCCCCTAGTTTACTTGATTACTTAAAATCACTCCAGATAATTGTTGGCCCTGCTTCCTCACACTGTAGGCAGCATGTTTTGCTGTCCCCAGGGCATCATTGAGGGAAGAGACAGCAGACCTCCAGGACCAAGGGATTCCCCCCAACACACACACACACACACACACACACACACACACAGGGCCAGCCAGCAAATGGTTCAAGAGGAAATAAATCCAAAACACACGGAAGAAATTTTCAGAACTTGGTTCCTCTGCTGCCGTTCACTCCAGAATTTGGGGGAGAGATGAGAGCAGTATCCTTGGCTCCCCTCCCTCCGCCAGATCTCTTCTCCCTCTTTCTCCTACTTCTGATAGCTCTCCAGCCTGAAATTTGGATAAACTGCCTAAAGAAGCGTACCAACCCCTTGCCTCCTCTCAATAAACAAACAAAAATCTGGGAAGGTTTTGCTTAGGGCCTGGTCCTCAGGACCAGACTTCTTTGGAGATTTGGGCTTAAATTAATTATTCAGGTAACCCAGCTCAGTTTTTTGTTTGTCTGTTTGGGCGCCCAGGGGAATAATTAGAAAATTTTTTTTACAGCCAGGCACCCTTCTTCCGCCTGTCCCCAAGCCTTGCAGGACCTGGGAGGTTGTAGGAAGAGGGCCTGCCTCTCCCTGTGTCTTTTCTCAACACCTGGCAGGTCTGCGCGATAAAAGTTAGGGGGGAAAAAAAATAAAACTCCTTCGTTATCTCCAGGCAACAGGCTTTGAGGCCTACCCAGGCCAGGGGGCCTCCCAGGCCTTTGGCCTCCACTTCACCCTTCTTTCCAAGTCTAAACAAACAGAGAAGCCATCCTGACAGGTCACTTTGCTGCTTCAGAATCACCAGCTCAAAATGTTTCTTCTTTTAAGGAGAACAGGCAGGTTGAGAGGGTTTCATCCTTCATCCCCAAAGAGCCCCCAAAAGTGAAAGACTCTTCTGGCTCCCAACTCCCTGAACTTGCCTTCTAGTTTGCAAATCAGGCAGGCCTGCTCAGCACAGTGCAGGGAGAGGAGAGGGGAACAGACAAAAGGAGGCACTCTACTTAACTACAGAAAAGTGAGACCCCCCCCCCACCAGCTCCACTCCAAGGGCCCCCCCCGGGGGGGGGGGTCTGACCTCTGCAGACTCAGGAAGAAATCAGCACCTAATTGCCTGCATCCCCTCTTCTGAGATCCTCTGCCCCAAACCTTCGGCTGGTTCTAAGGACACTGGGAAGCTGGAGTTGAGAGTTAAGATGGTGTGTTTGCTTAGAGTAAACTTAGGCAACTGCACAGAGAAGGTGGGATGTTAGCAGGCCAGGAATGGGGGGGGGGGGATAAAAAGAAACCATCAGACATTGACGTAAAACTAATTCACATCCACTGGTTTATTATTGATCACGGGGCATTTCACATCGACACTAAAATTCTTTATTGCAAGTTTTACAATAATCAAGTAAATTCGGTCCCAAAACACAGTAACCACGATGGGAGGGGGGAGGGGTACCCTACCTATAGACTGCCTCTCTGAACTAAAAGTTCATTTTTATTTTCTTTTGGCTCCTCAAACTGAACAGCTCTGAGAGGCTCTCCAGATGCATTTAGCTTTGTCTGCTGTCTTCCCCCCTCTCCTCCCAGCTCCCCCCAACAATAATACAAAAGAACTTCATAGCTTTGTTCTCCTTAAAATGACTTCCCCCTCACTAACCTCCCCTGGTGCATTTTCAATGCAAAAGGCCTAAGGAAAGGGGGGGGGGGGGAGGAGGAGGAGAAGGAGGAGAATTGGCTTAAAAATCTCTTGCCTTTTTTCTGTTCCTCATTTCCCCTGAAATGCACCCAGACCAGACCATCGCATCTTGCAATATATAATTTTTGCAGCTTTTTTTCCTTAAAAAATAAATAACCCCCCAAAGTGGCCTTAAAAAAAAATCCCAGCAGGTACCATGCTAAGACAACATCACATGCTTAAAAGGGTCCTTAACAGTGGAAAGGAGAGAAGGGCAGGGGGCCTGTTTATCTGTTTTGTCTGTTTGTAATTGCCAAGGGATAAGGTGGGAGGAAGAGAGAAAAGAACCAAAATATATATATATATATTAAATTCTATAAATAAGAGTCAATTTGTGTGTGAGGGGAGGATGGGGGCCCGGGGTGGGGGCAGGGTGTGAGTTATGTTTTATAACCTGGTAATGTCCTCTGCCCGCTGCTGCTCCGGCGGCGTGGCGCTCTGGGAGTGGTCTTCAGAAGTGCCCGGGGTGGCTGCCGAGAGGGTGCTGGGTGCAGCGCCGGCCGGGGGCGCTGACCTGACTTTGGTGTTGGGGAGTCGGTGGTCCTTCTTCCATTTCATGCGACGGTTTTGGAACCAGATTTTGATCTGCCTCTCAGAGAGGCACAGCGAGTGGGCGATCTCGATCCTTCTCCTTCGGGTCAGGTAGCGGTTGTAATGAAACTCTTTCTCTAATTCCAGGACTTGCTGCCGGGTGTAGGCTGTCCTCGAGCGCTTGGGTTCCCCTCCGTTATAATTGGGGTTCACTGGGGGGGAGGGGGAGGGGAAAAGCAAATAGTGGGGTTCAAAGGCAGCAGGCTCCCCACCCCCCACCCTCACCCCTTCCTCAGCTCGGTGGAACAGGAGGAGGGGGTGGTGGAAATAAAGTCATCAAGCTAAATGGGTTATAAAGAAGTTGAAGGAAGCTGGAGACTTTGTAGTGTAATAAGAGGGGAATCCTCATTGTAACGACACTGAATTATTTATGCGCCCTTAGAAAGCGAGCATAGTTTTCACACATACATAACAGATCGTAGCACATGGCTCGGACTGCCCAGAGTAGCTAAGCCATAAAATTTATGGGGGATGTAATTACCCATTCTCGCTCGTAAATCCAGTTCAATTGTGCTAACCCAGAGTCGCTCCTGGAGAGAGAGGGGGAAGGAGAGAAAGGAGGACGGGGGCCGGAGGGGGCCCAGGAGGCTGGGGAGCACTGGGGAAGGGGAGAGGGAGGGGGAGAGCAAAAAGCAAAGTTGCCTACCCGTGCTAACGTGGATTTTTTTCATCCATGGGTAGACTATGGGTTGCTTGCTGGCGGCGCTGGAGGGATGGTCAGGGGCTGGCTGGCTGCAGGCTGGCGGGGCTGGGGACGGGGAGGCGGAGGCGCCCGAGAGAGGCGCCGGCTCGCAGAGCGGCTGTGATTTCTCGGGGTGGTGGTGGCCCGCCTGGGCCGGCCCGTGGCCTCGCGAATTGCCCGGCCCCTGGAGACTGGTGCAGCTATACTGGCGCTCAGGGTAGCTAGGGCGCGGAGGCGGTGGTGGGTACAGCTCCTGGTGATGATGCTGGAATCCCGATTCCCTGGTCCGGCCGTAATATTCCGGACTGTGTTCAGGGATGTAGCTATTTTGCGAATATTCTTCGCATGGAGGAAATTTCGGATCGATGTAGTTAGAGTCCATCAAATACGAGCTCATGATCATTAATTTCTGGAGTGGAAAATAATTTTTCTCGCTTTGTCGTTTTTCTGCTCCATAAAGCCCTCCTACTAGCTAGCGACCCTGTAAAGTTACTTTCACCATGTGACTCCGCCGGCCAATCACACGGAGCAACCCAGTCCCCGGATAAGGAACCGAATCGCTTTATTCAAAATGTATC
This sequence comes from Catagonus wagneri, assembly GCA_004024745.2. Taxonomy (NCBI): domain Eukaryota; kingdom Metazoa; phylum Chordata; class Mammalia; order Artiodactyla; family Tayassuidae; genus Catagonus; species Catagonus wagneri. The sequence goes on from PVHT021183647.1 coordinate 3,408,759, forward strand.
CAATTTTTTTGTGTGTGTGTGCGGTGGTGGTGGTGCTGCTGGGGCGGGGGGTGGTGATGTGGGGTTAACTGGCAGGGGCTGGGGTGCCCCCCGTGCACACCCCGCCGACTGACAGCCCTCCCCTGCGGAAGGGGATGGGAAGCCCCCAGCTCCCTTCCAAAGCCTGGGCGTTTGGGGGGGGGCCGTCGGGAGGCTGGGACTCGGCCCCCTCCCGGGGTCCCCCCTTGGGCCTCCGGTGGGCCCCTCGGGCCTCGGTTCCCGAGCTTCTCCAGAAGTCTCCATTCATGGCGATTCTCTCTCAGTCTGTGTAGGTCACCGGGCAGCGCCCCTCTTTCGCAGGAAGAGGAAGTTGAACGAGGACTGGAGTGGAGGTTGGATGGGGAGGGGCCCAGGCTGAGCCCAGGGGGGCTGGTGAGCCTGGGGTGCCCTCCCATCCAAGGAGACCAGAGGCCAGCCCCCTTCCCCAGACACACTCACCCAACCCTCTGGCCAGGGGGCCGGCGAGGCAGGGTCCCAGCTGAACCGGGCAGGTAGAGGCAGCGGGATGCAAATGATTCTGACGTCATTTCTGGAGGTCTGGGGGTTGAGCCCCCCGCTGAAGAGAGACAGGAAGTGGTTGGCAAAAGCAGAGTTCAGGAGAGCCTTGCCCTCCCCGGGTACCCACTGACCCTCCCTGCCCAGCCCAGCGCAGGGGATCGCTCCTGCTGGCCGCTGTTTCCGCTCTCCATTCGGTCCGGCCTGCTGCTTTCTGACAACTACCTCCAAGGCTGCTTCCCAAGGAGCGGGGGCGGGAGGAGAGGGATCTGCCAGGGGTCAGTGCCCTGTGACGGTGCCCAGCCGAGGCCCCGGGAGCTCTTCTTTCTCCATCCCTACAGAGGGCAGACCTAGCTAAGAGGGAGGCCTGTGTGGGTAGATCCTGCTTCCGGCCAGGGATTGTATCCATGTAACACATGTGTTTACATGTAAACACGCATCCCCCAGGGCCAGCTCTAGGCTGCTTTCCAAAAGGTGAGGGGTGAGCTCACCAAGCCGGGGAGGCTGGGCGGGCCTTGGGGGTCTCCAGTCCATTCCCGCCCCCACTCCTCTCTCTGCCACCCAGCCACAAGAACACCCTGATGGTGGGGTGGCAGGGCCGTGGAGGAGGGAGGGGGCAAGGAAGAGCAGCTTTCCGGCCCCCCCCCCAGTTACGGGTGGCCACGTCATGCCACCAATTCCAATTAACCGACCCCCGTAACTCAGAGTTGGGGGGGTGGCAGAAGGGAGAGCCTAGGGAGGGAGCCGGGTCCCCTTGTTGTACTTGATAACAATTATAGTTTAAAATCATAGCTTGCCGGGGCTCGGCTATATTTTACTTGATAACAATAAAAGTGACACATAAAGTTAACTGTTTATGTTTTATTTATTAGACTAAATCTGCCAGCGGTGGTAGGAGCGCTTGCCTCGTCGCTACAGCTTTTATAGGGCTGTAAAACGTCATAAATCAGTCTCGCGGAATCGCCCGCACTCTTTGTGTCGGCGGCGGCGCAGGGCTGGCGGCCGCTGGCTGCCTGCTCCCTCCTTTCCACGAAAAGTCGTAATGTGATTTTTTTCCCTCTGATTTTATTATTATGATCGCCGCTGTGATTAGTCAATCTACCTTTAATTCGCCGCCCTACGCTGCCTCCTCCCAGCCCAGCCTGGTTGACACTTGAATAAGTACCTTTTAAAACGGCATAACAACTATTTGAGGGTTTAATTAGAACATCTGCAATTAAGGGAATGAGGAGGGGAAAGGGAGAAAAAAAAAATAAAACCCTTGTGAGAGGGAGACTGAAGGCGGGAGCTTCCCAACCTGTCTCTCAGCACCTTTGGGAGGCCAGAGAGGGTCCCCGCTTCCAAATTAGGGCTCACCCTGAGGGCTGCAGTGAGAGCTGGGCCACAGCTGGTGCCCAAAGGGACTGAATCGCCCAGCCTGGGCCCCTGGCCGCCTTCCCTCCCACCACGCTCGGGTTCCCCACACTTACCCCAGGCTCACCAGGAGCCGGTGCTTGGGGGGGTTCCCTGGATACCCTCTCCCCAAGATGACAGTGCCTGCCCCCTGCCACCGGGCGGGTGAGAGAACCGGAATCCCCTGAAGGCTGACCATCTAGAGGTGATTCTCACATTTCCAAAGTTGGTTGAGAACTCCTGCCCACTCCTGTCCGGGACCCTGTGCGTGTGAGGACTGGCTGGTTTGGTTGGAAGAGGAACTTGAGACCGTGAGAAGGGGAAGGCTGCTGCTTGGTTGATAGTGGCTGGGAGTGAGTGTGTGAGGGTCTTATTTTTGGTAATTATTGGTGGGGGGGTGGGGGTTAATTATAAGTTGCTGACTGCTGACCTACCTGAAAAGTCTGAACCCAGCCCCAGGCTGCCCCATGGGGAGAGTCAAAGTTCCAGAGAGCTCAGGTAGGATGGGGGGGTTGGGGGTGGGGAAGGTTGCCAAAGAAGGAAGCCTTCCGGCCTCACCCCCACCCTCCCTTCTAGGCCTGCACCTGGATCTGGCTGCTCCACCCACCCTGGCCCGGAATATTCTCGTCTCCACCTGGCTTCCCCCTCCCAACCCACATGTTCACCTACTACCAGTCCTGCCCCCGCCTCAACCGGCTTTTCTTCAATCTCTTCATCCTCCTGGGCTTGTTAGGGAGGCCTTCCCAAGGCTTTGCCCACCTTACACACACACACACACACACACACACACACACACTCACACACACACACAGAATCTGAGCGCCTGCAGGTGGGTCCAGGGAACAGGGAGCAGGAAACCACTTCGGGCCAGTATATGTGGGTAGATCCAGAGAGTTCAGATGCCTCCAACCGAATGTCAAGTCGGTTGGTCTTTGGTTATTACGGCTAACAAATATATATGCATTCACACTATTAATATTTATGAATGTGTTAAATATCTCCTTATGCCACCGTAAACAGATGGAGTTTTCCTTCCAGGTTTGCACAGCAAATTCGACACGCGCATCCAGAAAGTGAAGTCTGAGAGATTCCCCCAAATATGCCCACATTCATCTACATCATTTACCAAAAAAACTCTCTTCGGACTCCTATATCTTAATAGCCAGGAAGTCGCCTATCACATGGGGAAAATAGGATGCCAGATAACACCACACACATCCGTCCAGACACTTTCACCTGGGTATTACTGCAAGCACAGACATAAGATCCCCTCGGAGGGTGTTGCCACATGGGTTTCATGGGGGTGGGGAACCAAAGCAGCTCTTGCCTGGGATGAAGCCGTGGATCTCCTTTTGTGCTTCACCCTCCTGCCTCACCAGCCCAAGGATCTCCAACCCCCCCCCCGGCCCCGCCCGCTCTGCTCTGCCCTCTATCTCTCTCTGTGTCCCAATTTTATTTTTTCTTTTTTTCTGATCACCTTTTGCCAGCCTCCAAACGATCGCTCTCCAAATGCCCCCCCCCATATCCTTTCTAAATCTCGATCTGGTTTCTCTTTCGGAAACATGTTTCAGTACAAAGCGCTTGCCTTCTGACACTGCTGAAGAAAAATATGTGTCCATTGTGTGCGAGGCCTTATTGTGCCCGGATTACCATACTGACCGTTGGATAACCCATATTCCTCCCCTCCCCAGTAACAAGCTGCCGGCTGAGAGACCTCAGCGGCTCCGCAGATTCTGTGCTGCATTAAAAATCTCACCTCTCAGATGCCCTGGATTTTCCTAGGGAGAAAAATAAGTGGGAGAACCAACTCAGGATTTGGAGGGCAAAGAGAAGGAAAATGAGGGTCATTCCTTTCCCTGCTCTCAAAGTGCAGGGTGTGTGTGTGTGTTTGTGTGTGTGTGTGTGTGTGTGTGTGTGTGTGTGTGTGTGTGTTTTGTTTTAGAGATTAAAATTGCAACATGTCTCTTTCCCCTTCTTCCCCCAATAAATTGACTTTTGGATGGCATTCAATCAAGCAATTCATTTCATTTTTATTTTTTTCTCCAAGCAACTTGAAAACCCCAAACTAAAGCAAGACTCTTATCCCATTTCCCCCCTGTGTATATATGTACATATGTGTGTTTTTGTCCCTTCCTAAAGCCAGCAGGCAGGGCTAATGTATGCAAAAGAATATGCAAATGCTTAATTGATTTTTTCTTAAATCTCTTGTCAGTAAAAGTAATGAATTGGTCTAAAATGATTTTAATAACCCAGACGTGTCACCAGAAAATACTCAACCTTTTTTTTTTCCCTCCTGGAATCGCTTATAGTCTCAAAAAAAAAAAAAAGCAATCATGGAATGTTAATTTGCCCCCCTTTAAAATATTAAAGATGAATTTCTCTTGTTTGTTCGGAGACCATAGGCAAGGTCTTCTCGTGGATTTCCCCCTCCTTGCTTTGCTTTCCCTGGAATTCAATTTTCCTCAAATCTCGTTTAAAGTGGCTTTTTAAAAAGTGGCCGCATTTTAATATTGGTTAGACAGAGTGACCTGCATTTCACCTCGGGTGTTTGACTTGTTCCAATAGGTCACTGCCATGGGGTTATTGATGGGGAAACTCCATTGAAATTTGTCTCTTCGCAAATGGCCTTTAGATCTTCCAGCGAGTTCAATAACTAGTTATAATGTGGAAGGGGAAAAATGAAGGCCCTGGGCTAACGAATTTGATGTTTCATTTTTATGCTGGAGAAATTGTTAGTTAGAGGTTGGGTTCCCCACCCCCTTCCTTGCTCATCCTGGCCTCACTGACTGTTCACTGCCGCCCCCCAACTCCCTGAACACGGCTGCTGGATTGTAACCCCTTTAAAATTGGGGCTGGGGTGTCCCTGTCTTCCTTTGATGCAAGCTTTAAGTGTTGTTGTTGTTGTGTTGTTGAAATCTCTGACTTACAGGTAAAAGAGACTTGTGCGCTGCTGGAGATTTGTAACCTGAACTTTCCTGTTAGAAGGGGAAAGGTCTTTTACTTTTCAAGGAGTCTAAATGTGCTTTTGAAAGATCCAGGAATTAGGCTGACTTAGGGTAGCTTACGGAGAATTAAGAAGCCGATGGGAAGCTGGGACCTCTTTTGGGGGTTGATGAGGGCAACACTCTCATCTGTTCTTGGCCTCTGAGCTGCCCGAGAATCATGGGATCAGGCACCCAGCACCAAGAAAAGGAGAGGCTGGGGAAGACTAAGGATAGAGCAGACAAGAGAATCTTGGGTCTCCTCCAGGGTCAGAAACAGAATTCATGGGGACTTGGTCAGGTAACTGCTTACCACCGAACTTACTGAACTGAAGGGCGCCTGGCAAAAGCCCAGTGCCCAAAGATGATGCATTTTAGAGAACTGGAAAAAGCAGAGGAAAATGGTGGTGATGCTGGGGGGGGGGGTGAAGCTTTTTTTTTTTTTTTTTTAAGGTTTCTCCTTTTTTCCTTGAGTCCTTAAGGAGAGGAAAGGGCAGGGAAAGGGAGGGAAGGCCATCATCTTATTCTCCCCGACCACAGCCAAGTTGGGGAGCCACTGACTTCTTCAGAGACGCCTCGCTGAGAAAGGGCTGAGGAGGGCTCGCTCTCCCCAGGCTGACCCAGCCATTCCCGATCATTAGATCATTACCAGCATTAACCTCAGTAGTCCCGAGAACATCGGTCCCTCACAAACAGAGCTCCCCGCGTGCCTTATTTTCTTTTTCCAGGAACTGTTCCCTCACCGTCCCTGCCCAAAGAGGTCCACTTAGCTCAGGCCCAAGCTTCCCCTTAATAAGCCCACCCTCCTTCCTTCCAAGCCTCGGCTCAAAGATGGGAATCATTCCAAAAGCAAAGCTTGACTCCAAGATTGGGGGAATAGAGACCCAGGGCAACACGTAAGTGCCTGAAACTAGGGTGCCACCTCCCTCTAGACCCTCAAACCCAGAAGCGACGCCTTGGTGCCACCTGAGCTGTCAGACTAACTGGATGGATCAGGGCACCACTGGGATCAGGGCAGCAGCCCTTCACCGCACGCCCCAACCCCATAAAAATGGGGCAGCTATCGGGCTGCTTCAGGACCGGGCCTGCTTCCCAGTCAAGCGGGAATCAATAGCGATCTGTTCATAAACTTCCCCGCAGCCCCTCCGCGCTACTGCCTCCGCGGCGGGCGAGCCCTATCCCCATCCCCGGGCCGATTGCCCGCCTCGGCCCGCACCTTGGGCCCCTCCTCCAAACCCGGGACCCCCAGCCTCGGGCCTCGCCCTCTCCCCGTTTTAATTACGTGATTGATTTTCGCTTTGACCGCGTCGGGACGCCTCTGCCTCCGACTGTTTAAATCTTTCGTCTCCTTTTTTTTTTTTTCGCATTTCCGAGTCCTGCTGAGGGGCTGTAATTTAGAGACTGGCCCTCGGGCGGCTGGGTCCGGGTCCGGGGGCTGCGGCCTCGCCCTACACTCCAGCGAAATGGTCCTCCCGGGTTCTGCGGCGCGGCCCGCTCCGCAGCCGCCCCACCGCGCGGGGCTCGCACACTGTGCTCCTGCCCATTCGCCTTGCTGAATTATTTTGTGCTCCATTATTCTCTGATAGAAAAATGTTCCGTGTTGGGGTTAGCACTCCATGCCTGGGCTCGGAGCCGGGCTGCTCCGCGTTTTTGTCTTTTTCTTCACCCGAATAAGGTGTGTCTGTAGGGGAGAGTCTGCACTGGGACCCGAAGGAAGCACGATGCCCGGCTCCAGGCTCAGCGGGACGCTCCAGCCGCTTCCCCCAAAGACCCGAGTCCCGCCCGCGGCCGGGAAGCGCCGGGAGAAGCAAATTTGGCCGCAACTTTTCACCACTCCCATAGGGCTGGCGGCCCCCAGCCCGCAGTGGGCCACTGGGTCTGATTTTGCTCCTCCAGCCCCAGGCAGAGGCCCCATCACCCCCAGCAACCCCAGCGGGCAGCCTCCTGGAGGTGACCGCGGGCATCTGGGGTCCAGGAACACGCTGGTCACCCCCACACCGGAGGGATCATCGAAGGTGAGGCCAAGGAAGGAAGGGGAGGTATTTCTAGGGATTAGAAACTAGACTGGGGTGGGGAGAGGGAGGAAAAACGTGAAATTTTTAAAAGGAGCCCCTTTCTCCCACAGTGGCTGACTTCCCCTTTCTCTCCTCCGAAAGAATAAACCTCTTTTGCCTCCTTAAGCCTCTGGTTTCCCCGCTTAATCTCTCATCTATTTACAGCTAATAAACACTTCTCTGATTAGTCTCCCATGTCCTGTTCATTCTTTGATCCTTTCCTACAGGCAAGCTGTGAGTTACTAGTAGCAGTATTTTATGATTCTATTTTTCCCTCTGGGAGAGGAGTGAGTTGGGAATGTCTTTCTCATTGAGGAAGAAGTTCAGTGAAACTTGAGTTTCTTAACCTTCTCCCTGTCCGCTCCCCGCCTCCCCAACCCCAGACCTGCAGACCTGCGACACCCCAAGCTCTGCTTCTCCCCCCCCCTTCCCCACCCACCCAAGCTCTGCTTCTCCCCCCCCCTTCCCCACCCACCCCCGGCAGAAATGTTGCCGGGTAAATAAGAGTCCGCCTGCCTGGCTATTAGGATTCTGGAGACGTTGGCATCTGTAGCAATCATTAGTCAAAGCCGCGGAAGCCAAAGGAGCCGAGGAGTTGGACAGAAAAAATCTTGGAAATGATATACAGGAGCCGCGGAGGCATCAATCCCGGCCGATAAGAGCTTGGCTGCTGGGAGTGAGGCTGCCGCTTAATTGGGCCCTGGGCACCAAGAACAATTGGGAAGGAGGCATGTATGGGTCAAGTAGTGACCCTGGCACTGTTTGGGCACCTTATAAAAATAGTGGGAGACTTGAACATCCTTTTCCCCAAATTTCAAAGGCCCAGTTGGGGCTGCCTCTGTCAGCCTCTCCACCCTGGGAGCCAAGAGGACTGGTCCCTTCTCTCCCGCTTCTCGGGGGCTGCCTTGGGACATACTGCAGCTTGGGGGGCCTGGGCTGGGATTTCAGGTCCCACTGACAGCCTGGAGAGAGACTGTGGTTCCTAGAGTGGGTTTTCAGGGGGCAGGTGACTCATGTGGCCTCTATTTGGAGATTGCCTTGGAGATAACTACAGAATCACCCCCTTTAATAAGCAAAACAGCCAAAAGATATTTGTTCCCCATGCCCGCTCACCTGATGTCTTTATTGACACACTCACACAGAGGTCCAGTAAGTGTAAATCCTTCTACAGGGAGATCTATGCCCCCTACATCGAGATATATGCATTATGGAAACACATCTAAACATACTTTCAAATATTTAAGTTTGCAGCAAAACTGCAAAAGACTATAAAGATCTCCAAAAATGTAGTTTCAATATATACCCATTTTATGAGCTGGGACTTTCTGCATTAATCTAGATAAAAATTTCAAAAGAGACACTGAGCAAACGTATGCATACTTCTTTCCAACCGAGGAGGGGAAAAAAAAAATACCAAATATTCATCCAGCTATTTATAGGGAGCTGTACCAACAACATCCCAGCCTATACATCCAGCACCATAGAGAGACTGGTAATGTACACACAGGAATCTGACAGAGGATTGTTATGTTCACTGTGGATCTATAAATCTAAAGACCTATAAATCTGCATTTAAATGTGGAGTGGAGAGGGGTGGAAAACATACATCCTGTTACACACACAGCGATCCCATCTATAAATACGTGGTCACATATACAGCTATAGGATCACTTAGCTCTCTATAAAGACACATGTATTTGCATCCAGTTTTAAGAATGAGGGAGATTCTCTGATGCCTGTGGGTCTGGGATGCCCCAGCCTAGACTTCTCCAAAGTAAACGGGGGAGCTTGTACAAGCCCAGGAACTAAAATAATCTACGGCCTCATTTCCATCATATGGGGAGTTTCTCTGGCAATGGATCGGAGCCCTGACACCTGGGCCTGAAAGCATCCTGACTTGAAATAGCCTGAACTGAGACAGAGGTAGCCGGCTGTTTACTTCTTTTCCCTTCAGCTCCCCAGCCCAAGGCTGGGGGAGGGACCTGTGGGAAGTGGGGGTGTCTCTAGGAGGGGAAGGCTCATTAACATTACAAAATGGAGCCATTTAGGTAAAATATGATTTTGTTTCCCGACGACACCGGGTTAGAGAGAGATGGGAGAAGGCTGTGGGCTGTCGCACATAGCCCTGCACCTATCTTACAGGGCTATATTACATAAAACCCGGTCACAGGCTCTGCGGGGAGTTTCCTCCATTCACAGGACCCTAGAGGCATCGATAGGTCTCAAGCCCATGTTCCCTCTTCATGAGCTCTCTCTTATACACCTACGTCCCACCTTGTCATAAGGGGTTTGGGGCTCAAGAAAGGGGTCACTGAGGGGGGTGCCTAGAAGAAGGGAGAGCCCCTGGGAATCACAGTATCTATCCCCAGGCTTAGGAGCTACCTGCCTTCGATGATGATGTTATTTCCTTTTTAATTGAGGGGTTGGAGGACCAAGATCTGTGCGGGCCAAAGAAAATGAAAGGTGACATGATATTTCAATCTGGAATTTTGAGGGAGAAGAATCACCAATGAGCCCTTTTCTTGGTGGAGGCAGAAGGGGGGGGGCGGGGGGGGTCCTGAACTTCCTTTGATTTTCCTCCTTTGCTTTCCTTGGGAAAGGGAGGTAAGGAAGGCCCCAGGTGGGCTTGGGGAAGTGCAATCCAATCTAGCTGGCTAGCTTGTGGGAGAATGATTTACAAAGCAAAAGCTAGCTCAGATGCTACTTCCTGAGAAGTCACCAGATCAAAACAGCCTCCTCTAGGCTTTTATGACCCCCTCTCTACTCCCAACAGGAAAAGCACCCTCAATAAAACCTCAGTTCAGCCCCCATCCTCCACCCACAGGAGGGGAAGAGATGCAATCTGAAATGAGGGACCCGACCCTAACTCCTTCATTCACCCTCCCCACACGTACACACACACTGGGTTTTCCAGCCAGAAAGTGGGCTTTGTAAAGTATTTACTGGACAAGATTTTTCTCCACTGTCTGAGCAAAGAAACAGCCCTGAGATATGTGGAGTTTGAGCCTGAAGAGCTGGTAAAGGGAGATTTGATCAGATAAGTGTCTGGCCTCTGAGTCCCACATTGCCTTCCAAGCCCCTACAACCCAACAGGCCAACAGGACACTAAAGGTCACCAAGAGCCTAGCCGCCACCATCTGCAGGGGCTGCTCCAGGGAGGCAGAAAGGGGGAAACTCAACAGTTGCCCAGGGCCTGAGGGCCGGAGCAGGGAGAGGAGGACAAATGGTCTCCAGGCTGGGTGACGGGAAGAATGGGGCAGGACAAGGACAGGGAAGTTGGTTTAAGTCTGGTTTATTGTGTCCAGCCTGGGCTTCTGACCTCTTTCATACCCTCCACGGGCACATACCTATACTTTTGTGTGTTCAGAGGTGGTGTTCCAGGCCTGGGAGAGGCAGGGATCTTTCAAGGGCAGAACCCAGCCCACTCTACCCCTCTGAGAGCTGTGGCACAGGCAGAGCTGGCGGGATCCTAGGCAACCGAGCCCGCACATTCCACCCTACTCCTATGGAGCTGCGGATCATGGCAGATCTTTCTCTGCACTGGTGTCAGGTGTAGAGAAGCAGCCTCCTTCCTGTACCGGCTCGAGTCCCCAGCCTGCCCAGAGCCTTCTATTCAAACTCTCATTGTGGCTTCTAAGGCCTGGTCATCAGAGGCCGAATAAGGTCCTGGATAACCTAGTCCAACTTTCTTCCTTTTTTTTAAAATCCTTTGCCTTTATCTGGAGCCGCACCCGCGGCATATGGAGGTTCCCAGGCTAGGGGTCTAACAGGAGCTGTAGCTGCTGGCCTCCACCAGAGCCAGAGCAACGCGGGATCCGAGCCATGTCTGCAACCTACACCACAGCTCACAGCAATGCCGGATCGTTAACCCACTGAGCGAGGTCAGGGATCGAACCTGCAACCTCATGGTTCCTAGTCGGATTCGTTAACCACTGAGCCACGATGGGAACTCCAAGCCCAACTTTCTTAAGTCCAAACTTTCATCATCCTCCCGCCCTCACCCCAACCCCTACCGCCACACAGGGAAATCTTCCTAGGAAGGGGAGAAGGAAATGGACCCCAGGGTTCCTCTGTAGAATTCAAGGACAAAGATATCTCCATCACCTCAGTACCTCAGTCCAGACTCCTTGGGCTCCTGGAGGCCCATCAAAGCAGTGAAGGGAAGTATCAGAACAGACACGCCATTCTGGATTACAAGCACCCAGTAAAAGCGATGTGCTTTTCTAGGCCCTCTAGCAGCTAGCTTCTTCTTTAAACTGAATCTCAAAAAGCCAAAAAGCCCTAGCTGGGGCTCTTGAATCCAGATTCTCTCCCTTCTCCACCTCTCAGGCCTTCGGTCCCATGAGGAGGAGGCTCAGAGCAGTGCCTGCCTCTCTAGGAGCAGTAAACACAGAATTAAAGCCCAGGACAAGGATGTTTCAGCTCAGAAACTCAGCCCAAGGCAATTACATGAAGAGAAGGAGCGTCAATGAGACAGATTAAGTTAAGTTTACCTGGATATTAGAAGGGGCCAAGGCAAAAAAAAAAAAAAAAAAAACTCTCTTGCCAGTGCCTGCTTAGTTAGAGCCAATCTCCCCTGCATTTCCTCCCTTACTTTCAGGGGCTCTACAAACTGCAGTATGAGCTATCCATACTGGAGCTGGATGAAGGAGGTGAGAACTGGCCTCAGACAAGACTTCCATGCCATCTCCCAGGGAAAAATAAGTTTGCGTGCTCCGATTCCAACTCCCGAAGGAAGTCAGTGGGGCAGTGGGGTTGAAAATGACTTGGGAAGTGCGAGTGCAATGGTTTTGGAGAAGGGCTGCCTTCCCTCTGGCTTCTCATTCTAATCCTTACCATTTGGCCTGTGGCATCATCTCCAAAACAGCCCCACTCAGAAGACAAGCCAACAGGAGGGTGCTGTCAAAGCCTGGCTCAAACTGAGCTATCTCTCCCACTCTTGCACACCTGACACACAGCCCCCAGGAGGCCTCAGGTGTCTGGGTGGCACAGGCCAGCAGAACTCCTGCTCATCAGCCAGCTCAAGGAGGCCATGAGATAGGAGGAGAAGGGGAGGGAAGGGGAACCCAATCAGAAAATTAACCCTGGAATGAAGACTTGGAGACTAGGGGGTGGGAGAAGAAATGCCTGGGTCTGGACCTGCAAGTGCGTTGGCTCAGGGCTCAGCCCAAGTGTTCAGGAGACACACGAACATTCTCTGGGCCATCAGATGCTCTTGCTCAGAAATAGTTTATCACCCATTGCTTGTTCTGACCTGACCTATGTAAACACAAACATCGAAATCCACACTTTCAGTGGCTGTGTCCTTTGATAGCCATTGGCCAGGACAAAGAGTCATCACATCATCATCATCATCATCGCCACCGCCATTAGATCTTGTTAAAAGAAGGCGACTTAAATCTATCAACCGTTAATATGGGGATGAGAAAGGGGAAGAGTCCTGGTTTTGTGTGCTCATTCCCTTTTCCAGAACCATTCTTTCAACAGGCTTGAAGTTATTCAAAAAACTAAAAGTACCAAACACAGTTTTCAAAAAGTCTCCACTTTCGCTCACTTCCCCAACCATGCCAGAGGCAGTCTGATAAAGCTAATGTCTTCTGGAACATTGCCAGAAAGATAAACCAAAAGGTCTCTTCCACCCGCCCCCAAGAGGATCGAAAGAAAATGAAAACATGTGCAAGGTAAGTGTATAAGAAAGAGTCAGAACTTGAATTCATGGCTGAAGTTCATGTCTATACCCACGTGTAGCCTAATCCAAAGTGCATATCTACAAAGTCCAGGCTGTTGGGTAGGACCACAGGGGAGAACATGGGAATAATGCAGGGAATGACCCCATAAGCTCAGATCCCTGTACAATTGAGATTGACCTGGAGGTACAACTTTGTTAGAACTAGAGGACACAACCCAAAGACTCCCCAGAGCCGGGTCAGGGACAGAGGGAGGGGGCTAGACTATTCCCGCCCTCACTTAAACTCTTCAAATCAGAGACGGGGCAGATGCAGCAACTATAGAGGGTGGTGGGGAGGGAGGAAGAGGACTCCAGGGGAAGGGCGAGGCAGAGACCCCGGTACTTTTTGGCTGATTGGTTGGTGGAGGCCATGTGACCCTGCTTAGCGCATTTCTGATTGGTTGCTTGACCTCTTCTAGGGTTAAAGACCTAGGAACAAAATTAAAAGCTTTCCGGGTTAGTTGGGGCGCCTTGACACCTGATGGGCCGCCCATCCCCCCCCAAAATTGGGCCGTTGGGGGAGGGGATAGGAAAAACCAAGAATCTCGGGGTCTGTTTGTATTTGTACTACTTCCATTTGTATTTGTCCTCCAAAAGAGCGATAAAACTGGCTGAGGTCAATGATTTGAGAAGAAGGACGATCTGTGATTACTAGGGTGGGAAGAACGGGTGATATCTAAACGGAATTTTGAGCGAAGAAACACAGGAGGGGACCAGAAAGTCCTAGAACACCCCATCCCCCAAGAGGCGCCGGGTAAATCTGTAAAACAGAAACACACTCCCTCACCTCCCTGAACGGAGCGGAGGGGAGGGGAGGGGAGGGGACTGAGCTTTGGCCCGGAGTCAGGGAAGGCGACTCTGGCTAAATTTTCGGTCGAAAACTCTTAGACTCGCTCCCTGAGACCCTGGGGAGGCCTGAGGGAGGGGAAGAGTCAAGTTATAGAAGGGAAATTCCCATCTTCCCGCTGCTTGGCTGGAAAGTTTCCAGAAACCCTCCAAATCAGACCGGTGGGGAGGGGAGGATGGAGGAAGGAGGGCGGGTATAAGGAAGGGAGAATCTGGGTTAACTTCTCCCAAGGCCGCTGTGGAGAATCTGCTCCGATCCTAACGCTTCCCCGGGAATAAAGCGGTGGGAGGCTGGTGGGAGAGAGGGTTGGTGAGGGACTGAGGCCCCAGGACAGGCTTCTTCGGGGAGGTCTCCACCTGGGCGCTGGCACTCCCCAGCTCGTCAGGCAGACAGTCCCCTAGAGCGGGCGATGGGGCTCTGCCCCTTGTGCCTGGGTCTCTGCCCCCCTTCATCCTGCCAGTGTCTGCCTGGGCTCTCCGCCTCTGCTTGATTCCTGCTTCTTCCTCAGTCCCTTGGGCGGCAGGGGCGTGCCATCCGCATCCTCCCCCAGTGACACCTCTCTGTCACGCTGGGGACTCTCAGAGCCCCTCGCCCCTAAGGCAGTGCCTCCCCCTGCACAGAAGAGCTGCGGACCTGCTTGGCCCTCCCTCCTCTCCCCTTTCTCATGGCCTGGACGAAGCCACCCTCTTTGGAATCCCTGGCAGTTTGGGCTGGTCCCCGCAGGGACCCCGAGTTCCCATGAAGTCCTGGCTTAGCTCCCCCGATGGTGGTGGTGGTGGCACCTGGGGAGGGTACACACAGGTGTGGAGGACATGTGCCTCTGTGCCTCATGCCGCCAGGCTGTGCCTTCCTAGAAACCTGAAGGGAGCCCGCTCTGAGACTGGCCCCAGGGCACCATTCCCCAGGCCACCCTTTCCTTTGCCAGCCCAGCAACGACCTTGCCTCCACTCTCACACCCATTTGTACTCCACTCACAGCAGGAGCCTCTAGGCCTCCGGGGTGGGGTGGGGGGGCTCGGTTTAGCTCAGGCCAACACCAGGGACCCAGGGACAGGACGTCAGTCAGGGAACTCCCCCTCTGCCCCGACAGCTAGGAGACCACACTGGCCCCAGACAGACTGAGACCCCAGACTGTGGAGGCCAGGACAGCCAACCACCCAGGCCTGGTGGTGAGGGGAGAGAGAGAGAGAGTGTTTGGGGACCCCTGGGCTCCACTGGCCACCTTTAAGATGCTTCTGCCATTTCAAGTTGCAGCCTGTGGGCTCGGAAGACCCCCAAACCCTCTTTCCCTGCTTCCCTCCCCAGCTGCCAGCCCTGCCTGGACTCTGGGCCACTGGCCAAGGGCTGGATTTGGCCCCTGCCCAGAACAAGGGCCCCAGAGGCCCTTTGCGCTTGCGCCTAGAGTTTGCACACTCCTACCAACACCAAACACCCCTGTGTCTGCCGCTGGCTATCTTTCTTCCCAACTGAGAACGGACAGGGGGTCAGGCAAAGCTCTCAAGAACCCAGGCCTCTCTTTACCCCAGTTGACTTGCAGTTGGAGGGACTTGGGGTGGGGAGGGCTGCTTTCCCATTATCCTACCTCCCAGCGGCTTCTCCTCTTCTTCTCCCAGCCCGTCAGGGGAGGGCTGCTTCCCCTCCCCTTAATGAGTGGGAACTGCCTCCTATCTGGGGGTGGGGGGTTTAGGTAAATGGGAGAAAGGGTCAGAGAGAGAAAATTAACTTACAGCGTTCGCCTGGGATTCATTTGCGAAGATGTAACCTCTCTCACCATCGTCCCCAGCGCCGTAATCCCCTCTAACTGCCAGGCCCTCTGTCCTAGCATTAAACCTCACCAGCAGCTGCGTGGCTGGACAGTTAAGATTATATATGATGTAAATATATTGTGGGTTTGTCAGCTCTCCCTACACCATAAAACTTGGTTTAATGACATCACGTGGTCCCCCAAGAGCCACTCACGGGCTTGCCTTCGGGCCATTCACATAAATAACCTCCAAAAGTTTCAAACTCCTAAATTCACATAGAAGCTGTGCCTATTTCTCTAATGCTCAGTTACACTAAAAAGCCCTTGTGCTGGTCCTTTGCCCCGCCCCCACCCCCCCTTGCCGGGTGGGGAGGGGGGAGAGCGTGGATCCTCATTTATTTATTTATTTACTTACTTATTTCCATAAGGACCTGTCGCCTCCGAGAGAGGTCGTGTTGATATTTTTTTTTTCCTCCTATTTTGTTTTCCTCCTCTCTCCTCTAATTGCTCAGAGGAGTGGGCCGTGTCCCCCTCTTCCCACTTCCCCCCGGGAAGGTAAGTCATGCTTCTTCCCCTTCTTTCTCGCTGCCAGAGGGGGTGGGTTCCGGGGCAAAGTGGAGAAAGAGGCTCCACGGTCTCAGCTGGGACCCAGAAGCCCCTCCACTTGACTCCCCTTCAGCAAAGCCAAACCCTGGTCCTTGAAGACTGTTCCAGGAGGCTGGCTGGTGGCAGTACCAGCCCAGACTCCAAAGCAGAAGCCTCTGCTCAGGGAGAAAGCAAGGGTCTGGGCCGCACCCACTCCCACTGTAGGGGAGTAGGTCTGTGGCCTCCGTCTGGGCTGTGGTCGCTGATGCCGCTGAAGCAGAGGCCAGGGGGGACCTGAGCGCAGGCCTGCAGGCTGTGACAGCGGCCGAAAACTGCCAGGGCTGCATCTGTCTACCCGGGTCTGGCCGATGCGTCAGTCCTCCAGCTCCTCCAGGGAAAGAGAGGCCCTAAGCCTGCGGGGGGAGGAGGCAGTCAGCACACTCTGGGGCTGATGCGCCCTGCCCAGCGGGTCTGAGCCGCATTGCCCCCACCCCTGGCCAAACCCTGGGTTCTCCCCCTCAGGGTGGCGGTCCCCCGGGGGGTGGGCGGAAGCACAGGGCCTTGGCAGCAAGGGAGGCTGGGGCGGGTGATGGTGGGCGCCACGGCCTCTTTCTTAGTTAACTGTTACCCATTGGAGACGCCAGTGCTTCTCCACGCTTCACCACTCACCCAATAGTTTTACTCAGCATGGAGAAAAAATTAACTCCCTGAAGAAAATTACACATTTTATTTGGGGGGGGGGGCTTGAGAGAAGAGATGAGTTGGTGATGGGCTGGGCTGGGCTGACTGCTGTACGCTAGTGGAGGAGACTCGACTTTTCCCGAGCAAGCGCCCTAACCTGGCCTGAGTGCAGTGGGAAGGGGAAGTGCGTAGCCATGGGTGCAATTCAACAAACACGTGTTGAGACCTCCTACGTGCGTGCGGGGCACGGGTAGTAAGGCAAGGCTCTTAGGTCTTTCAAAAAAAAAAAAAAATGACAGACTGGCAGCTTCGGCAGTGGGATGCAGAGAAGTCAGTCCCTATAATAAATCCAAGGAGCATCAGCATTAATAATCATAAATATTCCCTTTGCCCCTCCCCAGAGCCTCTCTGCTCTCTTTCCCTCTTGGCTGCTGGAACAGCCCTCACGCTCAACTCCTGAACTGCCCCCGGTGTGGGGGGCCTAAGCTTGGCTCCAGGAAATCACCCTGTGGGAGGCGGGAGAGGAAATGCAGTAAAGTTTTATGGACCCTTCCCACATTTGTTTCTCCTATAAAGTACTTCCTCCCCCAGCCCATCCCAGGAGCTGGGTGCAGTGCAGAGTGGGCCTAGGCCAGCCTCAGACACTACCTGAATTATCCGCTTCCCCCCCCTTCCCTCTTAGCCCACCCTCCCCCTCCACACAAAATCCCAGGACGGAGATAAATGATGTCAAACAGACGCAACTCAGGCACTGGTCTATGCAGCTCCTTTCCCAGCTAATTGGGCTGCATAGCCCCAGGCCCTAGGAGGTGGGGAAGACAGTCTGAACATTTCCAGCCAGGCAGGTACACACTGCAGATCGCCCCGCTCCTCGCCATTCCCTTGGTAACTGAGCTCACACACCTCCTCCAACACCCTCAGTGCCCCTCTACCAAGCAGTACCAACTCTTACTGAGCATGGTTCGGGCATCAAATGGACCCCTAGGCTGAGGACTCGGCTCTTCCTCTCTGGACAATGGGTCTCCCGCCTCCCAGGGGCCACCTAGCCCCGGGAGGGAGAGATCTTCCTAGGCCTAGAAGGGCCTGAGTCTGAGCACCACCGCTGAGCCACCCGTTCCCTGGTCCCTGCAGATTCGCCCTGGCACGCAGTGGGGGCAGCTGCCAGGCTAGAGGCCTCAGATCCACCCAGCCAGGATGGGAGTGGGTGCAGGAGCCTGGATGCCTTGGACAGCCACGACACGGGAACAGTCAGTCCAGGTGGCCTGCATGCCTGCCCCTTTCCCAAGAGGTCCTTCTTGGAGCTAATGATCAGGAAAGAGGAAAGGAGCTATCTCACCTCCCTCTTCTCCATACTCCCAGAGGCTCCTAAAAATTCGTTTAAAGGAGAGGCTTAAAGCCTGTGGGCCTCCGCCAGCACCCCACAGCCCATTTAGATACTGTTACCCAATGCACACCCCCAAACAGAGAGGAACCACTGCATCTTTAGTCCTGTTCTCTCTTTGTCTTTATTCGATATGACAAAATATAGTTTCAGGAAAGACCTGGAGTCAATAAATAGTTGGACAACAGCGATGGGCAGAAGGGCACAGAAAGTCGTGGCAGGGACTACTTGGGCAGCCAGGAGCCTCTAGGGCCTTTGCTGGGGTCCAGTAGCAGAGAACCCCAATAGTTGAGCTAGCTAGCGCCTGAGGCTGGGGGCCTGAGAGAGCATGCAGAGAGTGCAGGCTGGAGAGGTTCCCCGGGCTTTGGGGTGGGGGAACAGGCTTGAAGAGCATAGGGCAACGGAGGGGGCCCTAGGCAGAGGTTCAGTCGTCTCCCCCTTTCATATGCAAATCGTTTTCAAAAATGAACATCAGTTTAGTCGCTACAAGGAAGCACCCCGACTCTGGTGTGCCAGACTGGCCAGGCACAACCGTTCTCTCACCAAGCCCGCAGCCAACCGGTCGGCCTAAGCCGGGAACAAAGGAGAGGGTGAGGCCAGAGGGTCCGGGCGCAGGGGCCTGAGGCGCCCGCAGGGCCCACCTGAACTCGGGCGGGCCAGGCTGAGGCAGGGAACCCGGGAGGCGGCCCAGGCCGGTTCGCTCGGCACCAACCCCTGTGCCACAGCCCTCTGGGGAACCCCTGCGGAGCCCGCCCCAGGACCTCGGTGCGCAGCAGAACCAAGGGAGTCCCGGCAGCCCCGCGGGAGCCTGGGGTCGGTGGGGATGCGGAATGCCAAGGGGAAAGAGCTTTTGTCTGTGAGGCCCCAGGAGCCGGGAGCCGGTGCTCCAGCCGCCGCCCTTCGCCCCAAAATATCGAGAGAGGAGAACCGAAAAGGAAAGGCGCGGGGACCGAAGCGGGCTCGGGGTGCTCTCGGCGGGCCTCCCCGCTGCCTCTAGAGAGCCTCTTTGCTTTTCATTTTGGAATCTTTCTTCCACTTCATCCTGCGGTTCTGGAACCAGATCTTGATCTGTCTCTCGTTGAGACACAAGTTGTTGGCGATCTCTATGCGCCTGCGGCGAGTGAGGTAGCGGTTAAAGTGGAATTCTTTTTCCAGTTCCAGAGTCTGGTAGCGCGTGTAACTGGTTCGGGACCGCTTGCCGTCCGTCTCTGGAATATAAACCCCCCCAAGCCAGGAAGGGGTGAATAGCGCGCAGCGCCCCAGCGTCCCCGACCCGGCCCCAGGCCCCCACCCGCGGCCAGAGGGAGAAGAGGCGAGCAGGGCAGGACAGGCCCGGCGGGCCGCAGGCGGGCCCGGCCCAGCCCAGCCTGGCCCGGGGAGAGGCGCCTCCGCCCGGGCAGGAAACTTTCCGCCGCAGCCTTCGCTCAGCAGCCGGAGGGGCTGAGGGGGTGGGGGGGAGAGGGAGACCCAGGCTCGGACCGAACAATAAGCACCCTCGAGATCCGAGCACCGGGGAGCCCCCTCCCGCCCCTCCCGAGTCGCTGGAATCCTCCGGAGCGGCGAGCGGCGGCCGAGCCGGCTCCGCAGGGGAGGGAGGAGGGACGGCGGGGGGATCCCCGCTCTGGAGCCCCGCGCTCCTCACCCTTCAGATCCCTCTATTTTTTTAACTCCCTCCCTCTCCCCCAAAAATTGAATATTGCCTTTTATACACGTTTTGTTCCTATGATCCAATTATGTCGTCGTAAATTTGGGCGCACACAGCCTCTAAGCCTTTTAGTGGACAGTTTTACGAGCCATTGATGCCTGGATCGTAAAATTTATGGCCGCAGGTTTTTTTTCTTTATTTGCCCCGCATGGCCTATAAAACCCAGGCGGACCCGAGCGCGCAAAATGAAGTCCTAAAGTTTACCGTGGCTCATGTGCAGTTTGGTCATCCACGGGTAAATCTGTGGCGGGGCCGGTGGCTGGCTCAGTCCGGCAGGCTGCCCTGTCTGCGCCTGCTCCTCTTTGATCTCCCCACTGCTCTTAGCTCGCTCCTCCAGCGCTGGGCGAGCCGCCTTCTGAGTGTACATCCCGGGGTTCAGAGGAGCCGCTTCATCTCTGCCCAGAGCGTGTCCCGGAGCGGCCGCGGCGCTGCAGGCGGGGCGGTCGGGGTGAGCCCGGGGGTTGGCAGCCATGTCTACCCCGTGGAGAGAGTTGGAAGGCGCAGGCGGTGGGAAAGTGATGCTTAAGTCCAATCCGCCGTAGCAGTACCTGGATGCCTGCACCTCTGAGGCCGATCCATAGTTCCCACAAGTTTGCATGTTATAGGCAGGGATATTGGGGCTCTGCTTATAGAATGAATTGGCTACGTAGGAGCTCATGGCGGGGAGGGCCCAAAAAAAATTTCTGCACCCTTTTTGATTAAGGGTGATTTGTGACTCTTTGAAGTTGAGGGGTTTTTTGTTCTCCAAAGTGCACAATTTATAGGTGGAGATATCTCTTTCTTTATCCTATGCGCTCTTCCCAAATAAGGGAGCCTTAAATAGAGTCACGTGACTCGAGCGGCCACTCATAAATTTGGCTTGATGACCTCCGGGAGGTTAGTGATGGAAGCCGGCGAAACGCATCTTGATATGTTGGCAAAGCCCAACCAAGGGGGTGAGGGAGTGAGAGAGAGAGAAAGGGAGAGAAGGGGGAGGAAAAAAAATGGTTCTTGGAATTGGGGGGTAGCCGGGACAACGAGCCCACAGCGACACCTGGTGCCTACTTGGAGGAATTGCAGTCTGGCTCGCTGACTGGCCTTCAGGCCTTGGCTTTTTCTCCTGTAGAGAAGATGGGTGTTGCCGCAACAAACCCCTAAAATGGCCTTTTAAATCGTATTTAATTTTAAGGGGAGATGAAGCTTCACTAGGATGCACAGAGGGGCTTTTTTGGTGACAGATAGCCCTGTCCTCCAGAATCCCAGGGTCTTTCAGTGTTCAAAATGGCTTAAGGAAGGGGTTTGAGGTAGGGAGGCCCCTGCCCTGGCTGGAGGGGGTTTAACCTCAGGTTCGCTAAACCAAGGGGGGAGATCCCTTTCCTTGGAGGCCCCAGGGCCCTGTTACTGCTGAGGGGGTTGCCTGTCAGCCTGGAAAAGTGAACCCAGCCTCTGGAGAGGTAGACAGGATCCCCAGGAGGAGGGGTCCTGGGTGGGCAGAACCAGATAGGACTGAGAGCGCTAGGGCCTCTGGGATGAGCCTGGAGGTGAGGAGCCAGGGGAAGATGACCAGGCCTCCTCATCAAGCCAGGGAGCCCAAAGTGGCAAGAAGGCAATTTTCAATGGGATGGGGGGGTTGGTGGCTGGGTGGCTAAAGAAACAGAGACACAATGGACTGGAGAACTGCTCTGCATCCCTGTGTATGACCCCTCCTGTGGTACCTATGTCAGGCATTTTCCATGGAAACTGGATGTTAATTGACAGTGTGGAGAAGCAAGATCCAGGCCTCCACAAATGCTGCAAGAGCAGGGTAGAGGAAAAGGCCTGTTCTGTGCCTTTGGGAAAAAAGGCCTCTGAACCAGGCTTTCCAGGGACCTGGACCCAGGAGGGTCACAGGAGAGCAATTTCTGGGCTATCCGGAGGTGCAGAAAGGACTTGGCTGGGGGTGCGCCACCTTCACAGGGTGCGACCAGGGGCTCCCATAGCCTTTCCCACCCCTTGCCTAGCCCCAAGTCTGATTCTTTCCTGCCTGCCTCTCCCCAGGAAATCTCCGCCCCTGCCAGGAGAAGCCCCCCTCCAGCACCACCACCCCCGCCCCCGTGCTGGGGGAGGCGCTGGAGGGGGGCGCTGGCTGGATCTGGAAGGTCTGGAAAACTCTGGTGGATTTTTTTCCCCTCCGGGAGACCCCCTCACTACCTCACCCCTAGGTCCGCTCAGATTTCTCTGGCTGGGCTTAGGAGAGAAGGCCTGAGCTGGGGAAGGGATAGGATCTGGCTGCGCTCCTCACCGGCCGATTTTGAGGGGAAAAGAAAGAGTAAAGAACCAGATTGGGGCTGGGGCTGTAAGGAAGAAGGAATTTGGTCCCTGCCACGTCAGGAGTCCCAGAGCAGGCGAGAGCTCAGTTTCCAGGCTTTCTTTTCCGAGATGGCCTTGAATCGCTCAATCCTTGCGGAAGGGCTCAGATCCCGCGCGGTCTCTTCTTTCCCCTCGGTTCTCCGCCTCCGCCACATTTCGCAAGAGTCGGCCTGGCTGCCCGGCGCGGGCCGGGGGGCTGCCCTCCTCCCTCCTCACTCCGGGGAGTGGGCGGGCGGCGACCTGGGGCCAGGATGATGCGTCCTTTCTGGCCTTTGGGGGCTCGGGGTTCAGAAGCCGAGGACCCCAGACTGTCAAAGGCAGGAAGAAAGGCCCGTGTGGGGCTGGAGACCAATCCGACCAAGCCGGGCTCCCCCTCTGCCCACGGTCAAACCCCTTGCGGCCTTTTCTGAGGGGTGAGTGCGTCGCTCCGCGTGAGCAGCCGGGAGAGGCCTCCCAGCGCCCCCTCCTCGCCCCCAGCGCGATCCCGGGGAGAACCGCGAGGCAGGGCTCGGCGCTCGGGCCGGGCCAGGCGCGTGCAGGGGGCCGGGGGCTCGCAGGCGGCGGGCAGACACGGGAGCGCTCGGAGCCTGCTCCAACTTTCACCCCGGAGGCCGGCGGGCGAGCGAAGTAACAGAAATCCCGATATAAACTTTTAAAAATAATATCAGTTTTATTAAATATTCGAGAACGGATCCAGAGGTCGGATTTATACAGGAGGGTAACACGAGGGGCTTTTTTTTTTTTAATTATTTTTTTCTCCTACTGGCTAAACAAACGTCATTCACTTTTTTCTCTCGTTTTGCAATTTTCCCTTTTTTTTCTTTTCCTTTTAAAGATGGGATCGGAACACGGACGATGCTAAACATAAATATAAATACAGAGACCACAAATACAGCTAAAAATATTCACACAGAGACGGTCACAGTTTGTAATATGCCACATGACCCCCAGGATTCTTTAAATACAATTCGCCTGTGCTGGGCATTTGCTGGGGCAGAGGGGCCAGGCGGGGGCTGCGGGGAGGCCCTGGGGGTTGCTGTGGGGCCACGACGACGCGCCCTCCTTGGGCCTCCCGCCCTCCCCGGCTGCCAGGCCGGGCCCTGAGGCCCCGGAGCAGAGGCCCCGGGGCCCCGGGAGCCGGCTCTCTGAGCAGGGATGGGGGTGGGGGGCGCCGCGGGGGTGGGAGGCCAAGTCCTCCTTTGGAGGGAGATCTGTGGAGTCTGAAGCGAGGTTCAGGGACGAGCCCCAAGGCCTGGGTGGGGGAAGGGGCCTGCAGACAAGCCGAGAATGAGCTAGCACGGGAGCGAAGAGGAGGAGGCGCCTGGTGAAAGAGAGTTTGTGCGGTGGTTTGGGGGGGGGGGTCCAGAGTTGACTTCTCAGGTCCATATTTGACTCCCTAATTTTGTCTCAGGGAGTCCAAACACATCAGTTGTGCCAGTGATAAATACAGAGCGTGTGATTAGGGGGGAGCTGGGGGGAGCGAGGGAGCCCGGAGAGAGGGGGGTGGCGGGGCACAGTCCTGGTCACTCTTTCTGCTTCTCCTCTTCTGTCTCTTCCCGCTTTTCCTCTTTTCCGCCCAGGCTGTCGGCCGCGGCCCCTCCGCCGCCCCCTGAGAGCGTGGACGTGAGATTCGACTCTTTTTTCCACTTCATCCGGCGGTTCTGGAACCAGATTTTGATCTGTCGCTCGGTCAGGCAGAGCGCGTTGGCGATCTCGATGCGCCGGCGCCGCGTTAGGTAGCGGTTGAAGTGAAATTCTTTCTCCAGTTCCAGGGTCTGGTACCGCGAGTAGATCTGGCGGCCGCGCCTCCGGTCCGCTCCATAGCCAACCCCTAGAGATCGGGACACAAAACACTAAAAACAATCAGCAAGGCATCCTGCGCAGAAGATATTAGCCTAGCCCAGTCCTGACCCTCCCCAACTTGGCCAGCAACTCACGGGGCCCCCCTCCGGCTCCAGCTTTCTCCCCTCTGCCCTGTCCCCACCCCCACTGGGGGTACAGCCAGGATCCCAACTTCACTGAGTGCCCCCCTTGGGTGGGTAGGTGTGTCCCAGAGAAAGGTGTGTGTGGGGGGGGGGGGGGGTCGGGGGCAGCACCGGGCACAAAGCTGTAAGCCCAAAAGCTGATTTTTGAAAAATGCCCAGCACTGGGGGTGAGGGCCCCCTTTCTCTACGACTGGGCACCCCCACTTCCCCAAGCACCCTGGCTGTCTGGAAACTTCTCCCCACTTCTCTGTCCCCTCCTCTCCCCCTCCCTTCTCCTCAGCCTGACTCAACTTTGGGGGGCTCCCCCACCCCCTCCCCTCATCCCCCTGCCCT
Source organism: Catagonus wagneri (assembly GCA_004024745.2). Taxonomy (NCBI): domain Eukaryota; kingdom Metazoa; phylum Chordata; class Mammalia; order Artiodactyla; family Tayassuidae; genus Catagonus; species Catagonus wagneri. The sequence continues at coordinate 3,433,036 of PVHT021183647.1, forward strand.
GTTCCTGCCCCCTCGGCTCGCCTTGGAGCCCTCCAATCCGTCAGGGGCCGAGGGGGCCAGGCCCCTGCGAGCAAGCGGGAGGCGAGCAGAGGGGGCAGAAGAGGGGGCCCTGTCTCGGCGAGGAGACGAGAGCGTGATTGTTTTTATGGGGCCATAAAAAACTCTCTCCGCCCGTTCTTCTAGGGAAGCCGGTCATAAAGCCAGTTCAGTTTATTTAATTTATATCTCGGAGCTGTAAAACTCACCACTGTGCGAATTCATTCGCTGCATCCAGGGGTAAATCTGGATACTGGCTTTCTGGTCCTGGGGCGCAGTCCTGCCCTGCTCAGAACTAAAATCCTGAGCGATTGAGGTCTGTGTGTTATGTCCTAAGGTGTTTTGTCTGCAGTTAGAGAGCATGTCTTTCTCCTGGTAAAAGGAATTAGATCCATAGTCATACGGCCCCCGGCTGGAACTGAACACGACATTCTCCTGTGGCGAATAAAAGGGAGTCGAGTAGATCCGGTTCTGGGCAACGGCTGCTCCATAGGTCGAGAAATGCCTCACTGGATCATAGGCGGTGGAATTGAGGGCGACGTTGGGGAGGACGTCCTGGCCCCCGGCGAGGTGGCAGGATAAGGAAGGGTTGGTGAAGTAGGAATTCATCCCTCTGCCTTTACCTGGTCGGGCTATGATTTCTTTAATATTTATTTCTGTCTCCAGTTTGTACTCGGAACTAGATGGTTATAGGGACGGCTCCAATCCAGGACAGACAAAATGACAAAGTCAGCTGACCCCCTCCCAGCCAATCGCAAGCCAGATGTCAAGAAGGGGGAAAAAAATCGCTTCTGCTTCTGTTGATTCCCTAGTTGAGACTAAGTGTGTGCTTTGAAAGTAAGACTTGCATTTCTTTTAAAAATATATGTGTAAGGGAACTGACGTGAAGGTGAAGAAAGGGTGAACGTCCGTAAGCGGGGCCTTGGGGCCCAGAAAAGGAGAGCTGCACTCCCAGGAAATCCCTCAGCCCCCCGGCTAACTTTGCTGTGCTGTGGCCAGAACCAGGGCTGGAGAAGTCCCTGCATTTCCAGTCTGATTTCATCTTTTATATCTGCCCCCTTCTAAAATTACATCCTGAGTCCTCCGCGGGAGGAGCTCTCTCCCAGCTCAGGGGGATCCCCAGAAATCCTCCAGGAAATCCTGGTCTGACACTCCATGGAGGGAGTCCCTGTCACTGAACTAGTATTTTTTTTTCCCCCAGTAGTTTTTTTTTTTTTTAAACCAAAAGTGGAAAGAAATTGCATAAAACATGGTGCTCCAAGGAAGGAAAGTGAGTGCATCTGAGAGTCTGGGATGGAGGGGGGCAACGTGGGGTGCCCCTAAGTCTAAAGAGAGAAGGGTGAGACTCCAGGGTGCAGTGGCAGAGCTGAGGTGTGCAAAGGAGCCATGCATTTGCCGCCACTTCCTCTTGCCCGCCCCCCACACACCTCTTCCTCACGACCCCCTTTTTGGGGAAACCCTTGCAGCATTTTTGCCTAAAAGGGAAAAATTATTTAAAAAATACAATAGGAAAATGAGAGAAAGAAGTATAAAGTGAGAGAGAGAGAGAGAGGAAGAAAGGAAGAAGAAAGAACTCTGAGAGTCTTTCTAGACACATCAACTCCTGTTTATGTTGGTGAGAATTTATGATTTGGAGCCAGCCAGGGCCGCTAGGGTAATTCACATAGGATCCAACCAGAAAGAGAAGGCTGGTGGGGTTCTGATGGACAGTGAGCCTCTTGCAGGCTCGAGCCCCTGCCCAGGTCAGAAGCCCCTGCCCCCTCGCACTTTCTTCTCTGCCAAGGGAGATGCCCCTGGACCTGAGCTCTGTGGCTTGGAGATTCCGGCCATGCTTTCCTGGGCCCTCTCACCCAAGGACCAGCCACACCTGGTGGGGCCAGGCCTCTCAGCAACCCCCTGCTCCCATTTTCTTCCCACCTTGGGACAGAGAAAAAGGAAGAGAAGATGAGGAAAAGGCAGCTGAGTCCGAGGCTTCTGAGGGAGCTGCAGTGGGCGAAGGGAAACGGCGGAAGGTGTGCAGATGTTTTTTTTTTTTTCCTCATGATTAATCCAACTCCTTAATTTGATATCAAGGCCAAACAAGCTTTGAATTGACAAAGAGGGGGGTTATGGTGGGGCAAGGGAAGGGAGCAGTGGAAGCTCATATTTTCCCCTCACCATTTTTTTTTGGGGGGGGGACTGGCTATAACAAGAACCCGGATGTCGCCGGATTTTATGATCTTTTCCTTCTGTGTAACAAAGCGGAGTAATCAATGGGTAGCAATAAAGCCATAAACAGGACTATGCTGGGAAAAAACTCGTTTATTCATCTTCTGTAACGTTAAGGTTTCCCTGGAGTGTCGCTAGGGGGGAAAAATAAAGTTTCGAACCCCAAAGCAGACAGTGTGTAGGAGCTGATGGAGGCGACATGTTAGTTAAGGCAGGGACCTCCTTACAGGATGGCACAGTCCTCCTGCGAGACAGTTTGTGTTGGCTTTTTAAACTAGAGCCCCAATCCTTCAGAAAGAAGGGCAATTTCTCGGTTTTCAGAAGAGCAGGGGAAAGACCTCTGTCATTATAAAGGTCTCCCCTCTTGGACCATACTTTCCTCTCCCCAGGGAGGTGAAGGTGAAAGTGGAGAAGGGGAGGTTCTTAAAGGAAGAAAGAAATTTTGAGACGAGGTGTCTCCTTTGGGGGTGCCCTGGCAGGTACACAAACAGACACCAGCCTGAGCTGCTTTTCGCTGCTCTAGAATCCAGCTGTCCTCAATGCGTGGCGTGCCTGGGCAGAGGTTTCCAACAGCTGGCCGGGGCTTCAGGCCCCCTGGAGGGCAAGAGGAAGAGGGAGAGAGAGAACTGGGGAGGGGGTGGAAAACCGAGGGGGCTGAGCTGAGAAACTGGTCAGTGCACCCCTGGACAAGAGTGGCCACTCACACTTCCCAGCCTCAATTCTGCCCCAAGGGTAGCGGTGGAACTGGCAGAACAGGCCGGAAGGGAGGGTGCATGCCTCCCTCCCCCATTTCAGAAAGAGATTGCTAGAGGGATAAATCATGTCAGTGATATTTCCTTCAAGATATTAAATTGTTGCAATGTACAACAAATTGAATGATGGAAGATAGGATGTCTTAATGAGGTTTCGCTTTCAGTGGGTGTTGATTTTCTATGTATTTTAAAATCTCTTTTATGGGTTGGGGAGGAGGACCTTAGAAGAAAGAAGGGGCTTCTGGGGAAGCCTGGGCTGTGGCTCACCCAGTGAGGGATGCCTGGGTTTTCCTTGGGCCCCTCCTAAACCACATCTGGAGGGAAAAGGGGCCCCCAAGAAGGGGAGAGACTCTTTTGGGGCCTGAAGGTGGTGGGCGCAGGGGTGGGCGACCTGAGGAGCAGAATGGAAGTCTCAGCCCCGGAAAGTTAAGTGTTTTATTACGTCCCTAAACAGAGGGCAGAGACTGAAAGGTCTTGCCGATTTATAATGAACAGGAACCAGCTGCTGGGGGGGGGGAAGACAGAAATGCTGGAAGGGGGAGAGAAGGGGAAGCAGAAATACAAATAAATTCCCCCACTGCTTAAAGACTTTCGGCAAAAATTAATTTCCAAGGCACTTTTCCCCCATCACCCTCTTTCCTGAGCAAAGAAGCCTACCCTTTCAGTTAGATCTTTAATTATGCAGCTGAAATGTGTTGGAGGGATTCGCTCCAAGGGGGGAGAGCAGGTCAGATGAACAGGATCTTCCCTCTGTTGGATTATATTTTCCTTTTTTCATTTCACGTTCATTTTATTTTTTTGGCAAAAGAACGACTGTCTATGGGGGGAAAGCTGGGACTTGGGTTTTTCTAAATATATTTATATTTTCCTGTTAAATTTGTCTGAAAACAATTATGGAAACTCATCAGCAGAAGCAAGAACAGATGTTTTATTAAAACTGCAGTTGAGCTCTGTAAATATGCACAAGTCCTGGGGGGGGTGGTGGAGAACTTGTTCTTTGTTTCTATAAAACAAGCCTAGAGAAATCAGAGAACACCCCCCATCAGGCCCGCAGGTCTCCCTGCCCCTTCGGCCTCTGGAATCAGGCATTCCGAGGGAGTCTGGCGGCAAGAACCAACGAATTTTCGCTTGCTTTCAGGGCGGGAATTAGTGGATGCAGAACCAGAATTCAAAAAACACAGAAGAGAAATCAAGGGGGAAAGTTGCCGCTCCCCTATTCCACTGCACCCCCAAACCAAACACGGGCTTTTTATGAGCCCTAATTGTGGGGGAGGAACTTACTGCAGGCGCCCTGGGCCTGAGTGGGGGACAATCACTGGCCTGGGGTCCCCAAAGTTAAGGAGGGCATTGGAGGCTGGGTACTTGAGGGTTTCCCAGGGCTCGCGAGGGGCCCCTTCTCCAGCCTTACCCCTCTCCAGGGCCTGGGGGCCTAGCAGCTCTGCACAGGGGACACTGTGGCTGAGACTGGACTCTGGCCCAGGAGAGGGTCACGGGCAGGCCCACGTTGCCTGCCTTTGCTTTCTGTTCCCACTCTGAGAAATAATTCATTTCTTGGAAAAGGGTATCTGCAGTGAGAGGGATGAGACCTGGACTTTTTACTGGGGGACAGTGTTCCCCAGAGGTCCTGCTCCGTGTGTGTCTTACCCTGTCCTCTCTCTCTCTCTCTCTCCCCCAGATCCCCCACCTCTGCACGGATGGCTGGGACTCACCCAGCCTCGCCCACAGATACGCACGCTCCCTTCCTGGCTGCCCGGCCGGCGGAGCCACCAACTACAGCTCGGCGCCTCCGGAGGCTGCTCAGGGGACAGAAGCGAGCCCTGGAGCTGCAGGACTCAGGCCTGAGCTCCTGGTTGCCTGGAAGCCACTGCAGCTGCCTTGCCCACCCCCTCAATCCTGGATTTCCAAAGCCGGAGAGGACCGATTGCCCCAACGGCCCCTTTTGTGCCACTGGGGTGTGGGCTGAAATCCCTCTTGCAGAGAAAGCTGACTTTCAGTCGCTGTGGAGCTCACCTCACAATGGCACTGTTTGGTTAAGGCTTTGCTGTTCTAGAGTGACTCCTTGGTTGGCCCCAACTGGCTTATGATCGGATTTTTTTTTTTTAATTTTAAAAATAAATCCTACTCCAAACGCCTAGTGTTTTGCGTATGAGCTCCTTTGATCTCTCACAGAACCTGGAGTAAAAAGGCTGCAAAGAGAGTCTCCTCATCCGCCAGAGAACCTGAACACGAAGAACTAGGTCTGCCCGGGGACGCCACAGCACAGCTGACCCCAGGCGCCCCCAGCAGCTCCCAGAGATGGTGGGGAAGTTGTCTGAGCCCACGGCTCCCTGTACCCACACTGCACCCCCCAAAAGAATGCTCTTGCTCCTTTCACAGTTCAGTCACACGGAGTCACTTGGCGAAAAGTGAAATTTGACACATTCAACCCGGAAATGGATCCCATTTGGGGGTGCTGAGATTCTGGGGAAGGGGCTCAGGCTGGCCAGCTGAATGGAGCTGGGGATTGGGGGGGAGGAAAAGGCCAGATGGGGCATGTCCGAGTGCCTGAGAACTGCCCCAAACACCTCAGAGGCCTGGGCTGAGGGCTTGAGAGGCTGCTCAGCTGCTTTTGCTTTATTTGCAGTGAAACAGAGAGGAGGGTACGGGCGGAGCTCTGCTAACTCCTATTTTCTCTTCTCCTTCTCTCTGTCTCTCCAGATCTCTGCCTGGCCTTTCTTTACCACCTCTCCACTTAATGCTGCTACTACGCACAGACACAAACTCCCACACCGGTGTGTGTCTGTCTTCCCAGTTCACTTCTCTGGCTGAAGGTTAAAAAGTAAAATGGGTCCTAAGCATGTCTGTCCCATCGCTCTCAGCCCCGAGCCCCTTCCGGCGGCTCCCAAATCACTTCTGGCTTTTGGGGCCTGGCCCCCAAGCCTTCCAACTCTATCCCAAGCAGCTGAGAAGGGGCCACACAGACAGCCTTCCTGGGACCCAGTATCTCATCCCCATTGGGAATGGGCAGGGAACTCGGACCCTGACTGACATTTCAGGGAGACAAAGCAAGTGGCCCTCCAGGGCCCAGGAGGGAAATGAAAATCCAGAATATTCAGACTTCTTTTTAACCTCCAGATGATGCCGGAGGACTCCCAACTTCCTGGCTTCTCTTATACCCACGCACCGGGGCACTGCTTGGACCCATTTTTGGAGGCTTCAGGGAATTGTAAAATTCAAGAACGCGGCATTTATGACGTCACAGTGAGTTGTCATGAGGAAATTGTAAATGTGATAAAAGTTATATACAGCAGGAGTTGTGGGGGGGTACCCTGCCTCCCCTCGCTCTCCCCCACCCCCTTCCTCTTCTCCTCCCCCTGCTCTAAGTTTCTCCCATTTGAAAATAAAATGTTATTATGTTCTGGAACAATAAGCCAACGATGAAACATCGTCCTTATTTCCCTATAAATAATTTTATCCTTTATTGTTTGCAGATCTGAAAGAGCCATTTAATCTGCGCTGGCGAAAATAGGGAGAGAGACGGGGAGGGGGAAAATTAATTTCAGAAATGAGAATATTACTTACTTCGATGATACTCTTTTAGATTTGATAGCCAGGAGCAAAATTAGAGGCGAGCAGCGGCCTCCCCGACTCTACACCTGGCGGGATTGGAGATTTATAGGGTCTTTAGCGAAGGGGCAATTTAATTTTGTAGGATTTGCTTAAATTCACTGCTATTTTGGGGGGCTGAGGGGAAGGGAGGGTGAGGCGAGAGCGACATGCTTTATCTAGCTTTACGAATCCCCGCCAACATTACCCTGATTTAAAACCCAACAACCTGTGTCTCAGGGAAAACTCCTGCCGAAAGAAGTGGAGTGAGGGGGACACTTTCTCAGTGAGCTTAGCCCCCTTAACCAAGCAGTTGCCAGGGGGAAGGAAGAAAAGCTGCAGGGCTGCTCTGATTCTCTGCCACCGGGACACCCGGAGGTTTATGGTGTCCCCATAATTCCCCCTGACCCTATAAACAGCTGCCTTATTTTAGGACGATTTCTGCTTCCTCCCCTCGGAAAGGGAGAGTGAGGGAGGAGGTAATGGCGGGAGCGGGGTGCCAGAAAGGGGAGGGAGTTGGGGAGAGCGCTGCACTTTGTTCTCCTGGGTGAGTTTGCTGGTTTGGCGGTTTTCTGACACAGGGTGGCAGCAGACAAAACAAGTAAACAACTCACAGACACAATAAACAGGGGCGGCTGCGGCGCCGGGTGGTGGCAGAGGCCGTGGGCCTGGTGAGGGGTGCACTTTGGGGGTAACATCACCCCAACGCTTGGGGGGGCTCGGGTGGGGGGAGCGGCAGAGGCGCCAAAGCCCTAGGCCGCCTTCGATGGAGCCAGCTGCAAGCCTGGGCGCCTGCCGCAAGTCTGGACAAGGCGATTCTTGGGAGGAAACTGATCACCTAGGGAGTGGAGGAAAAGCCCCGCCAGCCCCTCTCCTGCCCTTACTTTCTTTCCTGGGGGGGAGGTTTATGGACATTTATTTCCCCTACCCACTGGTCTTGCCATGGCTGCAGCAGGGAGAAAGATGAGAAAAGGAGGCTGGTTGATTCCCAGCCCAGGCCCACACTCAGTGCTCCAGGCCCACAGGCGGCCAGACCAGCTTCTTTTGCCCCATCAGCTCTCTCCCTGGCTCAGGCTGCAGATAGGATTAAAACGAAGTCCCACCAGTAACCAGATCTGGGCATCTGGGGGGAACTTAGCCCCAATCTGCCCCACAGAGGACACAGACACAGAAATCAGGCCAGCAGGAGCAGGGGTGACGGGGACAGATGTTCACCGCACGCCCCTACCCGGCTGGCTCGCCTTCTCCAGCGGCCTCTCCAGGCACCCTAGCCCTCAGCAGCTACCCAGAGGCCACCTTATAAACCGCTCAGCAAGGCTTCAAGCACCAGGGCCCAGTGCCGCTCAGAACTGCTCAGAGGCCTACCTCGCCCACGAAGAAAGTTGCCTAAAGAACTGACTTTCAGCACAATTGTGTTCTCCTGGTAAAAGTCCTGAGTTGGGGAAGTTTTCGGGGAGGTGTGGGAGAAAGCAGAAGGGAGTCAGCCTCTCCCCGGCCCAGCTGCTTGGACAGCGAAGGCGATAAGGTCTAGAGAAAGCCTTGGTGGCAGCCCCTGGTTACTGAAACCCGCATACTCCGATTCCAGCAAGAACACATTTTTCCGTAGAGCACGCACAGAAAGCAGCACCCAGAGCCTCTTTGAGCCCACAGCCATCTAGTGAGGACTAACAAAATTTCGCATGCACATAAAACGGTGTTTGAGCGAGTAAAGGCATGGTAATATACAATTAACCACTTAGGAAATATGAGTCTGTATCTATTCATGCAAAAGTCTGCGCCTGTACATTTGAGCCTCTATATAATACATGTATAAAGCTACCAAGCCTGGTTTATGAACACAACAGCCAAGCCAACAAGGCCGCCTTCTCCAAACGAGGTCTCATTCTTCGTGGAGATCACAACTGTCAGGTCAGGGAGAGAAAGGGTTTGCTCTGCCCATTTCTCCTTAGCCAGGAGCTGGCGCGTGAAATACAGCCCGTGGCAGGACTGACAAAGCCCCCGTAAGGGGCAGGCCTGGGGTGCCCAAAGCGTGGGCTCAGAGGAGAATTCTGGGGGCCCTGCGCTCCAGGGAGTGTCACCAGACCCTGACCCACAGATTGGGGGATTCCGCCCGACCTTAGTCCTGGGCATGCAGAGTCCTTGAGCCTGATTCTATTCTCAGCCGTCTGCTCCGGCTATTATTAGATAATCACAGCAGCTCTCTGGCTCTAAGGACCACATCTATAGGGAATCTGGCCTTCAAGGAGGCTGAGGGTTGCCACTGGTGGCCCCTCCTGTGCTTCTGTTTGAGTGCCAGCACCAGCCAGGGAGAGAGAGGAGGGAAGGAAAATCGAAAGTAAGGAGCTGACATTTGGGGCTGGCCTTTTCCCCTAGGCAGACTGGAAGCTGGAAAACCTGGGCCAGCCGCTGCTGCTACGCTTTCTCTGTATCCCTCTGTCTCCTAAGGAAAAGTCGTCGAGGGGTGAAGGGAGTGTGGGCTTGCAGGACCCTAGCCAGGAAGGGGCAGAAAATCAATTGATAAAAATATTATATAAGGACATTTCAGAATAGCGCTGTTAAGCCCAGGGGACAACCAGGAACCCTAGCACGAACTGAAATCTCACCAGCCACCTTCTTCTAGATCCCTTTAGGCCAACAGAAACACCCCAGCCTTGCCCAGGCCCACCCCTCCAAAGGGAGGGGGTCCCTCTAGGATCCCAGGTGAATCCCCACTGGCCTGAATGGCCTTCTCCAGAAACTGTCGTCCTCGGGGGCGAACAAAGGAGACTTACCCCCCCCCCAAGTCAGTGCGGCCATCTGCAGGGGCGGGGGCGGACAAAATACAGCGAAAGAGAAATAGAGGCCTCACCGATCGGCGGTTCCCACAGTACGCCAGGAGAAAGGCTCCCATTTTCAGGCCTCCGGGGCCCCTCCACTGGCCCACTGTGCTCCCCTTGCCCTTTGCAGATGGCAAGGAACTCGGGGTTCGGCGGCCACGGCCTGGCTCCCCGGGGCGTCAGCCCCTGGGCCGCAGTGGAGCTGCGGGAGAGCGCGCGGCAGCCTGAGCAGGCGGCGGGCTGGGCCCATTTGGGGAGAGCCAAGCGCTTTTCTCGAGATCGTAAACAACGAACGCGAAATTAGCCCCTCGGCAGACGCCTCTGCCGACACACACAAGTCCTATTGGGGGGGGGGGGGGGGAAGGGGGAGAGAAAATGCCATTTCTTCCCCCGGGAGAATACCTCCGAGGCCTTTATGTCGGCTGCGAAAGGGGAATTTTGGGGGGGCAGGAGAGGAAGGGAAAGGGATTGTGGGGGAAGGGAGGGAAGATTCACCATCAACCCTGGCCCAAGGGGTTTGATTTGAATGCAGCCGGACTACATTTTTAAGAATTTGATAAAAACAGGTTATACCCTCCCCCCCCACCCCCACCACCAAGGCGACTGGTCAGGGTTTAAACAGGAAATCGAGGAGCGATCCCCTCCCCCACTCGGGCTTGGCGGAGAAGTCCAGTCGCCGCGATGGGAGAGGATGGGGGGGTGCTCTTGGTTCGGACCGAAGGTGACTCTGGGCTGTCGGACCTCTCCAGGAATACGCGGCCCCTACCCCAGGTTTGGGTGTGTCTGCCTGGGTGTGTAAGCGATTGTGTCTATGTCGTCCTTTATAAACAGAAGCTCACACATATAGGGGCCGCCTCGGACCCAGGCCAGGGAGCAGGGCAGGGTCATATATCAAGCTGCAACACATTCAGGGCCACGTACATTTGGAAGAAATTAAGCCACTATGTTATGAAACCATATGTGTTGGGTTAAGACTATACAACACACCATTAGCACCAATTATTAGGAAGATCCCGAGCGCCCAGGACCCTCCGGGCTGCCCAATTCTGACGTCCCTACCCCATGAGCCAGCCGCGCCTTGAGTCCTCACTGCCTCCGCTCACCCAGGAGGCCCCCGCAGCGAGGCCTGGGCCCGTCCCTACCCAGCCTGGGAGCCTCCCCAAGTCCCACCTCCGCCTCAGACAGGGCAGATCCCAGCCCAGATCAGCCGGCCCAGGCGGGTGAAGCAGCCCAGTGGGTATCCTGGGTGGGGTAGCAGCGGTTGGAAGTGGAGAACGCGCCAGGCCGGGGGAGAGAAGGCAGATTGGCCCCCTTTCTCCAAGCACAAGATGGCTTTTGAATACCGAGTCCCCCACCCCCACCCATTCACCCGCAGCACGAGGCACCTCCCATCTTTCCATCCGCTCGAGTGGGGGGTGGGAGCAGGGGGTGGGCAGACGCTCTCCCCTCCGCTGACGCGCACCAGCCACCAGCCTCCCCACTAATTGCCAATTAACAGGCCCCGCCGCCCGCCTAGCTGCGCTCTCTTCCTGCTCGGCGGCCCGGCCCTGGGCCCGCACTGCGCATGTGTGAGCTCCTGCGGTCGCGCTCTCCGGGAGGGAGGGGGCAGCGGGGCAGGGAGGGGACGCTGGAAAGTTTGTTTGGGGGTTGGGGGGCTGACTTTGCTCAGGGAGCAATGGTTACAGCCTAAGATTCTCTCTCCTGCCCGGAGTTTGAGCTCCCGGGCCCCCTCTGTCCCAGTCCCATTAGCCAAGAGGCCGCATATCTCTTAACAGGTAAGGACACGCTCCGCGCGCACTAGACCCCGGCCTTGAGCCCCGCAGGCGCAACCCTCTGGTCCCCCACCCCCCCGACCCCCAACTTCAGCGCACAGTGACATAAGGCCAACACACCTCCCCCACTACCATATTCCAGTTTAACCCAATTTCTCCCCCCCCACACTTTTCCTCCCCATAATTTCTCACGCGCCCACCCTCTCGCCAGCCCCCTCTCCTCTCCTAACCAAGACAAGCCGCTGCTGTCCTTATCTTGAAACCGCCACCCAGCTACGGACCATTAGTTACATATTTGAACCAATAAGGAAACACTTACCGGGCGCTGCTGTCACTCTCCCTCTCCCTCTCTCTCTGCCTCTCTCTCTCCCACTCTCTGTCTTCCTCGTCTTCCCTCATTCTGTGCCGCTGCCGAGCCTGTCTCGGCTCCACATGCATATATACTTTATATAAATTTAAAAATAAAAAAATAGTCTCAATAATCAAAAAGCCAAATAAAATTGAGAGTTGCGAGATGGGGGCAGCTGGGAGAGCCTGAGGGAGGGGAGGGGCGGAGGCATCTGCAGCTCCCTGTCTCAACTCCTGCTCCCGCATTCCTCCTGCCCCTTGGGGGGCTAGAGGGTCGGGATGGGAGAGAGGGGTGCCCTCTACTCCTGCCTCTCCCCCATCCCCCCTCCCCAGTTGCCCCCAGCTTCCGGCAACTCCATCTGGAAGGGAAAAAAAATTAAATGAGAGGAGAAAATAATTATTAATCAGATTAATAATAATAAAAAAAATACTGGTAATGAAGGGAGCGCCCAACGCAGGTTTCCCTGGCAATGGTTAGGCTCTTACAGGGAGGACTGTTCTGCGGAGCGCTCCGAACGGACAAACCACAATAAAAAGTTCACGTTCATGGATGGAATCCACATGACTTCTTGTGGCCAATCCAACTTGTGAGTCGATCGTAAACTTTTATTACTCAGCTGTAAATTTTCTGCAAACAACCGGGAATGCGATGCATTTGTGTAGCGTGTGCAAATGGGCGCCGCGGTCGCCATGTTTACCCAATTCTCTCGGAGAGGTTGCATCCCCGACCCCCACCCCACCCCCACAGGGCGCCCACTCCCCACGGGCCCGGGCTCCTCCTGGCTCGCGCAGAAAGGGCAAAGGGGGGACGCGACAGGAGAGAGGCAGGGATTCTGGCGCTGAGTCCCTTTGCCATGCTGAATTTCACAGATTTTTCTTAATAAATGGGGTATTAAGGTTGGCTCTGGGGGAACCAGGGCTTTGCAGAGGCTTGTGGCATTGGGGCGGGTGGGCCAGAGGCCTGAAGGGGCTGACAAGGGATGCGCTCCCTGCCCCTGCTTTTTTTTTTTTTTTTCTCCAGGAAAAAGAACAACATCCTTCCCAATGGGGCATCTGGGCAGCCCCCACTCCAGCCTACATGGGAATGGGAGGGGCAGGCCACTGGAAGCCTCATAACCAAGCCTGACCTGGCCGTGGTCTGAAGAGCGGAGAGGGTTTAGACTGACCTTGGGCAGTCCTATGGAGGAGGGCTGAGAATGTGTGTGTGTGGGGGGGCAGTTTCCAGAACCCCCAAGTGCCCATCATCCCCAGGTTCCTTTCTCAGAGAAAATAGCATATTTTCCCCAAGGCCATCCCTAGTGTCAGGTCTCCTGGGTTCCTAGGTTCAGATGGCCACTTACTCCTAATCTTTTTAGAATTAAAAATAAAATTAAGGCCCAAGATCTTGGCTCCCACTTCTTTTTCCACTGGGTGCGTGGCGGTGTGAAGCCTTTCTGTCTTGTCAGGTAGCCCACACCTGCCTGCCTTTTTCCAGAAAAATTCCAGTGTCTGGGCAGCTGGGACACACCTTGGAGGCCCTGAAAAAAGAACCCATTCTTCCCCTAAGTTCCACCTTCCATGTGAGCACCCAAGGCTCCAGACCCCTAATTTTGACAATGGGTCCAGTGTCGGGGAGCCCAGAATAGATTTCCCATGGAGGCTATTTGCGACCAGTCACAGCCCAGCCCAACTCTCTCCACTAGCTGGAAATTTGAAGGCCCAGAGCTCTTCCCCTGGTCCTGAATCTAGCTGGCATGGGGACTTCCATAGCTGGGTGTCCCACCCCAACCAACAGGGGGTCCCTCAGCCCCTCCACAAACTTCCTGCACAGTAAGCGAAGCCGTTCCCTCAGCCGGATGCAGGGACCTTGTTACTTTTACAAACCCACCCATAAATTTTATAACAGGTAGTTAAAAATTACGACGAGGAAGCGCTGGCCCAGCTTTTCACAATGGGCTGTGGGGAGAATGGGACAGCACCGCAGGCAGTTCACCGGAAATTTTACTTCTAGTCTGTGGCACAACCTGTCCTGAGTTCGCTCTAACTGGGGCGGGGGTACCATCCTCCAGCCAGCAAGCAGCCCAACCCAGCCCGGCCAGGGCGTCTCACTAGGGGATGATGAGGCTGGAGAGGCCAATCCACTCTCGCATCCTAGGGTCCCCCAAGGAATCCTTTAGGGCACTCACTGCCCCCCACCCCCCTAGATCCCCCGCAGGCCCGCAACTCCCTTGTTCTCTGCAATGAAATGGGGAGGGAGAGAAAATGCCGAGACTTTTTTTTTAATTCGGAGAAACGAATTTGCCCCCCAACTTAATAGCTGCATTATCCCGTCTCTACTGTTGAGATTAGAATAATAAATTCAAGGCGAAATGAGCGAGATGCTTCAACTCAGCATTTTGAAAGATACTGTTTTTCACAAATCACAAATAGCTTTCGGAAGCCACTTTGATTGGCTAATAAAAAAGTAAAGAATGGGAGAAAGTCCTATCTGCTGCAGCCGAATGATCCCCATTCCAGTAATGGGACGGCGGGAGCATTTGGGAGGACGCGTTTCTAAAGAGAGCGCATCCCCGCTTGCAATTAAATTCCCCCATAAAACGGGTTTTGCCTCGTTTTCTCTCCAAACGAGAAAAGAGGCGAGATGGGTACCAGGGGTGGGGGGGCAGGTGCCTCATGAGGGGGCGACCGAAGCTCTCTGGGTCTGGCCCATCCCATGCTTAGCATCTCCAGCGGTGCCCGGTCGCCAGACACACCCCGCCCTCCCTCCGACGCCGCCGGGCCGCCGGGCTTGGGGCCACGGGCATTGCTGATCAGGGCCAGGATGAATGAGACACTGGTTGTGGGGAAAATTCGGTGCAGTTATTAGAAGCCACTTAGCGCAGGGTCAACCTTCTCGGCTACTGGGCCAGCGATTTTTCTTCATAGCAATCATAACTCCACATTTAAAAATGAAACGGCCCTCGCCCGCCCTTGGCGTCTGGACACCGGCCGGTGGGAAGGCCTGAGGTCGGAGCCAAAGACTCTCCCCGCGGGTAGCTGGTATTGTCCTCAGCAATCGGGGTTACCTGGACGGCCCCGCGGCTGGCAGCAGGGACCCCAGGTTCTGAAAGATTTTCCCCAGAGCTGCTCAAAGCTGTTCCCCGGCTGCCCGCAGCCTGCGCTTCCAATCGGCCGCCTCTCTCAGGCCGCAGGAGTACCCTATTAACGACGCCTGATCCAATCCCGTATTCAGGACCACTTTGCGTGAAAGCCAGGGACCCAGACGCGGGTGAAATGACACAAAACAAGAGTTGACCGGGGCCCAAGTCTGGGAAAATCATTGAGTGGTGGCGCGAGAGAGATTCGGCCTCAAAAATATTTCAGTCTTTGGGGATCTGGTTTTTAAGACCAAAAGATCCCATCCCCTCCTATTTCCCCCCTCTCTTGACTGGATCAGATGACTTGTATCTCTGGAATTTGGCATTATTTGCCCAAAGTCTTACTGGCATAAACAGATTACTCTGTCCAGAACCCTCCAGGGAACAGTGACAAACCCCTTGCCCCCTGAGTCCCTTAGCCTTCGACCCTTTATTTTGAGGAATGAGGAATCCAGTGAAGATTGTCCTTACCCTGCTGTGGCTGGGGTGGGGGGCTCACCCCTCTGCAGGCCTACCTCCCCCCCAGGCCAGTGACCCGCTGCCCAATTGCCAAGGTGAAACTGGGAGTGGGCTTGAAAGCCGCCAGACAGCGGCTGGAGTAAGTGCAAGTGGGCTGGGTGACACTGCTGGCTGAAATTTCTGAATGTGGACCCAGGCCGCTTGGTGTGCCAGCCCGCCCACCTTCCCCACTCTCCTTTTCCCCAGGCTGAAGCTTCTTCATCCCCTCACCCTCAGGCACCTTCCAGCCCAGGGCTTCAGGCTGCCTTGAGCCCTGCATCCTTCCCACTCTGTTCACCTTCTAGTGCTGGGTGCTGAGGACCAAGGGTTGGCCATAAGGGGC
Organism: Catagonus wagneri; assembly: GCA_004024745.2. Lineage (NCBI taxonomy): Eukaryota > Metazoa > Chordata > Mammalia > Artiodactyla > Tayassuidae > Catagonus > Catagonus wagneri. Next base: position 3,448,510 of record PVHT021183647.1, read on the forward strand.
ACGTGGAAATCAGAAAGAACCCCAGTGCCTCATCCTCATCTTCAGCCCCAGCCTCTGGAAGAAAAAGGCCTAGTTGTGGGAGGGGCATGGGGGCAGATTTTTGGTCTGGGCCCAGCCCAGGGCCAGGAGGAAGAAGGTGGCTAAGTGGGGAGGAGATGCTTTCCTCCCAGTGAGACGCTGGCAACCAGAAACCCACTTTGTTTGAAGCCAAGATTCTCCCAAGAGCAAGCTGCTCTTCCTCCTCCTCCTCCTCACCTCCTCCTTTTCCTTGGCCCTCCCAGCCCAGCCCAGCCCACCCTCTCAACTCCTCCGGCCCCTCTCCATTGAGTTCTCCCCAACCCCAAGCCAGATCAGGAGGAAACCTTTACTAGAATGCTTGAAAAAGAAGGATAAGGAGAGGAGAGAGGAGAGAGGAGGGGGAGGACTGGGAAAAAAGCAAGTCAGTCATTCCAGCTTCAGATATTTTTTCTCCTTTTTTTAATTGTGACTCACGTATACAATACAAAGTACTTGGACCAGAAACAGGGCTGCCGGGACACAAAATCTACATTCATAGCTGGACATAAAGACAAATGACCCAAAATTATTATTATAGATATATTTTTAACGTTTTTTTTTTTCTTTCGAGCACATTGCATAAACAGAGAATTCAAGACAGAGTTAACTATACATTCAGTGCAATTTAGTTCTACTCTACTGGGGTTAGAAGCACAATAAAAGCGCACAGGACCGGCGGGCTAGGCAGTCTCAGTTGTTGGGTTTTTCTTAGTGAAATAAGCAGCAACAAACGACAACAAAACCGCATTACAAATACTCTCAAAGCAGGATTTCTTTCTATAGGTAGTGATAAAATACGCTGGAGGTTTCTTTCTTTTTTTTTTATTTTAATTTTTTCTCTTTTTTTCTCCCGTATTAGGATTTTTTTTAATTTCTCTCTTTTTTATTTTTTCAAGATTATTGCAGGTTCCCTTTAGGTAGTATGTTAAAGATTTATTATCAGTATTATTATTATCATCATCATTATTATTATTTTCATGATTATGGTGATTTCTGAGCACTAACGCTAATGCAGCTCAGAGGACGCTGGGCCCAACAACAGAAATCAGCGAAGGGGAGGAAGGCATGGGCCCAAGTGACCATGGGATGGCTAGGTAGCATCTTAGCGGTGACTGCAGCAGGCTCCTATCTGCCCCTTGGAAAGGGGGGGGAGGGGGACGCCCCCATCTCCTTCAGGCTTCCATCAGGTTCCTAGAGAAAGTCAAGGGGGTCTTTCTAAGCAGGGAGCCCCAAGGGACGGAGAGGGGATAGTCCTTGCTATCATTTAAAACATTTCTTTAAACATCTTCTTCCCTTTTCTTTCCTTCCTTCACTTTTTCTTTCCTTTGGGAAAAAAAAAAAAAGTCAAGCTAACACACTAGTCCTAAGCATGAAAACAAAGCCACGAGTCTTCTTCCGCATTGGGGGGGCTCCCCTCTAAAATAAATACCAGAGAAGCAGGGAGGTGGGGGGATGGTAAGAAGGGGCCGGGAGAAGGGCAGAGAGCCCAGGTCTCAGACCTTAAAATCCAGGGAGGACTCAGAAGGGGCGGGGTGGGGGCTGGGGGGGAGGGACAAGTGTGTGTGTTGGGGCCACCACAGAGACAGAGACAGACTCGGAGGAACTTTCTGCTGTGTCTCCGTCTCCCCTCCTCCAGCCCCCAAACAAATAAAGATGGGGGGAAGTCCAAAGGTAATAAAACCAGAGCTGCAAGTATCTGACAGGTAGTTAGAGTTGTGAGTGTCATTCTATTCTCTATAAAAGCAAATGACAGTCGTAAACTTCTCAATTTATCCGCTACCATAAAACGAAACTTCAAGGGAGTTGCTAAAGGGGGGGAGTTGTCTCTCTCTCTCTCTCTCTTTGCTCAGTCCTTGTTTTCTTCCTTTTCCTCCTCTTCTTTCTCCTCTTCCTCATTTCCTTCTTCCTCTACCTTCTCCTCATCTCGGGCTCCGGGCAGTTTATCCTTGTTGTTCTCCTTTTTCCACTTCATCCTTCGGTTCTGGAACCAGATCTTCACTTGTCTCTCAGTCAGTCCCAGGGCGTGAGAGACTTCAATCCGGCGCTTTCGTGTCAAATAAGGATTAAAGAGAAACTCCTTTTCTAGTTCCAAGGTCTGATACCGGCTGTAAGTTTGCCTTCCGCTGCGCCGCCCAGGAGCTGGACAGAACAGAAGCCCAGTCTGGTTATGTTTGGGGGGGGGGGCTTGGCTTTCCCCCTGTCACTCTTCCTCCCCTGAAGTCCCCCCCTCGGCCTCCCCAGTCCCCCCTCCCTCCTTCAGAAAAGGCGAGAGAGCGGAAAGCAGGCAAGGGCAGGAAAGTTTGGGGGTTTGTTTTGGTTTGGCTTCACCTTGGGAGGTGGGGTGAGTGTGGGGGCAAGGACTGGGGTATGTCTGGAAACTGGGGGTCACCGGGGGCCAGGGGAGCACTGCAGAGCTCCCCCCTCGCAGGCCTGCAGTCCCTGGAAGCTGGCCCTTTGCAGCTTTGTTTACAAGTGCAGAGGGACACTGGGTGAGCCGGGCTGGGGACAGTCCGTTTCCAAAAGGAAGGCAAAGGGGCTGGGGGTGAAGAAGAGGGGGTCTGCTCACTGCTCCTCCTCGGGTCTCTCTGCCTCGTGCTTTGCCAGGAAGAAAAATAATTGATCTCCTGGAATGTATCACTGCTTGGCCTGATTGCTAACTGGAGACCAGCAAATAAATCACACGGGCCATTCCCGCTGGAACTTGTCGCTTCTCGCTTCCCCTTTTACTTCGAAATTGGGCTATGAGGGGCCACCCTTGGAGGGGCTCATGACCTGAGCTGCCCTGAGGGTCGCAGGGAGACCCCACAAGCCTTTGATTGGGGGCAGCTTGGCAAGGGTCCTCTGGACCTCAGAACCTTCTAATCTGCATGACCTCCCCCCTTTCCTGCACTCTCTCTCTCTTTTTTTTTTTTCCTCCTCTCTGGCTCCCTCTCTTTTCCCCAACTGAGGGAAGTGAAGCAAAGTTGGGATAGTGGCCCTAAGGCTGATGCTCTGAGAGGAGGTGGTGGGTACCCCAGTGAGCCAGACAGAGCACCTGTCCTTGGGGTCCCGCCACCCTCTGACCCAGCCAGGGGAGGGAAGCAGGGGTCTCCCTTTGCCCCCAAGACAGCCTGGCCACTGTCCTCAACTGAGGCTGTCTGCCTTATGGAGAAACTGGTTTGCTCCAAAGGCTGATCTAGGGTCCTCGGGGCCCCTTCCCTGCCACCTCGTCAACTTTGACTAGAGATGGCGAGAGGGAGAGACAGACAGACAGACAGACAGACAGACTGACTGACAGAGGTGGAGAAGATTTTTAACCCTTTGCACCCAGACACCATCTTTCCCCCTGCCTTCGCCCCAATCCCCCCAATCTCCCAGGCGAGCCCCCCGCGCCCCACCCCCAGCCGAACCTCCCAACCTCCAGAAACCCACTCGGGCAACGGGGGTGGGGCCCGAGAGAGATCCCCACGCCGGAGGGAAAGCGAGGGCAGACAAAAAGGGGGGGGAGCGGGAAGACCCCGGAGCGCGGGAGACCAAGGGGGAAAGAGAAAAGGCTTCTCACCGTGGGGTCTCATCCATGGAAACATGAGGCTGGGAGACGAGTTTTGATTTAAGTGGCCTTGTCCTTCGCTACTGTTAGTGTTGGCAGAGGATTTACAGTCGGGATATTGCACCACGCTCGCCTCTTGCTGAGCCCCATAAAGGGACTGTCTGGGGAGCGCCTCGTAGCCATAGAATTTGGAGGCGTCTCCGTGGCAGCTCAGCGAGCACGGGTTCTGCTGGTAGCCCGAGTTGGAGATGCCCGAGGTGCCGTGGTGGAAGAAGTCTTGGACGTGGTGCGAGGCGTGCTGGAAGCCGGGCGCCGAGCCGCCGGGCCCGTACACCAGCGCATGGCTCCGGCCCACGCTCTGCGGGAAGCGGCAGTCGTAATAGGCCGGCTCCAGGGACTCGCCGCCTTTGTACTTGGAGAACAGGGGGTTGACGAAGTAGGAGCTCATGCTGGGCACATGAAAACCCGCCGCCCCCTCCCCTCTGGCTCGCGACTCTCCCCCGCCCGGGACCCCCCGAAACTGCCCTCCCCCCCGGGAGCGAACCCCAGGCCGGCCGGCTCCCCGGGGCGGCGGGCCGGGCTGGGCAGGTGGGGGGCGCCTGGGTGCCGGCGGGGCGGCGCGGCTCCCGGGCTGGGCGCGGGCGGCGGCGGGCGAGCGGGCGGCGGCGGCGGCGGCTCTCTTCACTGTCGGTAGGTAGAGCTCGCGCTCTCGCACTTAGCTCTTTCCTTTAACAGCCCAGGCGAATTCCTCAGACTCCCGGCGGTGGCGGCGCTTACACGCGATTCGCGTTCATCAATCCACGACATGAAGACAGGCGAGAGGGAGAGGGA
>PVHT021183647.1:3453926-3464399 GCA_004024745.2 Catagonus wagneri
GTAGAGGGGTTCGGGGCTGGGGGGGGACCTGAAAGAAGGGGAGGGGAGGAAAGGGGAGGGATGGGGGTGTGGTATATGTCCGTGTGTGTGTGTGTGTGTGTGTGTGTGTGTGTGTTGGGGGGAGGTGAGCCAGCCCCAGCTAATGGCAAGGGCCAGCTTTTCCAAGGTGCGCATTCAGATTTGAAGGTGCCTCTCCCCCCTTCTCTTTTCCTTCCTCTTAGCCAGAGAGAGCGAGGGATCCCTGAGCAAGCAGGTCAACTCAGGTTACCTCAACAGGTATAAGACCCGGGGCGGGGGCGTGTGTGGATGTCAACAAGAGAGAGCAGGTGTCCCAGCCCCCAAAAGATGGGCTCCCCCTGGGAGGGGGGGTGTTCTTAAGTCTGGGGACTTTGAGGAGGAACAAGCACAGCGACTCCCCAAACCCTTGAGGCAGCGGAAGCCTCCATGTCCCCTGCCCCTCGCTAGGTGCGAGGCTGCTCTGTCTTGCCTAGATCCCTAAGGCTCCCCGCCTGCCTGCTGTGGGCAGTGGAGAGGGCCAGAGGCGGGGGGCACTCCAGAGACCCAGTCAGGCTTCACCGCCCCTTCAGACACCAGCTCCTGCCTGAGGCAGGAGGCCCAGGCAATAGTCACAAGCTTGCCTGGAGGCTCTGAGAGCAAAGCTGCTTGTGGGGACAGAGAAGGAGAGAGCAGCTGGTGGGCTCCTGGCCTGCTGGCTGGGCTGATCCGGGAGGTTTCTTCTTGGGAGACGGTGTGTATCTGGATTGGAGGAGACCAGAGCAGGCCTCTGACTTGTCCCCGAATACCCTAACCCCATAGGAAATGCCAGTTTGGCCTGGAAGGGCCCCCTGGCTTCACCGCACCCCCTCCACTTCCCCAGGCAGGCTGCCCAGGCCAGGATGTGGATGGGAACTGTCAACAGACACTCTTTAAATATTTACACACACTTTCTCTGGGGGGTTTCCCCCATCCCCCCCCCCCCGAGCCTGGGCAAATTCAAGTTAATTCTAATGCATAAAAGAACCTTATTCCATCAGCATCCTTCTCTGGTTACAAATGTGTACAGTTGTGTGGACTTAACACAGAGAGAAAATGGAGAAGGTCAGAGAGCTGTGGATATGCGTGCTGTGTGCGGATGAATGAAGAAGAGGAGTAAGAATGATTTTTCCAGCCCTCCCTCTCCACAGTGTGTGAGGCTGCTACATTCAGGGCAAAACGGGGCACACTGGGGACCCACATGTACCGTGCTACCTTCCACGCTGAGAAACATTCAATGCATGCTCGCTAAACTGTCATGCATGCCCGAAGCACCCCTGTCACCTCACAGACACTGTGCACACACGTGCACACCGAGGCACATGCAAAAATAAGATGTGATGAACACAAATGCATCTTTAGATCTTTGCATCAGGAATAAAAAAAAAATGCGCTACCTATTTTCCTTCCACATCCTGGGGTTTCAGGGTTGGATGAGGAAGGAGGTGGTTAGAAAACCAGATCTTTTTCTTCCCCATCCAGAGCCCAGCTCTGGGGATGGAGGAAGAAATGAAAGTGCAGGGGTGGATGCTGTAGAGAGAACAAGCCCCCTCCTATTAACTAAGTCATTGCTGGTGAAATGGCCACTCTCGGCCAAATTTCCAAAGGAGGGGCACTGATGCCCCAGCAAGGTACACTTCGCTTCCAGGAACCCCTGAATTTGGAAGACACCCCGCCCCGAGTTAGGGAACGCCCCAACTCCACGACACCCAGAAATCTGGCCCTGGAGCAGCAGGAGGGGAAGCTCAGTGGAGGGTGGAGGGTGGAGGGCCGTGCCAGGGCTGAGGCCTCCCGAGGGTCCAGGACAGTGGGGGGCATGACAGAGGTCTCCACTGCCTCGCACACGCCAGCCCTGGTTCCAGCCCTGCCTCCTCTGAGCCAGCTCTGCGGGTACAGAGCTGAAGCAGACAGACTCTGGGCTCCCAGCATCTAGGTCACTGGGGACTGTCATAAATACTTTCCCTTCCCCTCCTGGAAAGAGGAGGCTGGGTAGGCCGGATCCGCTCTGGGGCCTGCGCCTTATCTTTTAGGGGGTGGGGGGATATCTTGACATTTTATGGTCCAGCGCAAACCCTGCCACAGAGCTATTCTTCCGGGCCTTTGTGTCTTGGAATGCGACTGTCCCGAGTGTGCCGCCAGCACCGCCTGCTCCCACCAGTTCCGAAACCCCAGGCTGGACTTGGTTTCCCCTTTTGGGGGTAGGGTCCCTCGCATTTTCTTTCTTTCGTTCAGCAGATTGTTTTTTCTTTTACACGTATCTGAGTGATTTCGCTCCCGGAGCCTGGAAATAAAGGAACGCAAGCAGCCATCGTTGCTGGGGTGTCTCTGTCCCTCGCCCCGAGGCCTGCACCGCCCTCCTAGGTACCACGGATTTATGTTCGTTTGTCCGGGTCACTCTGCCTTTTCGTGTTAATTACGCGCCGCCTGCTTCGTGCTTATCTCCTCCGCAAAGCGATTATTTTCGACGCCCGCCCTCCTGAGCCTCCTGAGGCTGTTGCCAGAGCGAGGGCCCGTCTCCCGCCGCCACTCGCGATTTATTTACACCTCGCAGGTGAGAGGATTGATTTGCTCAGTGCCAAGGGGGCCGGGCTGGGCCGGGGCGCGGGGCCTTCTCATCGCTGCTGCTCGGAGCCGGGCCTCAAACGTCAGTGCGGCCAGGCCGGCCTGGGGCACCGCCGCCGCCTCTAACATTGAGCAACAGCGCCACCTCGCGTCCACTTGCTCCAATGCAGTCCGACCGGGAAAAAGCCAATAGCTAGAGCAAGCGGGTCCCCAAGGCTTGACCCAAAGGTGGGAAGTGGGAGAAACGAGTTTCCAAACGGGTGCGCGCAACAGAGGGGTCCCTGGAAGGAATTCCCCCCCCGCGTCCGACCGCTGTTATTTTGTTTTCTAAATTCTCTAAAGAAACCTTGTCAATGGTTTCACACTATTTTCTCTTTTTGTCACCCTCCCTCCCCGCACGGTGCAAAAGAACTGCCGCGATCTCCCCCGCATTCAGGCGCATTTCTGGCCTCGGAACACCTCCGCGCACGCAGATGCAGGATCCGGAGCTCCCACGACCGCCTGCCCCCGGCGCGCACCCTAAACTCCTCGGCCCTCTTACCCTGCTGCTGGCGCCGCATCGCCCATTCCGCCGCCGCCCGCAGGACTTTGGGTTGGGACTCTGACTTCTCCCGGCTCTTTGCCCCCTGGTTTGTAGCCCATCCCTTTCTCTCTCACGCGCGCTCTCTCTCTAGCTCTCCCTCCCAGCCAGTGAGGTCCTGTTCTCCGTGGGCCATAGACAAAACATTCCTATAATCCGATTTCAAAGGAAAGAGTGTCCACCTTATTTAAACCATAAAACAATTAAGCCCAGACGTCTAGCCAGCTCCGCGCTGCTGTTTTGTTCTGCCCCATTCAGAATCCAGCGCAGGGAGACAAACAGCGCCATAAAAGTGGCATTTCGGGACCGCGGAAATGTACCTATCCTCTGCCTTCCCAAGTGGAACAACCTTTAGGGTTTTGTGATTCTGACAAAGGAGCAGAGGAGAGGTGGGAGGGCAAGATTAGGGCGGGGTGGGGGGCGTTTGCTAGCCCCTCTCCCCCCCAAACCCCGCTTCCCCGGCTTTCGCTGCTTTCCCCAGATGTGTGCTGTGTTGTCCTGGTTTGAATTCACAGATGACAATAAATAAAAATCGAATCCAATCCTGACCTGCAAGCTGGAGGCTGAGCTGGTACTGAACAGTGGGCTGGGCCGGGTGGGCCTGCTTTGGATCCCACGCTCCGGTCAGGGCCCTCCTTCCAGCTCGGAGTAAGGCCGGCTTGGGCGGGCTGCAGGAAGCAGGCCTCGCTGACGGACCGACGAGGGGAGGCGACAGGGCCTTGGAGCAGGGGCGGGGTGGAGGCCCGGAAACGCGGGCCGAGCTCGGCCGGGAGAGAAGCCTGAGTGCCGGCCGTCAGGACGGAGGGAGACGGGTGCCTTGTCCTCCGCCTGGTGCGGAACTGAGGCTAGGGTCCCAGAGCAGCAAAACGGACAAGGGGAGGAGCGACGAAGCGAGAAAAGAGAAAACTACAGGCAAAGCACCTCTCCAAAGGACCAAGAGCAAACAATCGCTTGTGGAGCTGGGGAGGTTTCCTAAGCGGGAAAGAGCAAAGGTTGCTTTAGCGGCTGGGAAAACCAAACCGTTGCTTGCGACTTGTGATTTTTTCCCTCAAAGCATCATCGAAACACAATGTTCACCCCTTCCCATCTTCCTCCTGCCCCCGAAACTGGAGTCTGTAATAGAAGGAGGGGTAGGAGATTCAAATGATGGGGAAGGGGCTGGTCCTTACAAGTGCCTCACCAATCCGGTAAGGTGATGCGATGAGGGGAGCAGCACAGGGACCGGGGTCCCCAATTCTTTTCTTTAACAGTGGTATTCCCCAAGTATTCATAGCAACACCCTGCACCCTGGCCAGAATGGGCAGCCTGAGATATTAAAGGGCTATATTTCAAGCAGCCTGAGTTTAATAGTTTCCAGATTGGGGGATTTCCGAGAAAGGGGGCGCCGCGCTGAGGCAAACCCGGCAGCTTGAGTCTGCTTCTGATTAGCAGATGAAAACTGCCAGTTCTGGGGAAGGCGCTCTGGGGTGCTAGGCAGCTGACCAGCCCCATCGGGGAACACCCCACTCCTGGCTGAGTTCCCGACCAGTTTCCTTGGGTCCCAGTTACACTACCCCCAAAGAATGCTGCAGCCCTCAGCCTAACCCCAGTCACCCCCAGATCAACATTCAAAGTAAACGCTAGAGAGACTGAATAGAAAAGAGACAACTGGGAGCTGGGGAAGGGGGGAGGATCTGAGAATGCACTGAGAAGTAGAAACGAAATCTAATTCTGATTATACTGGTTTTGCCATCTCCTTCCTCCCCCTCTCCCTTCCTTCCTTCCTTCCTTCTTCCTTTCTTCCCTCCCTACTTTCTCTCTCCCTGTCCCTCTCTTTGCATCTTGCTTCTTTCACTGTCACTGCAGTCCCCAGTGCCTGACCTACTCCCTGAGGCCTGCTGGGCCTTCCTCCTCACTGTTCACCCTCCACCCTCCCTGGCACCACCCCCCTACACACACACACACACACACACACACACAAGCCATCTCACAAAGCACCTATGCAGCCAGGCAAGAATCCAGCCCGGGCCTTCACCCAGCACCCAACTTTCATCTTCACCTATCTCTTCCCTCCGATCTCGGATCTCGTGTACTCATAAATTATTACAATTAATTACAGCCAGGGAAAACCATTCATGCAGTGCCCCCCCCCAGGGGGGGACTCCATCCAGCTACCCAGAGACACACAAGCAGCCAGCCTGGGTAGGCATGAGCTGGACCCCGGGCCTCAGCGACCTCTACTGCACCCCCCGGAACCCTCACCCCCATCACAGCCTGCCTGGAGAGAAACAGTGGGCACTTGCCCTTCCGAAGTCCTGGGAGCCCCTCGCCTGTCTCCAGGCTCCCGCAAAGGATCTGAGCATTTGCCTCCTCCACTCCACGGACAGGAGCCACAGGGAGGAGAAATAACGAGAACTGGATGCGGTTGGGTTTCTGGTTTTTTAAGTGACTTCGATATATTAACACAGAGCTGTTCTACCATTAACAAACAGAAGCACGTTACAGGACGGACTCTGGGGAAGGGAGGAGACACTGCTATGTACACGGCCCGAGGCGCCGGCCTGTGCCGCGGGACCCAGCCTGCGGCGCGTCCGGCCCTCGCCCCTCAGCTCCTGGGCTGGGAAGCATTCTTGTGTATGTGTGTGTGTCTTTTTTCTTTTTTCTTTTTTTTTTGTACAAAATATCTGCACGCAGAGCACCCCAGGCCTGGGGAGGGATGGCCCGGGCCAAATACGATACAGGAAAAAAAAAATAGAAATATAGCGATTCAAGTACTGGCTTCTCTGAAGAAAGGAGAAAAAAAAATCACATTTGTGTGTGTCATTTATTTCAGTTGCGCTGAGAGAAGAGAACGCGGTTTCTCTCCCCACCTCCTTCTCCTACTCGCCGGGTAGAACTAACTCTAAAACACCAATTTCTCAACACTGAACCCTCCCAAATCGCAAGAGTTTTCCTTTTCCCCTTCCCTTTTTTTTTCTTTTTAAGCGGATTGGCTTTTCTCTATTTTGCTCTTTCCTTTTCTTTTTCGTGCTGTCTCCCTTCTGGGTTGGGGTATTTTTGTGGGTTTTTTTTGTTTGTTTGTTTTTTGTTTTCCCTTGGCTGTGCCGAGGCAGCAGGCTGGGGCAGGGTTTAGGATTGCTCCTTGTCGGTTTTCTCTTTATTCATCTTTTTCATCTTCATCCTCCGGTTCTGAAACCAGATTTTGACCTGCCGCTCGGTGAGGTTGAGAACCCGGGCCACCTCGTACCGACGGTCCCTGGTTAAATACATATTGAAGAGAAACTCCTTCTCCAGTTCCAGCGTCTGGTACTTGGTGTAGGGGCAGCGCTTCTTCCTTGTGGAGCGGGCGTGGATCCAGTTGGCCACGGGGTTGCCTGAAGGGCCAAACACAGGCAGGGGTCAGTGGAGCCCATTTCCAGCCTAAGACCCCTGCCACCCCAACCCCCTAGGCTCAGCCAGGTTCCCCAAAGCTAATAATTGAACCTGAATTTGGACACGTTTTGATTTAGGAATGCCCCCCCCACACTCCTTTTGCATCCCCCCCTTCCCCATCTCCCCCCTCCTCAGTTTCCAGCACCTAAAACTATAGGAAATCAAAGCTATCAAAGTCTCTACAGTCTGGTCCTCAGCTTCAAGAGCAGTAATTCGAGAATATCCTCATAAAAAGTCCAAATTCCCAACCGTTTCATAGGCCCATAAACGCTTCTCTCCCTTGTTTTTTATTTTTATAGCGAGGTCTCTCTCCTCCCCAGTTCCCTCCTCCTCTGCCCCCTCCCATCCTCCTAGCCCACGACCAAGTCCTGAAATTTCAGCAGTTCTGCTTCCTGACCCTGAGAGTCCCCAAGCCCCTCACTGCCCTCTCCAGCGCCCGCCCCTGCTTTCTCGGAGTTGAACCCTGCTGAGGCGAATTCTCAGGGTGATGATGCTGGGACCGGGAAAGCCTTGCTCCTCTCCCCAGGGAGCTGCTAGCCCTGGAGACCGGCTCCCCTATATCTTAGCTTCCCTGTTTGGCTTCCAGTGTCCCCCTCCTCCTGCCAGCCCCGGGACAGGCTCTGCAGGAGCCAAGCCTCCAATTTCAGGTTTATGGGAGTAGCTGAGGGCAAGGAGAGAAGCCTTCAGAGGGGTATAATTAGGCCCTGGCCCCTTATGGGGCTGCAGGAAAGGATTTCCTGCAGCCCCCTCCTGGGACTCCCCCAGACACTTCCTCACACCCAGGGGTTGCACTCCCTCCCCTGCTGTTTCCCCTTCTTTCCTCTTTCTCTGGCCCTGCAGCTCTCACCTGTCCACCCCACCACCACCACCCCTGCCTTTCTTTGCAATACTCAGAAGGCTCCAGTGTCCCTGACTGGAGTGTGTATGCATGTGTGTGTGTGTGTGTGTGTGCATGTGTGTGTGCATGTGTGTGAGTGTAATTCTCTAATCTGGGGACATGCCTTTCCCCGCTCCCCATCCCTGACTCCCATCCCCACCCCTCTCTCCTGCAGACCCTCAGAAGAGGGCTCTCAAGTTTAAGGAGACTGGGACCCCACTTCTCTCCCCCAACTCTGGAAGTCCTTATCTGTCCCAGTTCCCAGCCTGGGAAAGCCCCCAGAGCCCTCACCCAGGGTTCCAAGGAGAGAAGCCCATGCACCTCCTGTTTTATGAGTCTCTGGTGGGTGAGGACCCCCATGCTGCCTGGGAGGTAAAGGTGGCTTTTCTCCCTGGGGTTATTTCCTCTCTGCCCCTAGTGTCCTCCTCTCTCCCCCATCCCACCCCAAACCATAAAATGAACCTCGCCCCCACCCCATCCCCTGGCCCTGTCTGCATTTCTTCGAAAGTAGCGACGGAGCCAAAAAGCCTGGGCTAGGGGTGTGGGGGGCGGGGGGATCTCATCAAAGCCAGCTCCTAAGAGAGGAGCCCCCTCAGCCTTCTCCCAACCTGGCTCCCTGGGCCCCCTTCTCAGACCTTCCTGCCCCTGAAAGCTCCCCAAGGTAATTCGCTTTTATTGAGTCCTCGCCCCCTCGCCCTCGCCCCTCTCCCGCGCTCCCTGCACCGCTCCGAGGGGCTGTAATCCGGCTCCCCCCCCTCGCCCGTCCTCTCCTCCCCTCCCGCGCGGGTTGTAAAGGAAAATTGCTCCCAACTTACTGGGGTCCAGGTCGGCCTTCTCCTCTTTGTGCTTGCTGCCGGCGAGGGCGTCCGCCTCGGGCGAGGGCAGGGTCTGCGGGGCGCGGTCGCGCAGCTCCCCGGGCGAGCCGTATATGTAGTCCGGGTAGCTGCGGCCGTCGCCCGGGCCGCAGTCGGCGCGGCGCCCGGGGTAGGCGTCCGGCTTGAGGGCGTAGTGACGGCCCCCGGCCGGGAAGCTGGGGAAGGAGACGGCGCCGGACAGCGGCTCGAGCCAAGTCCGCATGTAGCGCGTGTCGGCGCCGAGGTGGGGCTGGGGGCCGTACGGGTGGTAGACCACGGACGACTGCGAGGGCACGGGCGCCCACGACGTGCTGAACACGGCCGGCTTGGGCGCGAAGCTACAAGACGGAAAATCGCTACAGTCCGGCACCAAACCGCTGGGTCTGGCGGCGGCGGGGTGAGCCCCCGTGGCCGGAAACCTGGACGCTAGGAGGTCTTCATTGTCGTGAGAGATGAGCGAGTCCACGTAATAGTTACTGATGGGCCCCGTCGCCGACATCGTAACAGGGTTTTACATACATAAGATTATTGTATGAACTGTATATGTACTTTTTATCTGCTCACAGAACAATCAAGGCAGGTAATTATTTTTCCAGCCTTTTCCCCGCAGCTCATTGGCTCCCCGGCCCCCACGTGATCGTATTTACCCAAAAATACGGCGCGGATCAATGCGCAGGGGCTTTTTTTTCCTGGCTTTTTTTTTTTTTTCTCCCTTCTCCCACCCCCTTCTCTCTGCTGATCCCCGCGACCTGCGTTTTCCTGGGGGTCCGCAACTCTGGACCCAAGGACCGGGCCACCCCCTCAGGACAACTCGCATCTCAGCAGAGAAGCCCCTGGCCCATGTCCACCCATAGGCAGATGGCCTCCGCCCCCACCCCCGGAAGGATTTCTTAATGGGGTGAAAATGCCAGTCCCCGAAGCCAGGGTTCCGGGACCCCCGGGGCCGAGCTGGGCGCGGGAGCCCCGCAGGGGCGGAGAGACCGGCCGAGGTAGGTGGAGGAACTATTTCTTGACGTAATCCGTCTCTGTCGGCCCCGACGCTCCCGCAGTCTCTGCGCGAGCCGAGATCAGCGATTGTCAGTTCGGAACGTGGCTTTTAAAAATGCGTTTTTAAATAGTGTGTATGTATGTATTTCTTTTAGAGCAGCAGCAGCAGCGAGGGAGGGAGAGTGGGAGGGGACTGGGGAAGCTGGGGTGGAGGGAGGGAAGGAGGGAAGGGCAGCGTCCTTCTGCCACTGGCCAACTCAGCCCCCCAAATCTGGGGCAGGGGAAGCTTGGGGAAGGTGGTCCGCGGGTGGGAGGGGTAGGACCTCGGGACCTTGTACACCTTTGTCACCAGAAGTCCTCTCTGCTTTGGCACAGATATGCAAACGCCTATATTTTAAATTTATTGTCTATATCTATTTATCTTTCTTTGCCAGCCTGAAGAAGCGGAGGAGAGATCTACACAACTTCAGTGGGGTGTCCCCATCCTGCCTGTCTTCCTGTTCGCCCTCCTTTGCCCCCAACTCCATCTCTGAGACCTCCTGCCCCCCCACCTGAAAAAAGAAGTCGCTGGCGGGCTCAGTCTGCAGAGAGCCAGGGTGAGAGCGGGCAAGGCGAGAGAGCAACCTCGGTCGTGGGCAAGTAGCTTGTTTTTACGTCCTTCAATAAAAATTTTATGAGGATCATTTGATTGTTCATAAATGTGTCTTTCATTAAATAAAATTGTAGGCTGTTTTTGGAACGGGAAAAAAGCTACAGAGGAATGGGAGAAAGCAATTTCTTTGGAGTCAGATGCAGGAATTCTGGAGGGGACACTGTGATTGTAGGGAAGATCACACAACTTGGATTCCTCCCCCCCAATAAGTTGGTCGCTACCCTCCTCCTCGAATTTGGGGTTCGCTGCCCAGCCCTCTGTTTTCTATCAGGCTGTCCCATGGTGGTTCAGCAAAGGTGGGCTTCAGGCAAGCAGGAGGTTCTCAGTGTAGGTGCAAGACAGGGGTTAGGGAAGTTGGCTGGGGGCGGGGGAGAAGGGCAGGTGATGTCCCCAGAGACTGATGCTGCGCCCTGGGCATGGCAGAGTGAGTCTGAAGGAGGGGTGCAATTTCAGGGTCAGCAGGGAAGAGTCTGGTTTGCGCTAGGGGAAATAGGCAGGAGCTGAGGCTTAGACACAG
>PVHT021183647.1:3464499-3475894 GCA_004024745.2 Catagonus wagneri
GGGGAGTTGAGGGGGAAGGGTAGATCTGCAGCCCACAGCACTGACCCCAGCCTGCCAGGCCCCCTCCCCAGTCCCTGCTCCTCCCCTTCTCTGGTTCCTTCCTTTTCGGTCTAGCGGGGCAGGGATTTGGACGCATGGGGGGCGGGGGTGGGGGGAATGTGAGAAGTGCCCGGCTGGGGAGAGGCAGCCAGGGGCCTCAGCCTCGTCACCCTAGGCTCTGATTGTCTTCCCCTCCCCCGGACTGGACGGGTCTGGGAAATCCAAATTACAGCAAGAAACAGAATATCTCATTGGCCTTGATGGAGTTGGGTTAGCTGTCAATCAAAAATTCTCCCTGACTAGTTCAAGGAAAAGACAGGAGGTTCCAGTCCCCCTGCCGCGTGGCTTTCTCCAAATCCCCGGCCCCGCGCCATCAGCACCTCCCCCAGCCTGGGCGGCTGGGGGACCCTGCCTGGCTCTGGGGTGGCTGCTGGCAGGGCAGAGCAGAGACTTGGAGCCTTCAGAGGACCCGGGGCCAGACTGCGACCAAGAGGACCTCAGGGGACAGAGCCTGAGAGAGACAGCCCGAGACAGCCTGAGACAGTACGACTGAAGCACGGGCACCAGGCCCAAAGAGAGGAACGGAGGAGGGAAGGAAAGAAGAAAACGAAGGATTAGGATGCAAGTCAGAGAGAGGGGAGAATTGCTGAAGAGAGGGGAGGCAAGAGGAAGAGAGAGAGGAGAACCGGGAAAGGAACGCGTGCAGAGAGCGAGCCGGAGGAAGGGCGGCGACAGGCAGGCAGACGGGGCAGGGCGCGGGCTGGCCGAGCAGCCGTGGCATTGTGCAGCCGGGCCTTTGCTGCGGGACTGGCTCCGCGCCTCCGGACACAAAGGAGGAAGAGGCCTCCTCTCCTGCCCCTCCCTGGCGACCTGCCGGGGTGGGTACACCAGGCCTCCGGGGATACAGAACCCGATCTCGGTCCAGACAGCCGCCCAAGCAGCTGGGGGCTGAGCCACACTCTCGTCAAGGAGCTAAGATGTGACCAAGGAGAAGGTTTTCACGCTCGCTCCTCCTTGGAGTCTTAGCCAGGCACCAGGGCCCATCTGCCCCAACCTCAGTTTTCCAGGAAGAAAGACGCCCCAAAGCCCCTCGCCATGGGCCTCTACTATTTCCGAGAGCCCCCCAGGCGGAGGGGCTGTAAACAGATGCCCCTTTTTCTCCTACCCCCTTTGGCCACTGCCTTCTTTTCAACTCTTGAGCAGCCTGCCCACCCTCCCTGCCCACCCGGTGGAGGCGCGGCAGCCGTGGGGCAGCTGGGATCACCAGGCCCACGCTCTCTGCGCTCTCTGCTGCCATCAAAGTCTCTGTGAAACTGAGGGGAGATTGTCACCTCCATTTCAGAGCGTGAACTCAGACCCTCCCCACTCAGGCGCAGACACAGCTGTGGGTCAGGAAGCAGGCCTCGCCCACAGCCCCCTCCCCACCAACGCCCCATTTTGCCTAGGCCTTTGCAGGGAGAGGCAGCCTGAAGGAGGGGGGCTGGAAGGGGCTGGGAGTCCCTGAGTTCACCAGGCCACCAGACTGAGGTCCCTCGGGTTCCACCACTGCGTGTGTGGGTTGTACCACCGGTTCTCTGCGTCTGGTGGTGGGGTGGCAGGTCAGGGCACTGGAGCAGAACTTCAGGCCCCCCCCAAATCCAGGCCTGTAGATGTGGGGGGCACAAAGGATGTGGGGGGCAGCAAGAAGGAGGGGCTTGTCTTCCCAGGTTCCGTGACTCCTGCTGGGTCTCCTGCCAGATCCCCCAGACTCCTCTCACCCCCGCCACTCCCTTCAGTTTTCCTCAGCACGGATGGAGCAAGCCAAGGGACTGGAGGCCACTGGGAATCCCTGCAGGGGGTGGGGGGAAACCCCAGCTGTAGCTAGCAGCTCTGCATTCAGTCTGGCTCTTAGAGCTCTCTTCTGACCCCAAAAGACTGCACGGGGCGCAGGAGAGCCCCTCAGGGGGAGGGGCGCCTTCACTGCATCACCTCAGACCTGGACAGCTGAGACCACAATCAAGCTAGCACCAGCGTGGGAAAGACAGACACACAGAAAGACAGACAGGTTAGCGCCATCCCCTCCCCTTGCTCTGCGCCTCCCTTTCAGTGATTTAAATTCCCTCCGGTTCAATCCACACCGTCAAGTTCGGTTTAAATTTAAAACAGGCTTTTTCCCGGTCCCCCAGCGGGGCCATCCCTGCGGCCGCGCAGGCAGGGCGCCCGCTCCCGGCTCGGCAGCACCCGCCTGCGCGGAGGAGGCCGGGCGTGCTCCATTTGCTTTCATTTTCCTTCTCGCCCTGAAATGGGCTCAGTTCACCTCTCCGCTGCCCTCTCCTCCTCCCCGCCCCCTCCTCGGTTCCCCTCTACTTTCCCCCCTTTTCTCTCCTGATCCCTCTTTGTTGGGAAAAACACACCCACACGCACAACTCCTCCTGGCTCAGGCCTGCGCTGGAAGCAGACGCTCAATTCTCCTGGCCTGCCGCGAGGAGACCCGCGTCCTGCCCCCACCCCAGGTGGGTATTTGGGATCTCTACACACCAGGAGTCCGGCTCCTGAGCCCAGCGGGAGTGAAACCCCTAGGGCCTGTGAACGTGGCCCTCTCAACGCCACGGCCTGCATTCCCGCCGGCCCCCTGCCCTGCCGCCCCGCAGCAAACGGGGCTATTTCCGGCTCCCCCAACCCGGTCTGGTTTCCCAGCCCCAGGACTGGCTGGAGGGGGAGCGGCCCCAGAGCTAGGGGTGCTCTCTGCCTGGAGCCCCCCCCATGGCCCTGGGCGCCTGGTTACCTGATCTTTGTGTGCTGTGTGTGTCGCAAGAAAATTTGCAGTGACTTTGGAGCCCAGACTGAGGGAGCCGAGGTGGCGAAAGGAGAGACAATACGGGTCCGAAGTACAATTAAGGGGCCAGAGCCGCTAGTCTCTCCCCCGCCCTCCCTGCCAGACTGGGAGCTGTCTGGCCTCAAACCTCAGGGCAACCCGCGAACCTGGAGCCGGAAACTCAGCCCATGGCGGAGCGAACCAGAGGATCCGGCATCCAGAAAGCAGGAGGAAAGCTCCCTTCCAACTTGGGGGTGCAGCGACCAGCCCCACTGAGTTGCAGAGAATCCAGCGAATGAAAGTGCACCTTCTGACAAATTTTCCCGATTTTTTCAGCCTTTGGAAGGACAGCCTAGGGTTTTGAGACGTCTCAGACGGACAGACAAACAGACAGGCAAACCGCATCTCCGGAGGCAGACAGACTCACAACATGAGTGTGAGCCTGAAATCAAATACAGGTTCAACATTCCCCGAGGCGTCTCTGCCAGGCCAGGCAGCCGCTGATCTCCCTACCTTCTCTCCCCTCCAGGGCGTTGGGCAGAGACCCCGGAAGCCTCGGTCCCTCTGGCTTGGTCCAATCCCGCCTCAGGAAGCGCCTTCGTTACCTGCTCCTCGGCTTCCCACGGCCACAGATGCAGGGCAGCCGCCTCCGCCCGGGGAGGGAAGCCCCGGCCACCGCAGCCGCCGCTGCCCGCCCTCCTTTCCCTCCCTCCCTCTTCCTCGCCCTCCCTCCCTTTCTCCCTCCCTCGCGCGCTGCCGCTCGCGGGGCCCTCCCGCGGGCAACCTGTTCTGGACCAAATCCAGGTATCTCCGAAAGAGAAAAAAAGAAAGGACCTCTTATGTGGAAAAGAAAGAAAGAGAGACCCTTAACTGCGTTTATTTTCCACGCTCTGACCATTGGTCGGCCTCAGTTCGGACATCCTGGACCCGGCCCTGCAGCTGCAGAGGTGTGCCGGGCCTGCTGCCTCGCCCACGCTGGCTGCCGCGCCCCGCGCACTGCACGCTCCATACTCTGGGCGGCCGCACCCCGGCAGCCCAGACACCAAACAGACCTCAAGGTCCTTCCTACAGACTCAACATCCGGTTGCCCGCCTCGCCGCTGGCCTCTGCCTGGGAGCCCGCTCCGCTCCGTCTGCGGCCAAAGTCCACACACAAGCCACCTTGTCCGCGCTCTCGCGCCCGACCGGCCGGACACCCCTCCAAACCAAGGCGCCCGCTGGCCACCCTCGGGCCGAGGCCCTGCCGGGGCTGCAAACCTCCTCTCCTGCACGGGGACCCACACAAAGCCCGGTGTCCTCACGCTCCCACCCGCAGCTCCCTGTCCCCAGCCCCTGCTGCCCTTCACCTGTTCCTGGGAAGGGCTTCATCTCCGAGCGAGCTGAGGCAAGGCGATGGGCCCGGGCGGTGGGTGCTGGGGAGTCGAGGTCCCAGGGAGGCCACAGAGGATCGGAGGGCTAAGCTTGAGCCCCGGCTGCCCGGCAGCCTGAGAGAGATCTCAGAGACCAAGGCTCTCCTTGGCGAGCTCTTGCCTTTTCCTCCTTCTCCCGCAAGTCTTAAACACTCACACGCCGAGAGTTCAGCTCTATAAATCCTGCTCCTCTTTCCCATATCATAATTAAAAAAAACCAGTAGGGGAGGTTTTAACTTTTATTGCGATTTCTGGAGTTGGGCTGCGGAGCATATATTAAGTTTACGCTTATGCGCTCTCGGCGGGGAGGGTCCTTTAAGAAATAAAAATCCATCTTAATATCCACAGACGAGAGAGATAATTTTTTCCCTCCTCTTCACGCTGTTTCTTCTGAAGACTCCCTTCCAGCGAAGCGAATAAATAATCACCATCGCCTTAGCCATGATCCACGGCCCCAGGGCCCCAGGGTGGACTCTGTCCGCCAGACTGGCCCTCACCTTGGCCCTGGAGAACGCACCCCATTCCCCAGGATATGGGGGGGATACCCAGACCCATGGCTCTGTGGCCACCCCCCGCCCTTGTAAGCCCAACAGCTCTGAAACAGAAATTAGGGCAGAGAGACCCAAAACGCAGAAGTCGTTCATTGGTGAATTTCGGCCCATCAGGGACACTGTCTCCAAGCCAGGCACTCCTGAGCACCCCGCCCCTGCCTGGGACTCCCTTCACTCCAGCTGGCCCCAGGCTTCTGACAGCCTGAAAACTCAGAGACTGCTAGGGGCTCCCAAATCGGGGGAAACCTTTGCCTGCCCAGCACCAGCTGGCTTTCCTCTCTGAAAGCCTCCCCATTTCCCTGGGAGCCATAGGGAGATTTGAGCACTTCCTTGCAAGGGAAGAGATCCCACTCTCCCCGCCACCCCCATACAAAGGGCTGAGGGACAGACAGAAAGACACACGGACAATTTCAACTGGGGGAGAAGGACTGCTCTATTCCCATGTTCTCCTCTAGCTTCCTTGGGGGTCTCTTTGTATCAGAGGAAGAGAGAGAGAAAAATATACGAGTCTGCACAAAAATATATACAGGGGATCTGAGAGAGCATAGAGGAGACAGAGCTACAGAAACCAACCGAGACCCACACTCCTCCAAGGTTACATATATCCCCCAGCAGACAAGTGCGCAAAACCAGACCTCCATGTACACGTTGTGTTACAGGGACAGGATGCTGTTCCCCTCTCTGAAAGTTTATGTTTTAATAATCACAATAATACCAGAGTAACAGAACCAAGAACCTGTCCTTCTCCCTTTGACTCTCACTTCCCCAGTCTCTCTGAGAACAGCCGTGGAGCTCTCCCGCCTCCCTGACTCTCCCCATTTTTCCCTGCAGGCAGAGAAACCTCTTTGGAGAGTCTCCTCTCCAGCAACCAGGGCCAGGATGGAGGAACCAGAGGGAGAAAGGAGGTGAGGAAGCTTTGTGAAGTTGCACATTGCCCAGACTCTCCCTCGCCTCCCATCCTCCCCTCCTCCCCCTGGCATCAGCCAACAACCTCCTCAACAATATGGTAATGGTGGGCGCTGGCAGCCTCTGCTCACCCAGACATTTCCACACGGTGCAAAGACAAGCAGCTGCCTGACAGGCACAGACACAACAGACCAAGGCCTACAGGCAACAGACAGCTAGAAAGAGTCCAGAGCCAGATTCTTGCCCTGATGTTTCCCAGTAGGGTGTATGTGTGTTGGGGGGGGGGTTTCTACTTGGACTTGATGGCTTTCCTCTAGCCTACTAACACCCTAAACGTGCCCTTCTCCCGAGGATGGAGCTAGAGAAAGGGGAAGGGGAGGTGGGTGAGCTGGTGCTCAGAGTCCCCCAACTCTGGGGACCCCAGGCACCCCGCTTTTCTAAGGAGAAGCTCCAGCCCCAGCCGACTGGAGGCAGATTCCCCCCCCACCCCTGGAGGTGGCAGGTGGGAGAAGCTAAGCCTTCTAGAGACTCTTTTCTCTTTCTGTGCTCTCCTCTCCTCATCGCCCTGCCCCACCCTGCTACCCCCAACTGAGCCGGCCCGCTAGGCCACCTCTTACTCAAATTCCTGAATTTCCTTGGAATTGGTTAGACCTTCTTTGTCTATCTCCATCAGCTGGGCCCAGGAAACAATAGCTGCGGGAAAAACTCCTTTCCCTCAATCACAGGGATTGGGACAGGCCGAGGAGTGCACGGTATAAAGCGGGGGTTCTCCAGACTTGCCCTGCGGCCCCACTCACAGCTTGCCCTCCTCTGTCTGTACCCACTTTGCCCTATCTTGGAGGGGGCTGGGGGGGGGGCGCAGTCCCACCGGGGAGGGAGGGAGCTGGATAGGTGGGTTGGGGCCCTCGACGATAACCGACTGATGTAACTCAGGCAGTTTCTTGTTGCCGAGTTCAAAACTCAATCCCAACAACATGAAACTACCTAAGCCACAGATCAGCTGAGCGAGCAGGGCGGGAGATTCAGCTTTGCATCTCTCCGGAGGAGAAGGGAAGGGGGTTGGGGAAGGAAGAAATTCAGCCCCGTCCCCCTTTCCGCCCCCACAACCTCCCTAAGGACTAAAGAGCAGACTTTGGGTGGCTGGGTGGGTAGGGGGTCTGACTTGCCCCGTCAGCTTCTGGTCTAAGCAAATTGCTCAGGGGGACTCCAGCCGCCAAACCCCCGCCCCGCCCCCAGCCCCCAGCACCGCAGTGGGGCTATCCCCCTGCCTCTGGCCCTGGCCCTGGGGGAAGCTGGAGTGTCCTTGCACTCTCAAGCTGGGTCCCCTGTCTTGCCCTTCTGGCTCTCCTGTGCTCTCCTCCCAGCGTCCCTCTGATCCTCTCTGTCTGGACTCCGGCTTCCCTGACTCTACGCGTGGCCGAAACCGCTCCAGAGCCTCTACCAATCAGGCCACTTGCCCACGGCCAGAGAGAGTGGGGACCGAAAAGCCTGGCTCAGGCTCACATCCAAACCAGCAGAAAGCAGGAAAACCTAAGCTTCAAGCTCCAAGCTTCTCTAGCCCACCCACCCTCTGCGCTCCCCCCACCCCAGCAGACGACGAGACTGAGAGACAGCTAGACCCATGTGTCGACCTCGAGGCGACCCTAAGTGCCTAAGTAGAGAGAGAAGCCAAAAACCACCAATTCACCCCTTTAACCACCGACCCCCAGGGCTACGGGGCCAGGGAGGGGGAGCTCATGGCCACTGCCCTCGCTTCGAGCCGCCACAAGGCACGCCTGGGCTCTCAGCAAGCACGGATGCCCGAAACACCTTCCTTCCCGCTCTGCCCACTACGCGCCGGGCACCTGGGGACTCCGCTGGTCCGCACTCCACCGCCAAGAGAAGAACAAGAAACCGCTTCTCTTACCTTGTCGCTGCCTCCTCCTCCTGCTGCTGCTGCTGCTGCCCGCGCTTCTGCTGCTGCTGTCGAGGGGGGAGGTGGCTGAGGTCCTCGTCCCCCTCCAGCGGTTAAGTTTATTCCTCTCCTTGGATAGGTGGGGGGCTCTTGGGGTTCCCCCCCAGCCGCGGTGGGGTGCGCCTGGCCCAGCACCCCAGGCAATCAGATCCGTCTGCTCCTCAAGATTGCAGTTTGCTCTCTGCCTCTTTCCCTCCTCCAGTCACCTTTAAATGCATCTTTTACTGCAGCACCACATTATATTTGCAGATCATAAAATCCACCTCTCGCGCGCACCAAGACCGTCCTGACATTACTGTTTTATGACCTTGACTTATTGTGGTCACCTGGATAATATTTAAATCAACGTTATGGTCTCTCACTTACATTAAACCCGCCAAGAGCCGTTCTAGAAAGGCTCTAGGAGATGAGTCAAACACAAAACACACACATCCACACACTCAGCCTCTTTGGGGGGAGGGTGTCGCTAAAAAAAAAAAACACTAAAAACAAAAAACCACCCATTTGAGGATTACGATTCTGGAAATTTATTAGGATTTTTTTTTCTCCATTAAGGAAGCTACATGCAAAAGATACAACATACAGAATATCTTTAAATAACACAACTCCCAGACAGGGACAGGGCAATATTTGGGGGAGGGGCGTTGTCTTGGCTTCACTATGTCCTATTTTTAATTTAAAAAATTTTTTTTGTTCCTCTGGATGGAATTTCTGAGATGGCAGTTGGATGGGGGATGTGGGGGGTGCTGGGAGGATGGGAGAAAAGCAGAAAGCAGTACAAATACGAGACTTCAAGCAGATTCTCAGAGCAACTGGGAGGTAAAGACACGGAGAGGGTTTGGTGGAGGCGCTGGATGCTACGACAAACACACAAACACTAGCCGAACTTTCCAAAACGTCTATTATTCTAAGGAGGAAATGCAGCAAGGAAGGAGCGAGTCTGACTGTGCTCTGCGAGATTACAGACCTTCTCTGGTTAATTTTTTTCCCTCTTTTTTTTTTTTTTTTTTTTCCCCTACAATCGGGTGGATTCGACCTTAACTTTGCCTGGAGAACAGGATGCTATGTGTGAGTGCGTGGGTGAGTGAGGGGTTGACACACACACCAGCCACACTCCCACCCTCGTCTACGCGGGCACACCACACCCCGTACCCCCGCACCCCACTGCTCATGCTTTAGGTGGAGGCATCTTCGCAGCACGAACCATAGGTCCCTTGGAAGGAGAGTCTGAGGTCTTTGCCTTTTTTGCGGGAGTGTTGCATTTATACTCAGGGAGGGGAAAAAAAAATATACCACCAGGCACAAAGGGAGGAGGGGCGGGGAAAGGAAAGGGGGTGGGGAGGGGAGGGGGAGGGGAGGCCGCGTGCTCAGGTGAAATTAAAATTGGAGGTCAGTTCCCGGATCCGATTCTCTCGGTTCATTTTCTTGAGTTTCATTCTGCGATTTTGAAACCAGATTTTGACTTGTCTGTCTGTAAGGTTAATGGTCTTGCTAATCTCCAGGCGGCGCTCTCGCGTCAAATACATATTGAACAGAAATTCTTTCTCCAATTCCAGCGTCTGGTGTTTAGTATAGGGGCACCTCTTCTTCCTTCCGCTCTTTGCTGTCAGCCAATTTCCTGTGGTGTTTTCTGCCTTTATCTCCTCTGTTAAAAATAACATTATTTACATAAGTACCCCTCGAAGACTCAAACCCTCGCAGCGTGGCCAGCCCGGCCAGCGTGCTGTGGGGGCAGCTGAGGGAGTGAGTGCAGGGGACCTCTTCTCGCCCCGCAGGCCTGACTCATGGGGGTCTTCTTGGGCTTGGGGGCTCTCAGAATTTCTCTGGGGTCTAGACTTACAGGCGAGAAAGACAGAAGGTACTTGCGTCCAAAGCGCATCTATTAAATTTAAACAACCCCCATCCACCTTGACCTAACAGGTTCTGAATACCCCGCTCTCCCTCAGCTTGCGGACCCTGGTGGGCGCTCTAAGCCTCACCAGACCCTCCCTCTTCTCTCCTCCTTCCCAGTTCTGGAAAAACCCACCCAGAGGGAAAAGTGTTTTCCAGGCCTCAGACCCGGTGACAGAGGCCACCCCGCTGCCCAGAGCAATTCCCAGAGAGCTTTGGCCCCCTGCAACTCAGTGGAGGGATGCTGGCTGGGTCTCTGCAGCCGGAGGCCACTGCAGCCATCTCTGCACCAGACCCCCAACCCCGGCTCCCACCTGAAGTGTCACAGAGCCACTCTGTCCCGCTGGAGCTCCCTCTGCCAGCTCTTCCTCTCCTGGCCATTTCCCCCAGGAGGAGCTGAGGTAGGGAGCTTGTGCAGGCACTAGAGGTCAGGGGCAACAGCTCTGGGGCATGCTGAGGGGCCTTCAGACAACTGCCCTGGCCAGAGACCTAAGGTCAAGGGAGAGAGAGATCCTGAGGAGATGCTGCCTCCTGGAAATCTCCTGCCTAGTCTATGTAGCTATGTATGCATGCATGCGCATGTGTGTTTCTGCAGAGTTACGCACTTCTACACACATGTACACACAGACACAGAGATGTACACATGTGTCTGTTTATATAAGGAGATACTGTAAATATAGTGTGTATTTCCCATTCTCTTATCCACAGCTTCTCTCCCTGGCACACATTCTTGCTGAAATGGACCAGCCTTGCTCCTCAAGCAGCAGAAGGGAACTTGGCCATCTTTTCTAGGGAAAAACCCAGAGTCCAGAGACCCAGGAGTGACAACCAGCAAAGGACTCTGCCGATGGCTCTGTGCTCTGTCTGCCTCCCCCTATGCCAAAAGAAACTGCCAGGTTCCTGTATGTTATCCTGATGGGGAGTGGGTTGAGGGCCTTAGGAGAACCAGGAGGCGCCAGGAAAATGCAAACTTGAGGCTGTAGTTTAAAACACTCGAATGTCCATAATGCTGCTCCCACCTCTGCACCTGCAGCCTCCTGTCAAATTATATAAGACTCTCCACCTCTAACTCTGTGCCATTAATTTTCTTAGTGAGGTTGTTGGGTTTGGGGAAGGGGAGAAGTAGCAAATGGGGAAGTCTGGCCCAAAGCCCTCTTGCCTCTGGCCTGGTGGAGATGCCAAAATGGGCGGGGGGGGGGGGGAGAGGCAAGAAGGGCAAAAACGTAGAGTGCAGAGTGAGAGGGATTAGTTGTCCTGGGAGGGTTTAGTTCCTTTGGGAAAGGCAGGAGAGAAAGGAAGCCTGCCGGAATGGGGGCGGTTTGAGCTAGGAGGTGGGCTTGTTAACCTTGACTTTGCTTTCGGTGGAGCTAGAACACAGCTTTTCCTATCCTAAATCTGCACCCCGACCAAGCTCAGGGTGTGGGGAGAGGGTATAAAATTAAACTTTTGGGCTGCACACGTGCCACAAGGAAGGCTCCCTGGGTGCGTGTGTGCCTCTCTCCACCTCACCCTCGTGAACACACCGGTGCCCATCTTCTGGCCAGGGTCTCCGTGGGCTCATCTGCCAAGACCACCACTGGTTTGCAGAGAAGACCCCAAGAGGGTGAGGGTGCATGTGTGAGAGTGCATGCGTGAGTGTGTGTGAGTGTGACACAGGTCGCCGCCAGGCATGCGTGTGCACCGCATCCATATACAAAGCACCACAAGACCCAGGCCGCCCCTGTCTGCTCATTTCTCACTATTTTATCTGCCTCTGCTCCCAAAGAGCTCCTCTTACATGCAGCCTCCAGTATTCAGGGCGTGGGCGGGGGGGCGGGGAGCAGGTTTATCCGCTCCCCCCCCCCCCCCCCCCC
>PVHT021183647.1:3486480-3498775 GCA_004024745.2 Catagonus wagneri
GGGGTGGGTTGGGGGAGCCAAGACTGTCCACGGCGGATTTGTTTACTATTTAGGGCGGAAGCGTTTTCTAACACAGGCCAGACTGGGTCGTTAAGGGCGAAATGAAACTGGGTTTAGAGGCGCGGGGTGGGGGGCAGGGGTGCGCTTTATGGCGGCGTCTAGACGAGGCTCTTTTGTTCCCAGGCCGCGCCACGCTGGAGGGGGTTACCCAAGGAGGTTGAGCCCAGAGTGCCCCTGACCCGCAAGGGGGGTCGGACATCTCAGCGCGGGGAGGGGGCAAAGGGGGGTTTGTTTGGGGGACAGAGACCTTTCTGCCCCCCCCCCAAGTTTTAGAGGGTCGCCAAGGACTGGCAGGTTCTTGGGCCTGAAACATAGGAGCTTTTGTTTTTCTTTGACTTATGACACACACTCCCTTCCTTCAGAAATCCCTTCTAGAGCTGGGGATCCTGTCTGGGCTCCACGTTGCAGGATGAGTGGTAGCCTTGGGTTTTAAATGTTTTCCTCCAAAATTCGGAGCCTTTTGGAGATTAGTATTTTGCTTTATAAACAAATTTGTGCTCTATAGTTATCTCCATCCTATTTGCTTGGAAACACGGCCGGCAGGCCAACATTCCTTATTATGACTAAACACCGTACCTGGAGAAATCTCTCTCGTGCACTCATGAACACACGTGCACATGTGTACGCTCACAGGCTCGCGCGCGCGTGTGCACACACACACACACACAGGATTCTCAGTTGCATTCCTGTTGACACTCACTAAAGACTGCCAATGGTTGCACCCTTTGGAGGACACAAGTCCTAGAGGTGCATGTGGTCAGTTTTACTCCCTACTCCAGGCAAAAGCATACACATAATATTCCTTCTCATGTGCACGCATAGGCATCCCGACTCAAATTCTTGTGCTGTGCGTCGCACAGAAGGGAGTCATGGGGCTGCACACACACTCCACTTTGCAAATTTTGTCTCAAGATCTACATTTACAAATTAGAGCTTCAGATATCCCTGTCATCAATAACAACAGATCCTAGAAGCAATGGTCCATAGTCATGGCACTTTTTCCTTTCATTCGACAGAATTATACTGACAAAAACATTTTCTTTGAATGACAGAAGAGCAGTTCCAAAGAGAGGGGACAGATGAAAGAGAGAATTGGTTCCAAATATCTTCCCCCAAATAACAAAATTGGAGCAGACAGCTAGAGCACCCTGATGGAACGCACCTAAAGGACTAGGGTTATCTTTATACAGAAGAAACATGCAACAAATATAGATGGGTGTGGCAACCCGGCCGTCCTCCCGGGTCACCTCCTTTCCCAGTGCCCCACCCCAAGCCAGCCTCTTACAAAACAAATCTCTGGGGCTCTCTACTCTGGACAACCAAAGTATAAACATCAGGGTGGTCCCAGCCTAGGGTCTTGTTGTGTCTGGAGGAGACTGGCCATTTGTGCTTGAGGGGAAGGGGCCCAGCTCCAACTTCCCACCCTCAGGAGCCAGCGCGGTGAGGAAAGGGAGGGGGCTGGTTTCTCCCGTACCCACTCCCCTCCCTCAAACTGTATATAAAAATTCCAATACAGTCTTCTCATACAGGAAAAAGAAAAATCTCGAAAGCCCTACCCTCAACCCTACACATATAACTGTGACAGACGGAGACATCTGGCAGGAGGGCGGTGGAGCCACAAAAATTCCTATAAATTTAAATTCGATGATGGTTACAATTAACTCCACCACAAACGTGCGCTTAAACGGAAAGCGTTGCTGGGCATTTGGACGCAGCTCGAGCTGCACGCGAGGAAGGAGAGCTTTAAGAATAGCCCTGGGATGTCCCCGGCCTGAGAGCGGGAGGAAGCATTCGCCACACTCTTGCCCCTGCCCTCGGAGAGGGGCTGCAGGCCCGCCAGCTCCGGCCTTCACCTTCACACGCCCCCCTCCGCATCGGCTGGGCTCTGCCCGCCTGCCTCCTGCTCCTCCTCCACCTTGGGAGCATTGAGGGTTTTAAGAGGAGAGGGGCTAATAAAAGGGTCAAATAAAATCATAATATCGAACAGAATGAAATATCTTTATTTGCCACAAAAAAAAAAAAATCACAGCAATCCCTCTGGGACGAGAGCAGGGTGGGGATTGCACGCATACACACGCACTCACGCACACGGAGACGGGTGATGCGAATCTCTTTCCAGGCGCGTCCTCCCCACGTCCCCTCCGGGTAGAAAGAAATGCTTGTGAAATTTATTTACAAAAATTCAGGCCCCAGCAGGAGAGAGGAGTCCAATCCCATCTCCCTACGCCTCTTCCACCCCAATCTTTTTCTTTCCCTCTTTTTTTTTTTAAAGAGGTAACAAATGCATAGACTATAACCATAAATTCATATGGGTCTCGGCTTGGAAAAAAAGGTTGGGAAACCTCAATGCACCAGTTAGGACATTTCAAAGGAGGGCTGCCTACACGTTCAAGGGGAGGACAACTTTAGGCTCGGGCAGGGCCTGGGCGCAGACAGAGGTAGGACATGGACTTTGCACACCTAACACCAGGTCAAAGGAACAGAAATTTCACAGAAAGGCGGGATCACATTTAGCTGCCCCCTAGCCGTCGGGTGAGGTGGGGTGGGGCGGGGAGCCCGGGAAGTCACCCCTGGAAGATCTTCAGGATCTGCGGTGTCCTGGCAGATCTTCTTACTTGGGCAAGGCTTTTAGTTCAAGGATTGTTCGGTTCTGGCGCCCACTACTCTCACCCCTCCCCCCCAATCCGAGCAGCAAGACATCGTCGCGAGGTGTGTTTTCTTTTAAATATAGAGTCTTGGCCTCGGCGCCAACGGTGTCCACTCTCCGTGGGTCAGACACTTTCCTTCACCCCCCCTTTCCAGGTCCGGTCCCTGTCCCACATTGAGTCAGACCAAGGCGAGGGAGGTTCCAGAAAGAAGTGCGGGCAAACGGCAGTGGGGGCCAGCCCTGGCCACAGTCCGTTTTTCCACCCGCGGAAAGAAGGCGAGTTAGAAAATAAAAAATTAAAATAAAATAAAATAATTTCCCTCTTCCCTCCCCCCCTCCCCAAAAGGGCCCGGTCTGCGGTTACAGCAGAGGATTTCCCGAGAAATACTGCAGCCGGTCTCTGCTTAGTTTTTTTTCTTTCATCCTTCTGTTCTGAAACCAAATTTTCACTTGTCGGTCCGTCAGGTTCAGCATCCGGGACAGCTGCAGCCGCTTCTCTTTGTTGATATACACGTTGAAGAAAAACTCTCGCTCCAGTTCCCGGATCTGGAATTTCGAATAAGGGCAGCGCTTCTTGCGGGTGCGGGGGGCGTCTGGAGGGGAGGGGTGGGGAGGGGGCAAGTGCGAGGAGAGGGGGAGAGAGACACGTGAGACCCGGGCGACCCCAGCCCGCGGAGCGCTCGGCGGCCCCTCTCCCAGCCCCACTGCCAGGCAGCCCTCCCGCCGGGCCGGCCGGCTCTCCTCCTGGGGGACGCAGCAGCGCTGGGGCCCAGCCGCGACCCCCCGCCAGGGCTAGCTCGTCCCCGTCCCCGGCCCGCGCAGGACCCGCGCCCCCTCCCCTCCGGCGAGGGCCGTGGCAGACGGAGTCTGGGGGAGATGGAAGCCAGCCGGGGCCAAGTGCGTCCCCGTGACCCCCCCCCCCGCCTCCCCGCCCCCAGGCGCGCTCCTCGGCCGCTTTCCAGCGCTGCCCTCCTAGGGAGCTCTGAAAACCCACCCCCCATTCCCCCAGAAATCCGGTGGGAACCGCGGAGAACAGGCGCAAAGAAGTGAGACCGAGCGAGAGTCGTGGGGAGGCGGGGAGGAAGCGAGCGAGCAGGCACCAAAGACACCCGAGAACCGCTTCCGGGGGCGCTGGCGCCCCGGGACGCCCGACCTGCCGCGCCGACCTGCCGCGCCGACCCCGCGGCCCGGCCAGGCCAGCGCCGATGCCGCGGGCCGCAGAGAAACGCTGAGCCCCAGGCCCGGAGCAGAGAGCAGAGCTGAGCCCTGAGCCGCCTCGCCCCCACCCTCTGTTGCCGCTGATCCCCGGGTTACTCCGGGTTCTGCTCGAGGACCCGCGAACAGAGTTTGAACATTTCAGAAACAGTTTTTAGAAGAAGCCGAGCAGCCCTGGCTGGCCTTCCCGGTCTCAGGTTCTGCTCCGTTGCCTCTCTCCCCCACCACTCCCCCTCTCGGAGTTTCTCCCTGTCTTTCCCTAGCCCTCCCCTTTCTCCCCCTCCCCCCTCCCCTCTCCCCCATCCCCCGGCGGCCCGGCTCCCCATCCTTCCTTAAATGCTCCTCTAAGTTCACGATCAAAGTTAATATCGCCCGCGATGGTGGCGCTTTTAAAAATTTCACAGACCGAGGGAGATAACCGGGAGGGGGTTCACCCGGCTTTTCCAAAGAGCCCTTTTCCCTCCCTCCCCACCCCTTCTCCATCGTAAAAAGTCGAGTCGTTGGGAGAGAGGGCTTTGTAGGTTATAATAAAATCCTTTGAATGCTTATAAAACTCCACATAAAATCGGACTGACCCAAAACACGAGGCCGTCCCCGCTCCCCTCGCCTCCCCCCTACTCTCGCCCTCCCTCCCTGGCTCCCTCCCTCCTGCCCGCCTGTTTCCCGGCCGCGGCTACCTACTGGGGGCGGCTCCCTTGGTCGGCTCCTTGGCCGCCGAGTGGGCTGAACCGGACGAGCTGGGATTCGTGTTTTCCTCCTCGGCCTCGGCCTCGGCCCCTGCCTCAGCCCGGGCCGCCAGTCCCGAGGAGGCCGGGGGCGCCTCGGGCTCCCCCTTGGCCTCACCCTTGCCCGGGCAGGGGGGCTCGGCCGGCGCGTCGCCGCCGCCGCAGTAGGCGTTGTCGAAGAAACGGTCGAAGGCTTGGGGCAGGACGCTGTTCTTGTTGACCGAGGAGTAGAAGCCGGCCGGGGCGGCGTGCGGGGCGCTGGGGTGGTGGTGGCCGCCGTAGGAGCCTTCGTTTTTCATGAGGATCTCGGTGACGGTGGAAGGAGGCAGGCACTCCCGGTGCATGAGCTCGTCGGCCGCCGCATAGCAGGAGGAGTAGCTGTTCCGGTGGTGCCACTTGCCGGAGGGCTCCAGGCCGTAGGAGACCTCCCGGACCGGGGGCACTTGGGCCGGGTAGGGATAGGAGATCTGACGAGAGGGGGCCTGGGGCAGGAAGGAGGAGACCGTGGAGAACTCGGGCACGTAGTAAGTGCAACTGGGCAGATAGAGGTTGGAGGCGCAGCTCCCTCGCTCGCCGAAATCAGCGCCCCTCTCCTTGCGCGAGGGCGAGCAGAAGTTGCCCAGGTTGACCGAGTTAAACATCGTTCTCTTCTCCTGCAGGCTCCAGATGGAGGTTTTGGACCTGGTCTAGCGAGGGGGGAAAATTTGGGAAGACGAGATGACGCGCTATCCGTCTTAGTCTCTCTCCGCGAGCACGTGATCCAAAGTAGATATTGTCATATATCAGTTCGGAGCACTTCGCAGGCGTAGGAGGGGTTCTCTCTTAGGTAAGATGGGGACGTTCAGGCGATTGGTTTGCAAACACCGCAGAAACATTATGAAAATCAATTGCAGATTTGTATTCGTTTTTCTCTCGACACTCCCCTCCTCTCCATTCCACAGAGCGAGCAAAGGAGGAGAGAGAGGGTTGGGGTGGGGTGGGCGGTGGGATGGGCGGGGGCGGTGGCTAGGAGGGGGTAATTGTATTTTTTTCTAGCTGCTGCGCTCTCTCTCTCTCTCTCTCTCTCTCTCTCTCTCTTTTTTTCTCTCCCCAGGATTGGGAGAAGGGGGGTTCTCACATATGGGCGGGGGGGGGGGGTCTTGCCTCCTCCCTGTGATCAGCCCAAGACTGGGCTGGGGTTGAGGACCTCTGTCCCCACTGCCTGATTCCGCCAGAGATGCAAGTCCTTCCCCCCCAGCTCTCAGGGACTCTTACCCCACCAGCCCAAAGGGGTCCAGTGCCCGTTGAGAGAGTTTGAAGAAGTCGATTCTTTTCCCGTCCAGGGCTGGATATGGAGACTCCCTTGCCCCTTTGGAGAGACTCCCCGGAAGAGTATCAGAAGTTTCCCAAAGGTGAGGCAGCCCAGCAGCAAGCCAGCGTCCCAACTTTGTCTGGCTTGCTGTGCTGCCGGCGGCAAGGGACTCAGATTAGTCATAAACAGTGGTGAGCAGTGAGCCAGCCGCCCAGCCGGTGCCTGGCGAAGTCTGGGAAAAACCTTCTCTAATGTTGTGTTAAATATTTAGTATGAGAGAGTGGCCCTGGGTGAATATTTCATGCCTGCCTTTATTGTCAATCAATGCGCAGAAAGCTACATCCACTGTGGATTTTTAAATCTCAAACCTCTGAGAAAAAGGGTGGAATTAGAGCTCTGTATCTTTTCTGTCGGGGGGCCCTTTGGGGTGAGGGCTCAGCCTCAGCTTGTGCGCTGACAAGAAGCGCAGTGACTTGGAAGGTCATGGTTGCGGTGGGGGGACTGGGTTTGGGGCTCATATCCTTGAAAGATTTGGGGGCCAGGGCCGAGAGGTGGATGGTTGTGTCAGGTACAGGTCTCTGAGACACAGCAGCAGGGCAGTGCAAGGGAGCTAAGGACCTTGGACGGGCAGGGCAGGGCCAGGGGCCACCCCTTGAAACTCCTAGCCCCTATCTCCACTCCGCAGGAGCTGCAGCCAGGCCTTGGGGCCTCATTTCTGTTTCTCCGCCCTGCTCTTTCCTCCCCCACTTCTGCCAGCCTCCTGGATGGCTGAGACCCAGGGAGTGGACTCAGTGGTTCTGCCCTCTTTGTCTCCCATCCCCCTGGGCACCACAGGACACATCTGGGCAGCTGAAAATCAGTTTATTGAAAGGTTCTGGACTGGGTACCAGAGCAAATGCTCATGAACAGAAAGCAAACTTGCATCCACGGAGGAGCCGCCAGGGCGTGATCTGCAATATGTTCTGTTCGTTGGCGGGAGGAACTGAAGCCCTCAAGGACTCAGCCCCACCGCGCTCTTAGGAAAAGCCAGAAATGGCCCAAACCTCGTCTCACCCGTCACTCTTGGTTTGACATGGTTTCCACCTTAACAACATACTTTCGTATTCGATTTTCCTTGCTGAACTTGATGAGGTACTGAGGCCCCAACACCAGACAGGGAAGACACAAAAAATGGTACTTTGTCCCAAATACAATCCCACTCCCCAAATCACTCTTTCTCAACCCTCCTGCCTCCTCAGAGTTGCTTTAGAGCAACACCTGGGCTGGTGCCACCTTGGCCATGGACCCCATTCTTGAGGTGGCTCTGCTTTACCCAGAGATGGGCCTCCAGCACCCCTCTAACCATTCACTGCTGGGTGCTGTTTCCCAGGCCCTCCTTTGGTCCTGGCCAGATCTTAACTAAGGGCAAAGAGGAACTAGATTGGGGCTTTGCTAAAGAGTGGGCTTCAAGAAAAAAAAAAAAATCTGTTGCTTTTCCTCTTCCCTTTTTATAGGGTGAGCTGGGGCCAGCATTTTTAATTATAATGATGAAGAACTATAGACTATGGCTTTTATGGGGTTCGTGCTCTCCTCATTAAACTCGAGTTTATTGGAGGCAAAATGTTCCCCAAACAGTGATAGGAACGGCAAGAGGGAGGTGAGAAGTACCCCTATGCCTTGCAGAGGTGTGGATGAGGGCTCAATCTCAGCACTGGCTTCTCCCCCCACTTCCCACCAGGGCCCTGCTTCCTCCTCCATCCTGGCCTCCAGGGCCTTGTGGGGCCCAAGCCCCCAAGGCAAATTCTGCACCAGCCAGGCAGGGCCGACAGTGGGGAGGGGGTGCGCTTCCTGTGAGGAGACAGCTGTGGGCCTGAGCACTTGAATTTGACCACCAAAGTTTATTCCAGGGCCACCATAAAAGTGAGCCAGGCGGCTGCAAGGAGCTGCTGGCGGCTCTGTTTCCTTGAAACAAAAAAGAAAGGCAAGGAAAAAAAATGTCAAAGGAGTCAATGTTCAGGAAACTCTAGGGTCTCCCAACATAGGCTTCTGAACATTAATATTTTTCCCCCAAAAGTAAGGCACAAAGTTCAAGAAAATTTTTTTTGGTCTGAGTTTTAATTTTTCAAGAACTTAAAAAAAAAAAAATCCCAAGAACACTGCTGCTGGAGTCAAGGAGAAAAGGCCCTGGTTCCTGAGGTCGGGGAGGCACTGATTGGCAAAAACGCCCCCGTCCTGGGTGAGCAGCCTCCCCGCCCAGCCCCAGATCCAGGCCACTTTGAAGCATATGTTGAGCTGTCCCCCCAGCTTGCATCCCTTGGGCATCAGTGCCTCCCGGTGATGTGAGCTCCAAAATCAGTTTCCAGACCGGTTCCCAATAGTTCTGGCAAGCCCTGTTCTGTGGAGTGCAGGTGGCTTTTCCCCCGTCATCTCGTGCGTGCCTGTGGCCTCTCTAACTATTACAGTCCCAGCTTTCACCTGAAATCCTCCTGGGCAGGGCCATCCTGCCAGCCCAACTGGCTCTGAGTGGCCTCAGTCAGCATCGCCTGCCTGCCTGGCAGCCAGGCTGCGGTCTGGGTAGCTGCCCCAGTACTCTGGCCAGGGCCACCGCGGCACCCTTCCCGTCCACACAGACACCAGGGGCTGCTTCAGAAGGGGGTCGGTATCTTCCAGGTCCCACCCAGCTCCTCCCACCCCCCAGTACTGGGCTTCCTTGCAGCTTGTCTATCTCCTGCAGCTGCCCTGGAGAGAGTGGCTTATTGTAGGTAAAGGGGCTCACTCCACAGACCAAATAACTGGGAGGGAACCAGAGTGGAGAAAGGGAGCCCTTAGAGCTCTCTGGTCTATAAGTTCAGTCCCCAGTAGCGTCAAGAAAAAGATAAGCAGGCAGCGTGTGGATACCCTCAGCGGTTCTAGGCTGAGCCACCAAGGATTGCTCTTTTTCGCACAAATCTCTCTCCCTTGGAGCAATGCATGCCGCTGAGTTTAATAATCCCTTTAATGTGCTTGGGGATTTTCAGGCCAGTGGTTTATCCTGCACCCCGGGGACAGCTCCCACCCTCAGCCAGGGAACCAGAAGGAAAAAGCACTGCCCGTTCTCAGCCCCCATCTCTCCTCAGCCCTGGCCAAGGTCCCAGGTAAGGCCACCTAAGAGGAAGATGTCCTGAGGTTCCTCTGGCCCCTGGACAGAATAGGGGAGGGAGAAGGGCAGCCCCTCCGCGCCCGCAGCCCCACCCTCCTTCTTCCACAGAGGGACTGGCCCTGGAGGCTAGCAACGCGACCCCATTTCTCCCCATAAAAGCCCATTTTACAAGCCAGTTTCGCTGGACCCCCTCACCAAATGCTCTAAAATGAAAGAAATGTCTTAAAAGCAGTCTGGAAATGGGAGCCACTACCATTGGATCTTGGTTTCCAAACCCAGTTGCGGCAGCACAGAAAATGCCTTTTCTGGACAGGATCGCCCTGCTGGGCCACCCGGATCTCCGACCTCTCGGCCCAGCAGAGGCCCAGTTGGCCCGAGCCGCCATTCTCCAGCTTTAGCGCCTACTTAGGCTCGGACCCAGTCCCCGCAGATCAAAGTGAGCTCGCGGCATTTTTATGAGATCAACTTCAGTGGCTCTTTACTTGTAATCAGACGCCTGGGCCGAAAATGCAAAAGGGAACAGCCCATCAATCCCAAAAGGAATAAGAGAGAGAGAGGGCGAGAGAGAGAAAGAAGGAGGACAGAGACAGAGAGAGAGGGGCAGAGGGTGAAAAAATTCAGGTGACACGTAACAAGGAGATTCTGGTCATCAACCAAAAAGACCCTCTGCCTGTGGCAAGAACGGTTTGTGGGTCTGTCCCCTCCTCCAGGCCCTACCATTTGCCTACACATTTCTCCCTGATTTGGGGCGCCAGGAATCTGAAAGCTTTCACAGTATGGACCTGCCATGTGGGGCGAGTGTGGCCGCCTGCACTCACTTGCCCCAGCGGGAAATTCGCCTTCTGCTCACAATTTAAAAGTCTCCCATTTTGCTGCTCTCCTCGCTGTGGTCTCCGTGGTTCTCCCATCACACTACAGCCAGAAGTTGAGTTACAGGAAGATTCGCCAGAGATTTATCGCCTGGCCCCAAACTTGGAGAGCCTCATTGTCATAAACAGCCGTCTATTGTCTAGACTTTTATCTCCGGGTATGGATCGAGCATTACTGAGGCTCAGGAGACACGCCTGGCTCTGTGGGGTGTGTGCGCAGCTCAGTGCTTGCCACCCCCTCCAGCCCCCAGGAGTTTCTGTAGGCAGATTTAGGAGGGGACACAAAAGTGTGTGTGCTCTTGGAGATGGGCAGGTACACCTGAGAGTCCAAGGATGAGGGCTGGAAATGGAGAAGGTCTTCTGTGCCTGGGAACATTCTGATGCATGTACTTGTGTGTTGGGTGAGAATTTGTCACGGTATGCTTTGTTTCTGGGGCATTTTAAGTGTTCCTGTCTGGGCTTTTGCCGTTTTATTAACCTGCATCCGCTTGGCCTGTTTATGTCGCTTCGAAGCGGACTGTCTGGTATTTTTCAATATTGGGCCCATTTTGTGTGTGTGTGTGTGTGTGTGTGTGTGTGTGTGTGTGTGTCTTTGACTTTTCTGAGAAAACGGGTTTGGGTGATACCTTTCCAGTGCTGCTTCCTCTGATTCCTCCCCCCCCTCTCAAATCACACCTCAACTTCTGCCTTCAGGACAGCAGCCTCTGTCCCTGCTCCACTCTCTGCAAGTCCCCAGGTCTCCCAAGTGGCTACCAATTTTCTGTCACAGACACCAAGCACATTTGTTTTCAGGATGAGGTCTGGCTATCTCAGTCTTTCCCACACTGGGGGGGATGTGTCCCAGCTCATAAACTCCCTCCTTCCTGGGACTCCCCTCACCGGGGCCAAGGGGGACATCAGAAAGGGCTTCCCCAGGCCATTCTGACCCTTAAAAATACTCTCCACAGAACTCTAGAAAATGCCAGAGAGGGCCTGCCACTCCCTCCCTGGGGCTTGGTGACAGCAAACGTCCTCATCCTGGCCACCCTCCCAGCCCCTTGAGCCCAGGCAGTTGGCAGGAGGTTGGCCCAGCTTAAAGGTCCGTGGGAGAGACACTTATCACCTTAGATCTCAGGGTCAGAGGCTGTTTTCGGAGAGCCAGGATCCTTTAACACCAGCAGAAATAATCAAATCCTCCCCCTTTGTTTTTCATTATCGAAACACAGTGTGGGAGGGCTCCAGGCTCGGAGGTCTGAGAGCTCCCTGGCCACCCTCACTGCTCCTGGCTGCTCCCACCTGGGCCCCAGGCCCCACTTCAGGACCCGGATAGCCCTGAGGCACCCTCCGCCAGGTAGGTCAAGTGGGAGAGGACTGATCCCAGACTCTGGTTTTCCAGTGGACAAGGGTGTAAGTGACAACCAGGAGGGGTTTATGGGGGCATCAGATTTAATCAGCAGTCCCCCATCAGTGTTTTCTGATCTCGCTCCTTTTCCCTGCCATTAGAATTCCTATTTAAAAAGCAATTATCGGGCCTAAAAAGGGCTGGGGCGCGGTGGGGGGTGGGGTGGGCAGAGTAGGCGAAAGCGAGCTGTGAGGTCTCCTAAAGAGGTGAGCCCTTCGCAGACGCCCCCACAGCCACATTCATCATCTCGCGCTCTTTCTCCCCCCACCCGTCTCTCTGTCCTGCTAGTGCTACCCCGGTACCCCTGAGGGAGAGAGTCAAAGCTTCCACTTCAGGCTCCTTTCTCCGCCGCCTGCCTTAGGCCGAGCCCGCCCGATGCCCGCAGCCCCGCCGCAGTCGCCGCCGCCGCCGCCGCTCCGGAACTCCTTTTCCCTCCGGCGGGCGGGCGACGGCGCCGCCTTAACTCCGTCTGTCTCTCCCTGTCTCCCTGCATCCCTGCCTTTCCGCCACCTCCCAGACCGACAAATATCTAAATACTTGCTCCTCCGCACGCAAGGCCTGGGCTGAGCCGGCTCAACGCTCTCGCTCTCAGGGATCGCAGCTGCGGTCCCCGGTCCTTGCGCGGCGCGCTTCGCTCGCGTCCCCACCGGCGGCAGCCTCCTTCGTCGCTAGCTGCCGGGTTCAACCTCTTCTCTCTCTCGTTTTCCCGCTTCTCCCCCTTTCTTTCCGCCTCTGGATCTGAGAAATAAATAAATCCACGTCTCCTACCGCCTCGGCCCTCCCGACTCGTGCTGCCTCACTTCCCCTTCTCCTTACCGAGTGTAACCGCCTTGTTTTCGAAGGAAATCTTAACAGTCAGACATCTAAGCTGTAAATGAACTTTTCTTTGTGATGGCTAATTTTCTCTCCGCTTCTTACGTCCTGCTCCGCTTCGCGGGATGGAATGGATTTAGAAAGTCTGCGGTAGGGGAGACGGGGGCGCGGGGGGG
>PVHT021183647.1:3508434-3528335 GCA_004024745.2 Catagonus wagneri
GGGGAATCAACCCACAGGGATTACATGGGGCACTAGTTACAGACACAGAGAACAGAACACAGATTGACAGAGAAGCTCACGGAAGTCAAGTTTAAAGCAACAGGAAGAGAGAATATTGCATATCTGTGTCTCCCCACCCCGTTCGGAGTGTTCTGGTCTCTCTTCTCTATTAAGCTGTGAGAGTCAAGCTGGAGCGATGGAGTTCAAATCCAGCACCCCAGAGCCCAGGGGGTCATAGGAGGGGAATTATGAAGGGGAATAAGGGAGATCAGGCAAAGAGGGGAATGCCTTATACCCAGGGCCAGCCTGTAGGAGAGTGTGCAGACAGCTGGAATGGTCGCACTTTCCACAAACTTGAAACAAGTTTATGTGGACAGGGAAGTGTGTCAGGTACCCAGTGGGAAATGCGGGTGTGTGATTGTACGGCCACTCTGCAGGGCAGTATTTGGGAATATGATGCTGCCTGCCTGAAATTACAGTCCGGAGAGTGGTGTGGGCCCAGTGGTATACTGGGCAGCTGTGCCTTTATGTTTGCTCATACCTCTGCACAGTCTTATACAAGGACTTGAAGCTGCTGAGAGAGTAGGGGGGCTCCAGACTGCCTTTTCTGGGTGTGTAAAGACTCTCCAGGTGGGAAGAACCCCAAGCTAGGGGGGCAGTTTCATTCTGTCCACAGGCTTGCTTTAACTCCCATCAGTCCTGTTTCTCACCCCCCCCTGCTCCTAGCTAAGGTGAGTCAGCAGGTGGAAGGTTGGAGGGCTCTCACCAAGAGGGACAAAAACAAGTGCAAGAAAGCAGGCGGAGCACCTTTACTGCTTCTCTTTCAGAAGCCAGCCTGGGATCTACTGAGCTGGGGCTGGGGCTGGGGCCTGAAGGGGGCTCTGAATAAAAGGCCCTTGGCTAGAGAATCCATTCTCAGGCTTTGGGTTTTGGGGATGTGCCCTTCCCTCTGCTCTGGTCCTTGAATTGGGCAGCTCCCCGGCCTGGGGGCGGAGGCAGGGGATCCTGAGACAAAGGGCCATGGTGGGGAGAGGGTGGAGTGGTGGTGGGTGAAAGAGAGAAAGTAGTTGGGTGGGGGGCTGCTGCGTCCCCCTCCTTCATTGTCACCAGCCTGGGAAACCCGGGCTGAGGTGGGGGGGGGCTCCGTGGCCGGTAGCCCCTTTAGGGGCGGATTCTGCTCCTGCCTCATAAATTATGCCGGTCCAGCCTCTGGCCGGCCGTGACCATGAACGCCAGCGGGGAAGGGAGAATCTGCTGCGGCTGCCAGAAACTCTCCCGGCCAATCAATGCTGCGCTTTCTAGCTCTCCTTTCACAGCCTCTTGGGCTTCCCCGAGGGCCAGGTGGGGGTAGCGGGGGTGGCTACTGAACCTGAGGCTGCGTCCGCTCAGCTCTCAATCCCCCACTTGCGGCTTCCATAAGCCGTAAACCACCACGGCTGCAGGGAGAGTGGCTGCAGGGAGTGGCTGCCAGCACACCTGTGAGCAAATGGGCGAGCATGGGGCTTGGGAGAGGGCTGGGGACCAGGAGACCGCTTGGGTAGCCCGTCCTAGAGGGGACCTAGGCTGATGACTGCCTTGTCCACAGCCACCTCTGCCGATGCCTGTGCCTCTGCCCGCTCTGTGTCCAGGCCTGGAGGACCCAGACCCCAGAGGACTTGGGCATGGTTGTTCACTCTGTTCTCCCAAACCACACTTCCTCCTAGGTCCCCCACTTTCTCCTGCCCTCCCAGAGCTACACTGACCCCTTCTGCTCTCTCTGCCATCCTCCACTCCAGCCCTCTCCTCTCAGCCTCTTCTAACCCCAACCGCTGCAAGTCTGGGGAGCCTTGGTTCTACTGTCCCACCCTCGCCTCCTCCTGCGGGTAGATAGACTTAAGAGCATGGAAGGAAAGTGGTGGAAGGGGGCATCTGGGTCCCCTTTCCTCCAGATCATCAGGCGGGAGGCCCAACACCCCAGTCACACGTCAAACTAGCCCCTCCCCGGCCCCTCAGCCTTCCCTGCCCCTACCCCCTGCCTGCAGCTGTGGGCATCCTTTCTCACTGGCTGGGTTCTTCCCTTCACTCTGGGACCTGGCAGGGTCTGCTGAGGGTGTGTGGGAGGGAACCACAAACAAAAGACAAGAGGACGTCCAGGGAGGACCTGCCAGAGATGCCTGGCGTTCTAAGCGGGACTGTGTCCCAGGCGGTGCCCCGTCTTGCTCTCCGCCAGAGACAGGCTCAGTCTGGGGGCTGGCGCCCGTATCCTGCCCCCTAAAAGAAGGAGAGAGCTTGCTCCCTCAACAGAAGTCTTTTCTTTTTCATTCTGCGGTTCTGAAACCAGATCTTGACCTGCTGGTCGCTGAGATTCAAGCGGTCTGAGAGTTCCCTCCGGCGCTGCCGCGTGATGAACTCGTTCACCAGAAACTCGCCCTCCAGCTCCGCCAGCTGCAGCTTCGAATAGGGCTTGCGCTTCTTCCGTGAGCGGCTGTGGATCGGGTACCACGGCGCGCCTGGATGGAGATGAACCAGCAGGGGTGGCCACCGGACCAAGAGATGACAGGCACAGTACCCTCGGTCCTTCCCCAGCCCCTTTCACCTTGGCCTTGTGCCAGCCCCCAGACTCTTCCTCTCCCATCTCCTGTCTTGGGAAGACTTCCATCCCCATCAGCTCCTCCACCTTTATCAACCTTCTCCCCCTTTCCCGCTTTCTCTTTACTTCCCCAACCCTGCCTCTCACTGCAGTATCCCTGGCCATTCTATCTTCCTATCCTCTCACTTCTCCCCAAACCTCTTCTATTCCAGGATACCCTGGCCCCTTCCTCTTACACTCTCTAGGACGGGAATCAGAACAGGCATGAGTGAGTGGCAATAAACCGAACCCACTGGCCTTTCTTTAAAAAAAAAAAAAAAATTAGGTAATGGGAGCCTGCGGGATGGTGGAGGGAGAGGTCCCCAGAGGACAGGGACCAGACTCTCCATCTCCACCTCCCAGGCTCTGGGGAAGTTGGTCAGACTCCCGTTTCTCCGGAGCGCCCTGCCCACTCCAGCTTGGGAATCTCACTAGTTCTTTTATGGAGATATTTACATGTTTATAGGGCTCCCCCCCCACCACTCTTTTAAAAAGAAGCGCTTCCTCACCACACAGTCTATTCCACCCCCCCGCCCCGGGCGGCCCTAGCTTGGTCTACACTGCCCGCCAGGGTCAGACGTCCCTGTCCTGAGCAGCCTCGCGAGTGGGCCCGGGGTCCTTACCGCTGGCCGCGAGCCCGCCGCCGGGGTTTAAAGGCGATACCAAACTGCCGGGGTCGCCCGCGCCGGCTCCCTTGTTGCCCTCGTTGAGCAGGGACGAACCCGAGTCGGATTCCAGCGACTGGCACGAGGGCGGGTCGTGCGGGGGTCCCGCGCCCCCGTCGCCACCGCCGCCGCCCGCCGCGTAGTCGTACTTGAAACCGAGCGCGGGCGGCCCCGACGGCTCCAGCGGCAGCAGCGCTGCCCCGGGCCCGACTCCAGGGCCGGGATCGCGCCCGCGCTCCTCACGCTTCAGGCCCCCGCCGCCGCCGCCGCCGCCGCCCTCGGCGCACGGCTCGCGGTAGTAACCCTTGCTGTCCTCCACGCGCGCCAGCTCGCACGTGCGGCCGAAGGGCGGGTTGAGCGACACCGGGCTGCCGAGATAGGGCTGCGGGTAGCCATTGCACGGCTCCGCCGACGGCCAGGGCAGCGAGCACACGTTGTCGCGGCGCGGATAGGACAGCGAAGGAAGCCCGGGCAGCTGCGCCCCGGACGCGCGGAAGTTGGGAAAATAGAAGGTGTCTCCCGTGTGGATGTTCACCAGCGGTCCCACAAACCCGGGATTCAGGAGGTTATGCTCGCCCATTTCCGCGGGGCCCGACCGGCAGCTTCTACTTTATTGCTATCTGACATTAAACATAGTTAAACCTGCACCGGCCACCCATTGGCCGTCCAGCTCACGTGGGCGCCGCCGCCAGGGAGATGGGTGGGGACAGCGAATCCCCCCCCCCACCCCGCACCAACTCCAGCTTCCCCCTTCCCCGATCTGCGGGTGGGGTGGGAGAGAAGGAACTGCGGAGGCAGATTTATTCGCCAGCTTCTGGTTTTTCAAAAAATCGTATAAAACCTAACGTAGAGAACGCGGTAATCGCCTGACACGGGGTAAGAAGAGGGAAAAAAAATCCACGCCAAAAAACACCCGCACATACACGCTTCTGCACTCTGCACACATACCCCCCCATGTATTATCTTCTCGCCAACAGCTGGTCGAGCAGAGCCCGTCCCTCTTTAATTAGCTCCTTTAGTAACTAAAACCGTTGGAATTTACAATATCTCCCCAATAAATTACTATTAGATATTGTGTCATATAAAGTTTACTGGCTGTTTAAGGAGACAGATGAGCCCTTTGGCTCGGGGTTTATTTACAGTAGAGGCGAAGTGGGGGTAAAGACAGGTTTCCCTGCGGCTGTCTCTCCCAGCCCTGCCGCTGCCTCCGTGCTCCCCTTCCTGAGCTCCTCCTGGGGAGACCCGGGGGGTTCTCTCCTGCAGGACGGACTCAGGGAGGATAACTAATGCTGGGCCATCCCCCACTCTCCAGCTGAAGCCCCCCAGCCTCATACCTTCACTCACTGTTAGAGGAGGGATGCGGAAGGGAGGCAGAAGTAGCCGAAATAGGAAGCACCCAGCTCCAGGAGGACTTGCCTGCCTGCTCTGAAAAATCTGAGGGCTGCGCTACTCTTCCCCATGACTTCTGTGTGTCAGAGGGGCTTCTGGGTGAGGTGTCTTCTTGGAGTCTTTGCAAGCAAAAGGCTCTGAGCTTCTAGCAGGACTTGGCTGACTGGAGAGGCTCCTGATTCCCACTGCGGAGGAGTCACCTACTCCCCAGAACCAGCCCAGCCTGCCGCTGGGACCATCAGATAACAGCACCCAGCCCAGTAAGTGTGCTGGCAGTGAGTGAAAGAACTTCAGAGAATTATCTTGTTGGGGGTTAAAATTATATTTATGGTACTAACCTTAGAAGATCTTTCCGCGGAAGGCTTGAGAGCGCAACGCTAGCCATTGGCAAAATTAATCGACGTCTGGAAACCACAATCCTATTTCAACCAAGCCCGCAGACGAAGCCAAGCCGATTAAAATGACAAAAGGAAACAAAAACCTTCAAAGCTAGGTGTACCCTTCTGGGGTTCAGGAGACAAAATACTCAGATTTCTGTGTGATTATCTCAGGCTCCTATGCAAAGCATGGCTTAAAGTAATACCAGGTGAGATAAACGGTTCGGCCAAAGTCTAAACATGAGAACACGTCAGAAGATTTAGAGAAAATTAGAGACAAGAGAGTCCGAGAGAATATAGGAGAAAGAAACCCATGTGGGTGAAAGTTAAAAACCTGAGAATGAGCGGAAGCTACAAAAGCAGATCAAAGCAGAAGATTCTCATCTCCTTTTTCTCTCTTCTGCAGGACACGGCAGAGAGAAACGCAGATTCTTGGAATTCCACAGCTCCCCCCGGCAATTTCATATCCCAGACCATAGCTGCTCACTCGGACAGATATATGTCTGCGTGGGCGTCCCCCAGCCCAGCCCAGCTCACAGCTCACAGCTCACAGCTTGCAGCTCATCACCCGCGCCCCTCGGCCGCTTCCCCTTTCCCCGCCCTGGCCGGCAGGGCTGCCTGGCCCGGTCCCTCCTGCCCCCAGGAGCCTGGCCCCGCGCAGGGCCCACTTGCCAAACCGAGGCCAAGCAGTAGGATGCCTGCCCCCCTGCAATCACCTCCGGTTGGAACCATGAGAGCCCGGCGCCAGGGAGCAAGCAGGGGACCGCCTGAGTTGGCCTTTTTGTGCCTAATTGATTAGGCGACTGCACAGCTACAGTGAGGAGCATCCCTCGGCTGCAAACTCCATATCACAGCATCTCCAGTATCTTATTTATGCTCCCCTTTTCAAGATGCATTAATGAGCATTACTGAAATTTTAATTTTTAAAAAAATTTATTTGGGGTTGCCTTAGTCATAAACAGGGTGTGACTTTAATATTGTTGCTCTCTTCAATCGGAACACTGCAGCGGCGAGCTCTCCAAGGCCTCCAGGCCTCGGGCTCAGCTGCTATTGTTGATGTGGGAGATGACGAACTGAGCTCTGCCGGGGACTCACTAGCCTTTTTGGGGTGGAAGCTCTCTTTCCCTCCCCATGACTCCAATCTCCTGGACCTGGAAAGCCAGGAAGAAGGTCGAAGCCTTTCCCCATCCCT
This sequence comes from Catagonus wagneri, assembly GCA_004024745.2. Lineage (NCBI taxonomy): Eukaryota > Metazoa > Chordata > Mammalia > Artiodactyla > Tayassuidae > Catagonus > Catagonus wagneri. The sequence continues at coordinate 3,514,666 of PVHT021183647.1, forward strand.
CCCTAGCTCGAAACTCTCAGGCTTCCGAGAGCTCTGCTAGCTGCCCTCCCAGCCAGGCCGCTGAACACGCAGATCAGCAGCCACCGAGTGGCGGATGCAATCCTGGGAAAATGAGGGTGGCGTGAGGGCTTCCTTCTTCCAGACATGCAGTTTCTCTCGGTCCAGACTGGCCCCATCAAAAAAAAAAAAAAAAAAAAAAAAAAAGCGGGGGGGGGGCTCTTTTCCCCAGGTTTCCGACTCAGGACACTGGTGCACGCACAAACCCCTCTTCCTGCCGTGCAGCCGACCTTGATTCCTCTCAGGGAGAGCTGCGGAGGGCCATCAGCAACACTCACATCCCCAATGTCCTGCTCCTCGAGGTTCACTGTGAACCTAGGGGTTTTCAGGACCCCGGCAATCTAGGCGTTCAGCCTGCTCATGCACCACCGCGGTTCTGTGCGCCTTTAAGGCATCCAGTCCTTAACCAGGGTCAGACTAACAGGCCACCGAGCTCCGCTCCCAGCCTGGGTCCCCTGGGCCGCCGGGAGGCTCGGGTGCGAAGCTTCAGCTCGAAATCCAGCCTCAGCCAGAGCTGCTAGCCAGGAGCCGATTGGAACTTAGTGGGGAGGATGAGTGGGACTCGCAGCAGCCGGAAGCGCTGGGCAGCCGCTTCCAGCCAGGTTTAATACCCCGGCACTTCGCAGCCCACAGGCAAAACTGTGATGGCCAGACCCAGTCTCTGAAGCTGCGGAGCGATCTGTGCACCCGCTTTTCCGCACATTCAACAAATCACCAGGTTAGAAGAGGTGGGCTGTCAGCTGGCCCCAGGACCGCAGGTTTCTCTTGCAGCTGGCCTGGCTCAACCATGCCACGCTCGTTAACTTGAGGGTTAATTAAAACCGAAGGCCAGGATGTGGTCCAAGCCTTTCTTTAAAGATCCGCGCGGCAAACCTGGAGCTTCCTCGCATCCACCAGCTGGGAGCCCTGCCGCCTCTCCCGCACTGTCTCAGCCCCCGTCCCTCGGGCATCTCGGCATTTTCGCGGCCTCTGAGTCCCCGCCGTGCCCAGCGAAAGGAGTTATTGTAAATTCTATGCCGGCCCTGGTGTCAGGGGCAAAGCGGCTGCGGGAGGAGGCTTAGGCCACCGCGGAGTGCCTGCGAGGGCCGTGTTCAGGCTCCCTTGCCAACCCGAGGTTGGAATTGTTCCGCACAGTGTTTCTCCCTAGTCAGTCCAGAGGCTAAGGCGGCCCAGTTCAAGGTCACTGCCTAGTTTGCATTAAGCGGTTCTGCCAAGTATGCAAATGAGGTGAGCGGGAGCTGGACGGCGGCTGTAGATGGGGCGGTGAAAAGCGCCCACCTCTCAGCTCTCTCTGTCACCACAAGCATTGCGGGCTCAGGGCAGGATTTTGTCGAGTTCAGACAAGGCTGACGGGTGGGCGAGGTAGGGGGCTCGGACTCTCGCTTCACCAGCTGATCCAGGGGTCAGAGCCCACCTGGCTCCCAGGCTTCTGTCCTAAGGTGCCCAGGACCTAAAGAGAAGTCCTCTCCCTCTCGCTGCCTTCCAGGTTCCGGAGGAGGGGGGCATGAGAGGAACCTTGGGCGGGGGGGCCAAGGCAGGCTTTTAAGCTCACACAGTGACTTGGGCTCAGGAGCGTCCTTACCTCCTCCAAACTTTCTGTGGCTCCAGTGGCCCCCCTCCCACCACAAGATCCCAGCCGACTGCGGCTCAGGAAGTGGGGAAGTGGTGGGGGGTTCCCAGGTGGGAATGTCTGGGAGGCCATCACTCCACCCATCCCCTGAGCACCCCTACATGAGCTATCTGCCCCCATTCTCACTATCCTTTCGGCGAGCTAATAGTTAAATAGTTGCACAGCTCTGACATTTTCCCCCTCCGCCAGCAGAGGATCTCCTCCGCCTAGTGAATTACAGAGTGTCAGGAAAGGTGTGGGGACCAAGTTAAAAAAAAAAAAAGGCACACCCTCTCATCAAAGGCCACACCTACAGCCACTAGCAACGACGTAAGGGGAACCCAGGGCCTGGTGTCCGTGGACCTCGAAGCTCGGAATGGGGTGGGGTCTACCCAGAGTGCCCGCTGCCCCACAGCCAGCTGCTCCCTGTGACCAGGGCCTCGGGCCAGGCCTAGCTCTGGGGAGGGTCTGGGATCTGCTTGGGTTCTGCTCTGCCCAGCTACCCAGCTGCTTCCCAAATCCAAGCCTCCAGTTCGAGGCACTGGGCGTGGGGTGGGGGAGTGGGCATGAGCGGACTGGGTGCGATCAACAGGCCCCGAGGCTAGGCTAGTGGGGGTGGGAGGGTGCCCTGCTAACCCTGAGGCTGGCTGGGCTGAGAAAGCGCGGTCCGCTTACCTTCGGAGCTGGACAAGGTTCAGCAGGGTGCAGGGCGGGGGTGTCCTCAGGCCCTGGGTCCCCCTCCCCAGAGCGGCTAGCGACGCGGCCGAGGTATCCGAGGAGGGCGGGGTGGAGGAGGCGGAGGCAGCGACCAGCGGTAGGCGCGCGGGAGCCGAGTCGCCGAGCATCTCTGGAGAGGCCGCCTTTTATGGGCGTTATTAGCGCCCCTGTCTAGACTGGAGACGACACCTCTGTGTGTAAACAGAGGCGGCGGCTCTGGCGGGAAGGGGCACTCGTGCGTCAAGGGGGTGAGCGGCCCTCCCCTTCTCTGGCCACCGGAAGATCAAGGCCTTTTCCACCCTCCCCCCTTGCCTGTGCTCCCTGTGATGTCAAGGTCAGAAAGACCTAGTCACGGTCAAGGCTAAAAGAGGAAGAGCCTGGTTGGTGGAGAAAAGGCTCTGGCCCCCTCCTCCTCCTCCCAGAAGCCCCTGGCTCCCCAGGGCCCCTCAGTCCTTCACCAGTTGGCGCAGTTCTGGATGCACATCTGCCTGAACCATCACTTGCGGTTTTTTGAGGAGTGGGCTCCAGACACCATCCAAGTCAGACTCAGGTGGGGAGTTCTCTTCTGAACACAGGGGGGCTGCCACAGGGTCCCCAGCTCCAGTCCTCCGAGAGATGGAGAGATGGAGAGTGTCCCCAGGGCCGCCCCCGCCTTTCACCCACCCGGCCTGCTGACCCAGCCGCCTGTGGATCAGCTTCAGGAGCAGATGATCTGGAGACAGCCATGGAGGGGTCTGCTGAGAACCCTTGCTCCCTCGGGTGCGTTCCTGGCGTTCCTGGCTGTGGGACTGACTACCAGCTGAAAGGCCCATTCTACTGGCCCTAGGTCTTAGGACTACGATGTGGGTGAGGAATCGGTTTCCCCCCAACCTCAGGAAAAGACCTAAGCACAGCTGCCTGATGGAGTGACCTCCAGATGGAGGGTCCTGTGAAGCTCCAGCTCACCCGGGGCCCCTGGCCCTGGCCCCCCTGGGGGGTGGGGTGGGCAGAGGGAGCCAGGAATGCCGCTGGATCATGAGAAAGATCACGGAGGCCTCAGTCCCAGAAAAGAAGGGTTGTCCATTTCTGGGGGAGGCGTCTGTGCTCACAGCCCTTCAGACCTTGTCTGTTCCCTCGCACCCGCATTTATTGCATCCCCACTCTCACACAGACGCTAGGAGACTGGCCTCCCAAAGCAAGTTTTGTAGACTTGAATAAAGAAAAGAAAACATACTCTACACCCAAAATGAGTGAGATGAGTGCCAGGTGACAACACTGCTACACATGCACATACACAAGCAGTAAAGGCAGAGGAAATTCTCCACTGGTCAGGGGCTCTACACACACACACACACACACACACACACACACCCCTTTACAGGAATGTCTCACAGGATTCCCCAATAAGAATGCCAACTCTTGGAGGAAGGAAAGATAAGGAACCAACACAATCAGGGAAAGAACCATGCTTTTTCCAAGACTTGTCCCCCCAAAACTTTACACACTCACACGATACTTATCTCAAGCAGGGAGTTTCCATTCTCATGCTTGCTTACTTTTAGGGGAGAGGCAGCTCCAAAATTGATCCAGGCATGACAATCCTCTGAAATCCATTCAGGTATATCTAATTCTGTGCATGAGGAGCATCCTAAACTCCCCGGCACACTGGGGCTCATGGGGACTCAGAGGGACTGCAGTGCTTGCCTGGGTCACTGGCGTCCCACTGCAACCCCAATGAGCCTGTACAAGTTTTCTTCTCTTTTCCATAGCCCCCTTCTGGGGCCCTAGGGTGGGTCCCTCTGTGTGGGAAGACTCTCACTCTTGACTCCGCGTGGGCTTGGGGGTGGACATGGAAAGTTGCCTCAGAGAACTCCCGAATTCTCTTTCCCCACTGAGTCTCCAACTTCCACTGTGTCGACAGCTGTGCCATGGGCTCCCCCAGGCACCCTCAAGTCAAGAGGAGGGGCAGTCCCTATCAAGGGAGGCCTGGGGCTCTTGTCTACTCGGCTCCTTTTTCTAACCAAACACACACATTTAATTTTCAGTACTTGCCATCTCAGAGGAGACCCTGACTTAGAGAGAAGTCAGGGTGGTGGTGAGTGGGGAGAGGGAGGGGAGCTGGAATTAAGAATGAAACATTCCTGGGAGATTCGTCTGTTCCCTCCTAAATCTGTAGCGCCCAGCCTGTGATTCTTTGGTGGTCAACCCTGAGAAGAAATGGAGTAGAACAGGACTAGCAGCCACATCAGTAGCAGAGCCTCCGCGGAGGGTGAATTCTTCAGGCTCTTTGTCTCTCGGATTCTGTGTGTGTGTGTGTGTGTGTGTGTGTGTGCGCGCGCGCGCGCGTATATATGTTACACATCCCCCCCTCAAACATTTATTTAAATAAAATTTTGGGAACTTTGCATCAGGCAAAGGCAGATTGGAGAACTCTGATTTCCAACCCAGTGCCTCTAGTCTTTCTGTCTCAGGAGAGGAAAAATATATATAAATAAAAATTGCTGCAGTAAAGATTTAATCTGAGATAACATTGTTTTAGGCTATATTGCTTTTTAGAAGTCTCTTAACCTGACAATTTAACGATCTCATTAACTCTGCCAGATAGGGAGATAGGCACAGGCGGACGCGACAGGGAAAACAAATTAGTGGCAGAGTCTACACGGCTCCCGATTGCATTGCCTGGGAGACTGGTGTTCCCAAGAATGCTCAAGAATAGAGGTGAGCTTGGCTTAGAACACTGGGAGCTCCCAGGGTCCTAGCAAGCCGACCTCTTGCACCGGTTTGTGGGGAAGAAAAGAAGGCAGTCTGGGAATGCGGAGCTTGCAGTGAGTGGTTCCCCAGCGGGGCAGGCTCTGGGGACCCCTTCCTAGTTCCAGTTCTGAAGTGTCTGGAGGGATTTGGGACCCTCTGGAGGCAGTAAGGCCCCCAGAGTCTAAGGTTAGTGCCCCACTGCTGCCGCAGCCACCACCGCATCCAGCTCCCAGGAGAACTCTGCTTCCTTAGCACCAGATCTGAGCCCTGACTATGAACCGAACTCACTCACCTGTTCTTAAGCCTTTTCAGTCGATGATGTTTATATCCTTCTTTCCCCAACACACATCTATTTTGTGCATCAGGATGGAAAGAGTTTTCTCCTCTCTAGAGAGTATCAACAATCCGAATAACTCACTGAAAAAATTTAAGTGGAGCAAAACATGAGTTCGGGATCTACGCAGCTGGGGCTGATGTTTCTCCTCTTCCCCGGCCCATTCTGGCTGAGTCAGGGCGACAGAACCTGCCCTGAAGAGCCAGTGGATAGAAGGAGTTTCAGCAGGAATCGGAACAAAAAAGATCAAGGCAAAAAACAATTTTATTTTAAAAACAGGTCTGTGGGGTTTTTTTCCTTTTTGCATTCAGTACATTGTCATTCAGACATCACAATACTATATACAGATACACAACATCTTAAAAAAGCCTATTTCTGATGAATGTTTCAAAAGAACACTGTTTTGTAATGCGCCAGTGGGAAAGGAGAAGGTGATCCCCGACCCCCCAGCACCAAGGTTGCCTTTGAGGAGGGAAATGTTGAGCAGCGTCTACATTAGCTGGCTAATTGGGAGCCGGTTATTTTGGCCTCCTGGAGGAAAACCGCTTTCCTCTGGACAATGAGTAAAAGTAAAAGCGTGAGGCCTTCTCAGCTACTGCCTGGATGGAGAAGCGGCTGGAGAGGGGACCTGCTCTCCATCCCCTTGGAAGAGAAGCTTATCCTTTCCTTAGGAAAAAGAAAAAAAAAAAAAAAACCTCCGCTTCTGTGTCTGGCCTGATCCTCAGCCTCACTACAGAGAGAGAAAGAGAGAAGACATATTTAGCAGCGTGGTGGGAGTTTCTGTCTTCCCTGGATTTCCGCGCACGTTGACTGAGAAGCAGAACCGACTGCTGGAGGCCGAAGGTGTCTCCAGAGAAACACAGTCCCTTGGTCGAGATGGGGGCAGGTAGGTGGCTCCTTGGCCAGTTCCAGCTTTTGTTGAAACAGATAAGAGAGAAAGAAAACCTAAGCGCTGGCTGTCTGTATTCCAATCACGATGCCAGATCCCTAATACTTATCATTTATATGAATATGACTTTTAAAATATGCACAGAAAATCTTAACTGGGAAATCTCGCCTAACTAAGGAGTGCCAGAGACTGGGAGCAGGAGGAGGGACTGGAAGGAAAGTAGGAGCTCCCCGGGTCCTGCGTCCCGGTCACACCCTCAGAAGAGTCGTGTGCCTGCCTGGGTAAAGGATGAGGCAAGAAGGGGGTCATTCAGAGTTCCCCAACTCTGCTTTGGCTGGAATCAGGCTCTTCGCTGCCACTGGGCTTCCTGGCAAGGCAGGTGTGTCTGTGTGTGGGGGGGAGTGAGGGTCAGAGAGGAGGCGCCGCCTGCCTCCCACAGTCCATCGGACCCACCTCCAAAGCCGTGGAGGCCAGCAGGTCCCAGGTGCACAGGGGTGGTGGGGGTCGAGGATGGGGTGGGAGTAGAGGGCGACAGAGTGCACCTCCGCTATGATACTCTCAGCCTCCAAGAGCAGTTCCTCTTTCTGGATAACATTAAATATTTGTCTGCACCCCGAGGAGCGTCCTTCGGTGGGTTTGGATATGTTACAAATCGACATAAATAGACGGGGCGGGCAGCCCAGGGGGCGTTCAGGTCGAGTGGAGATGAGGCGCTTTCGATTTGCTGACCACCTTCTTCTCTTTGACCCGCCGGTTCTGGAACCAGATGGTGACCTGGCGCTCCGAGAGGTTCGTGGTGGCCGAGATGCGCCGGCGCTTCTCTTTGGTGATGAACTTGCTGGCCGCATACTCCTTCTCTAGCTCCTTCAGCTGCACCTTGGTGTAGGGCACGCGTTTCTTGCGCCCGCGCCGGTAGCTATTCACCTCGGGCTGCAGGGGGACCACGTCTGCGGGGAGACAGAGAAGGCGAGAGGCCGGGAGTGAGTCGTGCACCGCAGGACCCAGGACCGGCGGCGGCCGACGGGCTTTGAGGCTGTGCGGCTGCAGAGGCGCAAGGTTCTAGTAGGGACTCAAAGGGGGAACGTGGACTGTCCCCAAATCCTTTGCACCTCTGTTATTAGCAAGGCCGCGACTAAGGTGAGGACGCTGGGGTACTGCTTCTGATGCAAACTTTAAAGGAGGGGGCGCCAAAAAGTCAGTAATCAAATTATATATTAATACAATGTTTAAATACATAGATATGCAAAAAAAACCTCCCATGATGAACAAAATAGCAAAATTTTAAATAAATATTTAAAATATTTGTCCTGTATTTTTCCTTTGGCCTCAGCCTGCACAGCACTCCTTATTAGAAGCCTCATTCCCTTAGAGGGCTCCCTCCAAATTCCGCTCTGGTTTGCAGCCAGCGAGATTGCAAGTATTCAGGACAATCCCTCCTTCCTGAAGTTAGATCATTTGAGCATCGGTCAGTTTATACTCTGCCCCATTATCAGAGGAAGGTGTTCTTTTGTACGTTTGAGGGAGGGCAGGGCATGGTGGGCAGGGAGACAGTTTCAGTGGGCATAGACCACCAAGTGGGGCCTCATGCCTCTGGCCACTGGCTCTGCCCTAGAAGTCTGAGGCCAGCCCCTACAGAGAGAGAGAAGAAGAAAAGTGTCCAGGGGGAGGCAGACGGCCTGGGAGCATATCTCTAGGAGTCCCATGTTGTGAGTCACTTAACAGCATCCAAAGTGGGAAGTCCTAGTCCTGAGAAGTAGGGCATCAGGGCCCTAGACGTGTGCCCGCCAAGAGAGCCCTGCTTGGGTTAAAACCAGCTGTTCACATACATCTTCTGTAAAAAGAAATCAGCGCCCCTCCCATGCTCCCACCAATGTCCACTCGCCAAAACAGCAAATTCTGCTCCAATTCGCTATCCTCTTCGTTCTTCCGAGGCTGAAGGAAACTGAGTCCATCCCACGCAGGCATCCTAATCCTAAACTCCAAATACCTTGTCATCCCAGCACCAGTTCAATTTCTTTATGCTCTAGAATGTCACAGGAACTAAAAGAATCATGTGTCTCTTATATCCCCCCTTCCACTTCACCCTTCGCCTATTTCAATTAAAAAGGTCCAAACAACACTTTCAAGGGGAAGTGGGGAACTAGGGAGACTATCTGCATTAACTCCCTCAGTTTTTTAAGTGTAACTGACCTCTTCGTGCAGAAGCCAGTGAGGAGCACCGACTGTCTGGGGTTTCGCCTTTATTCTCACTGCCCTTTTGGAAACATAGGCACAGCCTAGAATGTCCTTATTCACAAAACTCTTCTGGAAATGCTTGTGCTCACCCCACCTTGATGGGACACCTTCCCTTAAACCCTGCCTTTTTGGGGCTGCTCTCTTCCAGGGACCCTTTGCAGGATGGGGAGGGAAGGGGTCACCACCAAATGTGGGGGGGGGGGCGGATAAAATACACAGAAAAAATAAGAGACAGAGGGGAGTTCCAATGGTTTGGTTTGGCTCTCTTCATTTTCTCAGGAAAACTGTTGGCCTTGTCACTTTTCTCTGCCCATGTAGGAATAGGCCAAGTCTTGTTTTGTTTTTAAAATTGGAAAAACAAAACAACTTCACTTTAGCAGAGCAGATCCTTGAGGTTAAAAGGGATTTTTTTGTATAAGATCAATTTTTCAAAGTCAGTTCCCAAGTGTGTGTTTTTAATTTTACAGATCTAACTGTGGTGGGAGACACTGATGATTCTGGAACAAGAGTAAAAACCTCAGAGAGGGTACGTAATCATACTGGGAGGCTTTTTTTTTTTTAATCCTCAGAATTTTTTTTCAGTGTTATTTTATAAAACCTCATTTTACAAGATAAGGAATCTGAAGCTTATTAAGAAGCTTATTAGGGAATCTGAGGGTGGGTAAAATAAGTCCCAGAGCCAGATCTTAAACCCAGATTTTTTGACTCAGCATAATACAGTAAAGTTCTAAAATGGAAACATACCACCTGGTACAATTTATCTTTAAAATACCTCCTTTCCCCTGGAGAGCAAATGGGATAAAAGTAGGTTTGGATTCCTGAATGACCCAGATTATTCTGCCTGTTGTTGCTTTTTTTTTTTTTCACTTCACTTTTTGGAAATGTTTACAATTGCCTACTCAATTTTGGGTCTCCTAAACCTCAACTATAAATTTCCAGTGAGGTTTAATGAACCAACTCTAAAAAATCAGTTTCAAAAACCAGGGTAAGTGGTCTAAATTGGTTATTTTTCTCTAGAGGATGCCAAGGGTTGATTTGGCCAAGTTTTTTTTCTTTCGTGGATCAGACCAAGCTGCTGGTTGTTTTGGCCTTCTGGGGAAATACCTTCAAAGAAGCCCCTTTTCATTGTCTTGTCTGGAAAGAAAGCGGGATCTACAGATGTGGAAATATCTGGAAGCTTAGGAGTTGGGTCTATGCTGCCTCGACTTGGTGATTAACTTTACCACCAACCTTTCCTAAATCTCCCTTTAGAGCACTAGAGAACGCGCGCGCACACACCCCACTTCATACCTGTGAACATTAATAGGCACTTTTGAGGAACAAGTAAAAATCAGATCAGTGCTCAGCCACAGCTGTCCCTTGGGGTCCTGTGCACAGGTCCCTACTGCCCACTCGCTCTTGACTACTGACTCCCACAACAGGGCTCTGGGCTCTGAAGAGGACTTTGTTTATCTACAAATCCTTGCTGCTCTTCTCAACCAAAATCCAAAGACTTGTCAGTAGAGACTTCCAGTATGGCCCAGAGTCCATTATTTCCTTCTCTCTATGACACTCTTCCCGAATCCTATGTGTCTCTGTCTCTCCCTGTCTCCCCTCGCCCCGCCACCCTCGCCCCTTCTGATTCTCTCTTGGAATTTCTTTCTCTCTGTGTCAAAAAAAAAAAAAAAAAACAAAACAAAACAAAAAAAAAAACAAACTACACTCACTATAGGAAGAAAAAAAAAAGCAGTGAAGCAAGGGTCTGTTTAATTGGGCGAAGGAAGAAGCCACAACTCATCTTGGCCATAATTATCTGGATCTTTCTGAACAATTGCCTTCATCTCCTACACCAGCCCAGACTGCCACAGATGAGGTTTCTCTGAGCCAGAGGCGCTGAAGAGAGACAGTAGTGTTTATGCCTAGATGCTGCCGAACAAACCACAATTGCATAGACAGAGTTATCTGGAAATCTCACTACTTCTAAAAGATCTCTGTGTGGGTAGAAAGATGGAGGGTGTCTGAAGATAATTTGTTTCTCATCTGCCTTTTGCCTGGACCTCTGCACTCACTGAGATACACCGATCAGATTCTATTTCCACACAGGGAATGTGTGAGCACATAGCTGCTGAGACACACTGGGTTTTATATCCATTTCCATGTAGTAATTTGCAAGTGTATTAAATCTCAATTTGGCTTTTTTTTTTTTAATTTCAAAGATTTTTCTCTAGGAGGCTGTGATCAAGAAGTATTTATTTTTAACAAGTTTTCTTTCTGGGAATCTGTTTATTTTGTTCAAAGATATTTCTGAGCTAGCGTCTCTTCAATCCCTCACTCCCACCTTGCTCCCCACACATACATGGGGACACCAGGCGCTTTTGAGGAACAAGTGAAAATCAGATCAATGCTCTTGTCCCCTCTTCATGCTAAACCCATTGCCCATGGCTCTAGACCTGCCCACAGTGGGCCTGGTGGGCATCTGCTCCTCTGCCCTTCAGCCCCTTAGAGTGGCCTGTTGACTGGGCTACTGATGCTCTAGGAATTCCTGCTGGACCCCCATCCTAAGGCGCTTCCTGTCTGGTGAACTGAGAAATTAAAGGGCCATATCTCCACAGCACACTGTTGTTTATCTATATGTGACTCTCCTGCCTTCTAAAGAAGTATTATTATAATGTGTTTCATATTAGGTAGTCAACAGAAATCACACTGACATCAAATTATTATAATCAATGCAGAGTAAGTAATGCATGCTACCATGTACTAAAATTCAATCATCCATCTTCTGGTAGCCAGAAATGGGGCATCTAGTGTGGGTTCCACCTTGGTAGTCAGTTGCATTATCATAAGTAAATTTATAATATTTACAAAAATGTCATTAGCTATACTTCCGAACATCATTTCGTATTGTTTTAATAATTAATTTTACCATCTACCCTTGCCCAAATCCCGGGTGCAGAGGAATTTCAGGCCCACCCTTAGGAGAGCTTCAGCTTCATTTTCCCAGTGAAAATGTCCCTAGGTCTACACATAGAGCTGGAGGCCCTCTGGGCAGTATGGGGAGACATATATGGCTGTTTGGGGCCCCTAGGACCTCTGGAGGCAACAGAATGGAGCCAGTCAGCCCTCTCTCACTGAGCTCTGCTTATAGCTGGAGTGGACTCAAGCTCTAGATTCGCTAGACCCTGAATCTTGCTTTCCCAGCACAGTGCTGAATCCAAAGCTCCTGAGGTGGTTTTGAGAAACCTGGAGCTGGTCTCTTTCCCTGGGGAGTGGTGGGGGTCCCCTCGGGTTTAGAGGCACAGAGAGAGACAGCCTCAACTGGAAAGAGACCAGAATACCCATGAAAACCAGCCCTCCACGCATATAGTCATACAAGACTGACAGGTCCTTAGCCTGGGCCTGAACCTTACATCCCTCCAAAACAGATCTTCCTTGCCCCAACCTCTTATCCTCACTCCTCTTTCTGTCTCAGGCACAGGTAACTCCCCCCCACCGCCAGCCCCGCCGCCCACATTTGGAGAGGGGGTTGGCAGGATGAGTACCCACAGGATTTGAGCTCAATATACCAGGGAGGCAAAGAATTTTATATCCCAGGAGAGAGACGCCAACTCCCTTCTCTCCACACCCTATCCAGAGATTTTTAGCTCTCCTGCCCCTTTAACAATCAGGAAATTCATGGCCGAATTCTTAAAATAAATCAAGAAAATACAAAAGAAAACATCCTACATTTCTGTGGATTCCAGTAAATTAGACCCCTATTAAAAAAAAAAAAAACCCACTGTCTGAATGATCTTGGAAATTCAGGCAAAGATAATGTTTGGGGGCGCTCATTTTTTCCCCAGTTAATAAGGGGGGGGGTTGAGTGTTTCGTCCCGGTGATTTGGGGTTCCAAGGCACCCGAGGCCCACTCCACCCCCATTCCTGGCCGGAAGCGGATTTAGGGGGGCCAAGGGCCGCGCGTGAGACTGGAGCCCGCTGGGGGAGGAGGAGGCGAGCTCCCCGAATGGAACGGAGCCGGCGGCCCGGCGCTCGGGCGCCTGTGATTGCTTCACTCTCCGCCCGGCAGCTCCGAGGAACGTGTCGGAGCAGATTTCTTCCCCGGCGCATTCCTCAGCGCAGCTCGCCCGGCCGGCTCCTTCGGCAGCCCAGCAGAGCCGGCGCGCCGGGGCCAGACGGCGGGGGTGGCTGGGGCTCGGAGCCCCGGGGCAGGCGGGGCGGGGAGGGATCCCTGGCGGCGGCAGTAGCGGCGCTCAAGCCCCTTCCTTACCTGGAAAGGGAGACTTCCAGAGGTGGGCGGACTGCGACTGCTCCTTGGAGCAGTACACCTGACTGTCCCAGCCGTTGGAGAGAGCCCAGTGCTGATAGCCTTCGACGGGGATGAGCGCGTCGTGACGCGGCTCCGGGTGCCCGCTGATCCCAGGCACCACCGACACGTCCAGGTAGCCAGGCATCGCCTGGTAGGAGCTTGCGAAGCTGGGATAGAAGGCGAACTCCTTGGCCCTGGAGGACAGGTCGTCACCGGGCAGGGCGCCCGACGGCTCGGGGTACTTATCGCCCGGGTGGTAGGCGCAGGGCTTTTGCTGCAGGTTCACGTTGTGCGACAGGCGGCAGCCGTAGTAGCTGCCCCCGAACGGGTAGCCGTAGCCCAGGGTGGCGCTGGACGAGGTGGGGGGCGCCGGCGGCGGGGCGCACTGGCGCGCCGCCTCCGGGGCCGGGATGTCCGTGTAGACGGCGCCCTGAGGGGCGCCCAGGGCAGCCGGCGGGCGGCCCAGCACCGGGTGCGGAAGCAGGTCGCGGCAGTGGCTCGCTGGGCAGCTGCTGCCCAGCCCGTCCATGCTCGGGGCTTTGCCGGGGCTCGCTCCGCTGCAGCCGCCCCCCGCTCCGCCCGCGCCGCCGCCTCCCCCGCCGCCGCCGCCGCCGCCGCCGCCGCCGCTCTCCGCCGCGCTGTCCTCATAGACGTACATAAGGCTCTCCGGCCAGCGCGGATGCAGCAGCAGCGAAGTCGTCATGACATGATCTGCTCGAGCTTTTTAAAAACTCCACTTGCCAGAGGCTGCGAGCTAGGGAGACACCTCGCTCCCTTTCCCCTCCCCCATTCCTCCTCCCTTCCCTCCTCCCTTCCC
>PVHT021183647.1:3529335-3551459 GCA_004024745.2 Catagonus wagneri
CTCCTCCTGGCGCTTCCACCTCCCTCCCTACATTCCCTCTACGCATGCGGGGACACTTCATTAAGAAATCTTCGGCTCCAGCCGGCCTCCCCTCCGCTACCCTCCTGCACCCACGTGACGCGGCCTGTGCACGTGACGCCCCGGCTGGATCTCCTGGGGTTCCCACCCCCCCCAGAGGTGGGGCGGGGTGAAAGGGAAGAAGTCTCTGCTGATTGGCTCTCGGCAGGGGCAGAGGAGGGAGCTGGGAGATTTAAAGGGACAGGGCAACGCCCCCTGGCAGGCCCGGGGGCGGGTGAGCGAGGAGGGGGAGGCTGGATTTGGCCGACGCAAAGGGGTCTGGAGAGACCAGGACTGTTACTGGGCGCCTCCCCCTAGGTTTAGGAGGCGGATGAGGCAGACCGATTCCTACCCAAAAAGATTGCTGTGACTGGATTGAGGCTGGGAGCTAAGGGTGGGGGAGACACCGTCATCTTTTTTCCTAAAAACAAAACAAAAACAAACAAACAAAACCTAGAAAGCAGGCAGAAGCGCACGAGCAGTGCAGGGGGAGCCCTGGCTCTGGCCTTGGCTGACTCCCCGGGAGCTCTGGCTGGAAAAAACCCTACACTGAGCAGCGAGACTTTGATGCTGGGATTGTGTTTCCATTTCTGACTTTCAGCCACTTTCCCCAAAGCCCCAATTGTCTGAGAGGGACACTCTTGCAGGCTCCTTGTCTGCCTGTCTTCTTTCAGCGGAGCAGAGAGGGCGAAGAGAGAGCCCCCAAAAACAAATACAAGCATCACCATAAGGAGAGCGGGATGCTCTCAATGAAAAAATGAGATAGAATAAAGGAGAGAAATGGGGGCAATAGAATGGACTGGTATTTCAGTATACACGAGAAGTTAAAAGCCTCGGAGTGAGATTTGTCAAAGAAGGGGGAGGGGGCACGGGGATTCAGTCCGGGAAAGCCGAAGACCCCTGGATGAGATCAAGAGCTACGCGCTGCGCTCTCAGATCCCTGTACCAAAGGAAATGTGGGATGAAGGGGAGTTGGCAGCGCTACCCGTTTGGAGGGATATTGCCCAGGCGTTACCCCGTTACGTTACCCCTACCCCGGGAGACTCCAAGAGGCCCTAGCCCAGCCACCTCCGCCCTCGGCCGCCGGGGCTGAGCCTGGTCAATGGCAGAATCGGGAACAACTGCAGTTCCCAGCAGCTGGATAACCCCAACTTTAGCTCCCATGACATTCTTGGGGTCACTCCCTTTTACTGTAAAGTGTTTTGATGTTTTGAAATTACCCATTATTTCAAAGAAAAAAATTAACACTTACTGATTTTCTAAAAAGCTCCACTCTTCTCTCCATCTCCGGATTTGCCTGGCTTCCTGTGCTCAATTTGGTGCCTCAGTGGTGGCACCCCTTTCCAGGGTGCATCTCCATGGAACTGAGCCAAGTTCTCTCTCAGCACAGGGCCTCCCCGAGTAGGTAATAGAGAGAGAAAAGAGGGGTGAGGGGCTACAGCATCCCCCGCTTTCGTGCCTCTGCCCCAGATTTTAAATGCTGGGCACTCCTGTCCAGAGAGCGCACAGGCCATGGCCAGGCAGTAGCCCCAGGTTTAGCCGAACTCACTGGATCCTTCCAACTCAAGAGCAAATGGCCAGGTCTGTGCGGAGATCTTGCGCACAGGCCACCTCCCTTCTTGCCCTGGGGGAAGGTGGTACTTGACAATGGAGAGCGCTCTGACTGGCGCGGGTGAGTTAGGATAAGAAACATAATCCTTATCTGTATACTCTTCATTTGGAAGGGTCACCTCAGAGTTCTGGAAAGAAAGCTTCAGGCTGGGCTGGAAGAGGGGGAAAAAATACATCGGGGAGGTTGGAAAAGTAAGCCGGCTAAGCTTGCCTGTGTGTTGAGGGCGATGACGGTAGAGAGAGGAGAGATGAGCAGAGGCAGAGATGGGACTTGCTGGGAGCCGGCTCTGGGCTAGGAAACTGGCTTCTGTGCCTCCGGAGTCCCAAGGTCAAGGTAAAAGGAGGAAAGCAAACACGGCCTGGCTAGTCTAGACTGGGTCTCGTGACCTTGGCCCCAAGTCTGCCTGTGTGCAGCCTGGCTGGTGGGGGTAGGTGGGTGGAGAGCTCTGCTGCCTTTTTTTTTTTTCTTTCCCAGCTGCAGGTGTAGGGATGGTGTGGAGGTCCCAGCTTCCCCTCCTGTAAAGCGCGTGATGAGGGTACAAATGGAAAACCCCTGAGATGTGCACGGGGCTGTGTGGGGTAGCTGGGAGAAACAAAGGGCCTGAAATGACCACCCCATTTCTGAATCCGGGAATGGTCTAACCCAACACCAGATGCATCTTCGTGGGCCAGAACCCAAAGCCACGACCCCCAGCCTTTGGGAGTAGGGGGCAGAACTGCAGCAAGGCTCTGGGTGCAGTAGACCCAGCAATAAATAAATCTAATAGTATGTTCTTTTCCAAGTTTATATAAGGGCATTAACTGTTCTTTCTACAATGAGATATAGATTTAATTAACCCAGCAATTTTACAATTCCATTTATTAGGGGCGCTATGCAGCCAAAATTTAGCGATGAGAGGAAAAAGAGGAAAAAGTTTCCTTCCTCAAGAAGACCCGCCGATGTAGGGACTTGAGAGAGTGGGAAGGTTGTAGGGGAAAGTCCAGGGCGTTGAAAGCCTTGGAGAAGCATCCGCATACTCTTCCTCTGGGCTGCCCGAGACCTTCTGTGCCTGAAACTGCCCACTCCAAAACTGGGGAGCGCCTGGAGCCAGAGCCGGGGAGAGGCGGCGAGGCGAGAAGCTGCGGGCTTCCGACTCAATGTATAGCCTTGTTGGTTAATTAACTTGAAGCCTGGGGTTGCTTCTCCCTCCTCCCCCGGAAAAAAAAAATGTGGATTTCGCTGAGACACAAATAAAACTAAATTAAACACTCCAGGAGAATCTGCCCTACTGGAAACGTAGTAATTACATCTCCTAGGCGAAGAGTCGATCCTGCCCCAGAAAGCCGGGCGCTGAAACCCACGGCTTAGGGCGATCTCACCCCTCACCACTCGGCCACACCTCGGCCGCCCGGGGTTTGGCGGATGAGGCGATGGAGCTGGACTGCGGAGTTAATCGAGAGGAAATCAAGAGAAATGAATAGGAATGTGACCCTTTGGTCTCTAGCTGTGGTGCTGTTGTGGGGGAAAGGACAGAGCGTTTCATCACACCAAAGAAAAATGGAAAAAGCCCCCTCCAGCCTGGAGGAGAAGCCTCGGCTCCCCTCTACTCTTTTTTCAAAGGGACATCTGTGATGGAAGCCACTCTGCCCCCAGCTTCCTCTACGGACTGAGTTCCCGGCCAAGTTCAATTACGAAGTTCTTCTTTTCAAAGGCTCCAACCTATAAAAGGAGATATTCAGGGTGGCTTCTCGCTGAAGTGTGCAAGTGCGTGTTTGCGCTGTGTATGTGCATGCGTCTGGCCTGTGGGCTTGGGACCGAGGGCAGGCTCTATGTACGGTTCCAGCACATGCTCTTGTGGACACAGCCCAAGTGTACTCCTGAAGATGCCTAGCCCTCTCCGAGACCTTCTCACTGCAGATAAAGATCTCTGCTGGTCTGTTTATTTCTCTGGATACACATTTAATTTATATGCTCATCCTACTCTCTGCTTAGACATCTCTCAGGAAAATAACCAGGAAAATGAAGAGGCAGATGCCTGCCTGTGTCTTTCTAGAGTTGAGGGGTAGAATTCCTGACTGGCCCCGTGTGTTAGAGACCAAGTCTGAGGGGTAAGTTAGCAGAATTTGCAACAGGAGCTGCAAGCTTGCCACACACACATGAGGGCTGGGTATAGCTTGAATACCAGGCTAGGAAGAAGGGTGAAAAGGATGAGGTTGGTGTTCCCCTTATTCAGTGTCCAGATTGCTTTCTCCCTTCTCCAGAAATTAAGGATCAGTTGATTGCCCTCCCCTCCCACCCTGTGTTCTGTTTCCTCCATATTCCCCAGGAAAAAAAAAAAAAAAGAGAGAGAGAGAGAGAGCTCTGAAAAAAAAAAAAGAGAAGCTCTGAAGCTCCTGCCCCCCCTTTTTTATGGGAGAAATTCCAGTTTAAAAAAAAAAAAAAGGAGGGGGTGGGTTGAGGCTGCAGAAGAACAAAGAGCCTCACCGCCATGTGATCTGGATTCTTGCCCAGACCTGGGGCCTCGGGGGTGGGCATAGAGTTTGGGGGGCCCTTTCCTGTCCAGGATCCGGGCTGCAGGCAGGATGGAAGGGGAAATCTGTGAAGGACAGAGGACATAGAACTTGAGCTATCTAGTGAAGAAAGGGGTGTCTGGGATGGAGAGGCCACTTATAGGAAGGTTGGGGGTTGGGGGCCATGGGAGGGACCCTTGAGATTGTGACTGAGTGGGCAGAGCCTTTCTCACGCTCAGAGGACACAAAGGGTGGTACTGGTGGAACAGGAAGAAAAGTGGCTGATCCTGAGGCTTCCTGGCACTGCCCAGTCCCCTCCGCGCCTCTCTTCCTCCACCTCACCGGGCTCTGAAAGGGCCAGGGTGGCCCAAGGAGTGTGCAGTTGCAGATGGCGCTCCCAGGCTCCTTTTCCCTCTGGAACCTGCGTTCCCTTAATCTCTCCACCCTCACAGCCTGGACTCAGAGGACAGCCACCCAGGCCCTCCTGGGACTCACCTCCTTTACAGTGGCTGCCATCCTGGCACCTAGCCCCTTTATTTTTCTCTCTCCTTGGGCCTCCAGCTTGAGAGAAGATGGGACCAGGATGGGCTGAAGCAACTCTTTGCTCCTAGTTTCAGTTTTCCACTCTCGAACCCAAACTTGCCTTCCCGCAAGCCCTATTCCTGTCCCTCTCTTGGACATCAGGGAAATCCACTCTCTTCTGTCGGTTTAGGATGGCAGTGCTGGCTGAGGCCTTGGGAATTCACACCAGATTTCCCTCTCTGGTTCTGCAAGGGTCAATATGAAGTTCCAGGTTTAGGCTACCATCACCAATCTCTTCCTGGACTCTCCTCCACCCGGCCCCTGGTCACAGATCCTGTCTGTGGTACCCGGCTTGGGTGGGGAGAGCAGATAGCCCCTTCCATGGAGGAGTCTCTTCCAGGGGCTTTGAGGGTCCCTTTTTCTCCCACTGCTTCCCAACTCCGCCCTCTCAGGCCTGCGGAGCTCTTCACAGAGAGGCTTCCCAGCTCTCCTCACCCTCTCCTTCCCCAGCTCCATCTCTTTTCTAAGCCTCAGCCCTCCTATGTCCTTTTCTTTTTTTGACCGCATAGCCTGTCACTTGCACACACACACCCTCCCCCGCCCCCGGCACCATGGACAGAAGAAGTTCTGGGAATAAAGACAGAATTAAGAAATTAATAAGGCATCTCTCCCCCTTCTTGTCTCTCCAGAACCCCTACCCCCACCCCATCCCTGTAGTGGGAGAGGGCCCCCCCAACCTCTTCCTTTTAGAAAGCCCTTCAAAAACAGACAAATAAAATCTCTCCTGGTTTTAGGGCCTGTCTGAGAGGGAAGTCCAAGTTCATTTTCAGTTTAGACAGGGAGCTGAGGGGGGTTGGGGACGAGGTGGAAGAGTGTTTGCTGAAGGCTGGATTTGGCTTCCTTGCAGAGATCTAACAACCGCAGGGCCTTTTGGTCAGAAAGCCAACAAGTCGAAAGCTTGGAAAAGGTATTTATCACTTTTGGTCATTTCCTCCATCTTTTAAAGTTTAAATTTGGGGCTTCTAGAAAAGAGACAGACCAGTCTCTTTCCCTATCTATCTATCATCTATCTACCTATCTATCTATCTATATATCTATCTATCTATCATCTACTCTTTATCTCTATCTCTTGCTCTCTCTTTCTGTTTCTTGAAAATTTCCAGCTACTTTAAAAGAAGATAATGGAATATAACAATTTTCTCAGAAGGAGTGGTGGACCACAATTCAGCAATCTTCTGGATCAAAATGGACTGTTAAACCTGTCCCAAAGAATGACCAAATGCAAAAAAGCACAACTGAAGGGCTGGATGTTTCATCTCTAACTAGGTGAAAGACGGCCCTCAATGCCACCGTGAGGCTGGGACCTGGAATTTAGAGGCATAAGGTGGAGGATGTATGTATATTTCATCGTGAGGAAGGGAGAAAACTATGCTCTAATGGATTACAGCCTAGTTCCTCCCCCCATCAGATACCCTCAGAAGTCACAGCAGAAGATTAATTCTAATTTGAAAACAGCTGAGCTGGACACCAGAAATTAAAAGACCTTCAGAAGATGCCTTGACCAAAGAAAGAAAATCTGATTTTCCTACCTCCGAAAAAGAGGTAGATGAAAACCCGAGACTCAGCTAAAGCGGAGGAGCCCCTCTTTGCTAAAGTGACTGATCTTGCTTGGCGTCTATGGAGCAAAAAGGCAGGAAGGAGGCTGAAGGCCTGGGTACTTGGGACAAGGTTCCTGCTGGTGACAATCGATTCCAACTTCCTAAAAAAGATATCATTTGGTGACGTTTTAGGGACTGAAGGGAAACTATTCCTATGATATCCTTAGGGAGGGAGCTGTCAGATCTTTCTTCCCTCGCTGCCTCCGCCCTGTCACCCAAATTTCTCCTTCCCTGGGGAGTATTTAGAAGAAGTTTTTTTTCTCTTAGACATGGTGTTGACATGTATATGAAGAAAGTGGATGAAATCTAAAGAACTAGAAAGGAGGATGGGGACATCCATTTTCTCTTTCCCAAAGATTACCACACTCACTCATATCATCAGAGAAAATTTAACTCAGAAATGAAGAAATATCTTTCAAGGTATAGAGACCGCCCCAGGCTTCTCAAATGATGGCCTTCAGCATTTCTGGGGAGCTTGACTCTTGAGTTCTGGCTTTGGGGCACTACTGGCTAGTACACATGCTGGGGAACGCCTATTAGGATGGGTGTGCATTGAGCTTATAGAGCACGGGGACATGTACAGGTGGGCTTGACCCCGGGGTGCTGGTGGGGGCAGGCTGATGGGGTAGAGGTGAAAGGAATGGAAACCTAGTCAGGATTTGAGCTTGGGGAAGACCCCGTGTGACTCCTTCAATTCCAGCTCTATGCAGTGGTGACCTCTCCTCTGATTGAGCCACTCTACGCGAACGGATGGGAGAAAAGACCATCCTCAAGTTTTGCAGAGACGCTATTCCTAAGGCATTAAGGAAACCTTGTTTCCTTGCAATTCCTTTCTCACTCTGAGGCCTTAGGAAAACCCTTTTCTGCTAGAATCTGCATTTGTGGTTTGAAGCACTTGGAACTCTCTTTTCAGTGCTTGGCATTTTAATGAATTTCTCTCCAAAGAAGCAATACAGATTTATTTCTCTCTCATCTACTACAGACCTTCATCTCTAGACAAATAAGTATATAGTATATGTTTGTTAGATATTAAGGGAACTTTAGATAAATATTAATGTAAGATATATGCCCTCAGATACCCATCTCCATATAATTAGGTAATTTTTGTAAAAATTAAAAAAATATTTCCCTTGAATGTGAAACATAGTCATGTTTAAATTCAAAAGATTTTAAGGCTTTAATTGTCTTTATGCCCACGCTGAGATGTGTGTGTGGGGTTTGGTGGATGTATGGCTTGATGGGTAAAGATGTATATTGACACAGATGTATATTGACACATTTGCTAATCCACCTCCACCAATGTTTTTTCTCTGATGCAGTTAGCTACTAAGCAGAGATGGTATTCCTGCATATGTAAGGCAGAAGTGATTTTTATTTAAAATTTTGTTTAAAAATCTTATTTTTGAGAACAGAAACACCCTGTCTGGGGATACCCAGGAGCAACTGTGTAGTAAGTATATAATTCCTAGACCCCTTTTCTCCCCCATCCATCACTTGGCGGAATCATGCGCCTGCCAGAAACCAAATCGCCATCTCGCCAAACTTGCCAGAATCCCGGCGTTGGCACGGTTCTTTCAGTGCAATTTCCCCCCCCTCTACTTAGATTTTTGGAGATTCAGGTCACTTCTGGAGCCTGGATTGGCGAGTCCCCTCAGCCAGAGCAGCCCTGGCTGCCTGGCTCCATCGGAACAGAACAACAGAACGTGGCGCCAACATCAAATTCCTTCCTCTTTTCTTTGCTCCCAAGCCTTAGTTCTTTCATTCAGTTTAATAGACTGATTTTGTTGTTGTTGTTGTTTTTACGTGTAGTAATTATTTAGCATTCGATTTCACTAACTCTGACTAAGCTTAAGACTAGCGAAAAGCCACATCCACACAGGAAAATACATGGACGACAATACACAGGGGACGACAGAGGGATGTGTCTGCGTTGGGATGGGAAGCCCTGGCTCCACTTCTCAGAGCACCAGAGCAGAACTGGGGAGTCAGGCACGATCACTCCCATAATCCTGACTGATGCACTTACCCGCACTCTATGGGCACTGAGAGCTGAGCACACAGGTGGTACATTATTCGTGGGGCACACCAGACTCTAATGAGGTCCCAGAGAGCTCGGGGGGGTGGGGGTGGGGGTCGTGTGGCGAGGGCGGGCTGACTCGGGTGCCTGGCAGTCAGGGACTGGCTGGTGCAAACCCATCTGGAGGTTGTGGAAGTTGGGTCCTTGTGCCCCTAGGGGCTGCTGTGCTTATCTATTAGGACACGTCCTGACTGCAGATTTTTGTTGATAACTACCACTGCCAAGTTCAAGAATCAGCCCGCTTTCCCTTCCTTCTTTCAGCCTATCAGTTCCTGTGGAAAGGTACCTCCTAAATGGGGAAAGACCCCCCCCCCCATTTTCTGTTCCCGATGGCCAGTCTTGGGAAAAGAAAGTGGTTTTTAAAAAGCATACATTTATAAAGATTTCTCCCCAAAAGTGAGAGAGTCCCTTGTTCTCCCCCCTCCAAAAAAAGTGGGGAGAAGTGGGTGGAAGGGCTAGAGGCCAGAAGCAGAGAAGCCATGAGAACTGATGCAAAGCTGGGTAAATCTTAGTCGGTAGAGGAAAGTAGGAGAGCAAATGAATCTCATTTCTGGGTGGCAATGCATTTATTGCCATCTGCTCATATAATACATACGAAATGTTTCACGCAGAAAGTCATGATGACGATATCACCATAACCCTTGGGCATATTTCAGTTGCACTTTTAAACCTGGTGCATTGTAGGTCTACAGATTTCCCATATTAAGTTTTTTCTTTAGACTGCCTTGTGCTTTAAATAGTAGGGATAGGCATGTAAACAATGGTGAATTTCTCTTTTCAAACATTCGCAATAGGAAAAACGGGCTCACTGCCTTTTAAAGCTTAGCCCCATCTTTGGCGGAAAAAAAAAGTTTCCCAAATGTGATTTGTTCGAAGAAGAAGAAAGCCCAATTCTGTCCCTTCTCCCCAAAAGTGAGTGACTGCTCACCTAGTCTGGGTTCTGGGTGCAAACAGGAGTGCCTCTGGCGAGGTTCAGAGACACACCTCTTATCTCCCTGCTGGCCTCTCAGGGTTCATTCCTTAGGATCTGAACCTGGCAAGGATCTCTCAGATGCTCTGCCCAGCTTCGAATATGGATGTGAATCTGCCACTTCAAGTGGAGTGGGGTGGTGCCCCCAAATTCACTCTGCAAGTGCATATTCAGCCTAAGGATTATGTGGAGGGGGTTGGTCTTGCCCAGCTTCAGTCATCCTGAGTGGGGGAAGAAAACAACTGGAGAGCCAAAAAATTTGTTTTCTATTGACATAAGGGAAAAACCTGTGCTATTTTTTTCTCTCTCACTCTCTCTCCATAGATAGATAGATAGATAGATGATAGATAACTGTATCTAGTTCTATGATTTTTATCGAAGCAGAAGCAATATCCTTCGACGAACTGATGCCCCAGAAAAGCAGACTGTTCTTCTCATCCAGGAAAAATGCACAGAGGACCTGTTCCACCTTCTCAGAGCACGCTGCACCCGTCTCTATTAGATCCCCCCCCCAATCTTTTTCCTCTCCAGGGATGCTGAGTCTCCATAAGCAATCAGAATTCTCTTCTTCCTGAATTACACGATCAAAAGGTGTAGGAATTTTTCACGATTTCGCTGTGATGATATTTTCTAGTATTGCCCCCCCCACCCCAACTCCCACAGAGAACCTTTGGGCTGCGAGCAGTTGTAACTGGACTGCAGTGAACCTGGAGAACGAGGTCCAAGCTATTTGAACAGGAAAAGTATCTGTAATAACTCCAAAATCTACCTTGGTTACGGGGTAGCTTCAGTTTCAAGAATCTAAAGCTGCGGGGGAGGGTCCCCCCCCTCAAGGCGAAAAGGCCCCTTTTTCTGCGCTCCAGGACAGAGCAAGCCAGGCGGCACAGGCTAACAGAGGGGATCCTCAGCAGAAAAGCCAGTGGCGTTATAATCTCACTCTAGATCTTTACTTTAGACTTCAGTCGCATTACTTGATTTTCTCTCCCAGGGCCGTTCAGGTTGCTAGGGAGTATCGCTGAGGGAAGCAGTCGGGGTCCTAATTCCCCCGGCAGCTTCATCATGGGCCCGGGAGAACGTGACCTCCTCCAGCCAAAATCAGGCGGAGGAAACGGCAGAAGCTGAGCATCCAGCTCTGGGCTGAGAACTTGACCCGCTCCTTCTCGCCCTGCAGCCGCGTGGGTCCGCCGGTGCTTTGGGGGCCGCGACTTCGAGGGCTGTGGAGTCCAGGGCTTTTCCCCGGTGCCGCCCCCACAGTGATCGGGGTCCAGAGGCCCCGACGCCGCCCTCTCCGAAGGAACCCCAGACGGTTTGCACGGTTCAAGACCGACGTCCCTACGCTCCCAGCCGGGGTCCAGGAGATCCTTCTATTCTCAACCTGAACCAAACGAAGTGTGCACGAGTCAGAACCCCAGTTCCCAGACTGGGTGGCGCCTGCCGGTCACGTTTTGTTTTTTGTTTTTTTGAAGGGAATAGATTTAAAGGGGGACCTTCGAACGGGGAGAAATCTATTTTCAGACATTCCTAGCGGAACTCTTATGTGTTGGCGCTGCACGAGGGCCGGGCGTGCGCCCAGCCGCGTTCCGCCTGCGACGTTTCCACTTCAGGGAACCGAGACACTTTATCGCGTTCGCCCTTCCGGACGGATCGCTCCCCAAAGCAGTTTTTTTTCTTTCTTTTCCTTTCTTCCTTTCTTTTTTTGCAGGAGTGCCGCCACTGTACAGGCAGCGTCAGAGCTTCGGCTGCCGCCGGCAGGCACTCCTCTCCCGCCCGCGCCGGGCGCAGCACCGGGGCCCCCAGATCTTCGAAGCCTTCGGACCCGGCTTTCGCGTGGACGGGCGAAAGGGAACCGCGGGAGTGAACAGAGGGTTTCCCGACTGACTTCCGAAACCTCCGAAGACCGCACTTTGCAGCTTTGAAACCCCCAGGACTTCATCCGCAGAGGTTCTGCTCCACTTATGGCACTGGAAGAAGCGGGGAGTAATTTCAACCCATAAGTGTCTACACTAAAGGACGGATTCTTTTTTCCCCAAGTCCCTTTCACTTTACTTAGGAAGCCTTGGCTGATCTTTGCTTTGGGATTTGACAGACCTCCCCGCTTTCCCCAGTGTGTTTTTCCAACATTCGTTCCAGCTCACCTCAAGAAATCCGGCAGGAAAGTGCTTAATGTAAAACTCCAGTGAAACCAGGGGAACAGGAAAAAAAAACCGCTCACTTCACACATACATAAACAAGGTGGGGGATGTCGCTGCAGAATAATAACATGTGGGGAAGAATGGAGACGCCCTTTTATTTTTGATAGCTAGCCGGAGGCGTGAAATATAGGTAACAGACAGGATCAAGTTGCTGGAAACTTTGCTTTTGGTGACCCATCCTGCGAAGCTCTTTGCTCTCACTGTGAGTGAGACACTGAGAGAGGTGGGTGTTGTTTGCTTGTTAATTGTAAATATTCAAACTTTTTTTGTGTGATGCCAGATGTGCCTTCTGATTCTACCAGAATGAAGGACTTTTAAAAGATTAAATAGTTTTGAATTAATCTAATGGAAAATATGATTTTGTTTAGGACAGTTTTGCTTTCACTGGATTTTTATGACCTCTGTGTCCACTGGTAAAATTTACTGGATCCTTTTCAATAATAAAAACAGTTTTTTAGGGTTGTGTCCACTTCCCAAGACCTAGGGATTTCAGGCATACTTTCATTACACAAGAGGCCAGAAATTTCATGGGAGTAGAAAGCAGTCTCTTGCAAGGGGAAGCTCTCAGTAGGCAAGCTACAGGAGTCGTTCCATCTTCATGGCCACCTGATTGTGGTCACCTTTGTACTTTCACAAGAGCCTTCTCTTTTTCTCCCCTATTCCATCTTTTCTCTCTCCCATTCATCAACATACACCATCTGGAGAAAAGTCTCTTTGGGGAGTGATGATCCTCCTTTTGAAGAAATAAATAGTCTCACGAATATGCTCTCTACAGTAGTTAAACCATTGGTTCTTCCTGAGAATTTTCTGGGTTGACCTCTATAGCAGCTGCTTTCCCCAAATCTGGTAGCTCTTTACAGCTGGACTACATTCCCCAGCTTCCTTTGCAGTTCGATGTGGCCATGTGATTAAGATTTAGTCAATGGAATGTATATGTCATTTCCTGGCCAAAGCTTTTAAGAAGCAGGTGTGCTCCCATCCCCTCCCCTGTGCTTTCTGTTCCCTTGCTCTGTTTGATGCTGACTTTGAGGTCCTAGGGAATAGTGGAGACTCATATGGGAAGAGGAGGGGAGAGGAGAGCTGCCCCAAAACAAGAATCATTTGCTTAAGACTTTACCTGAGGGAGAAATAACCTTCTCTTGTGTTTGATTCACTGTACATTTGAGACTTTATTCTTGTCTAACACACTCTTCACAGAAAAAAGAGTACAACTTGATTTTTGTCTTCTGTCATCCTTTATAAATATCAATGGATGTTAGGTAATCTTTCTTGGCCCTTAGATTGCAACTCTAGGAGGCTCCAAGACTCTTCTGCCTCTTCCTGGGTAGCAGTCCAATAACAAAGTCAAGTCATATACACAATTTGAAGTCTGTAGTTAGAATGTCCAATCCACTGTATCTTCAAGACCCTGAGTTTGATTTAATGTGAAATCTTCTCCTCTCCCTAGTTCAGGATTGCTTCAGCCTAGATGCCTGTTGAGGGAAAGAAGGGGTGATTTGGGCTTATTTCTTAACCTTGTATTTCTTTTCCTTCCCCTATCCTTAGCTGCTGTTTTAGACACATTGGCGGTTCAAGAGATGAAGACTGTGGGGTTGATTTGAACAATGTTTAGTGATTTTGAATTATAGAGATTACTAGACAGGGGTTACTGTGGTGGAAACTACATAGCACAAAATGAAGCAGAACTTAGTTGCTTAATTTGATATATAGATAAGAGAGTACATATCTAGACAATTTAGGATTTTAAGTAGATTTTCTGAATTATTGATTTGATGTATTAACAGATCTAAGTAAAGAATCACTGTTCATTTACTAGGTTGTGTGGAAATGGCCTCAGTTGGTCCCCTGTAAAAGTGGCTAGTATAAAAGCATTTCTCCAAAGGGCATGAGAATTCATTGCTTTGAACTGTTTCACCCAAATTTCCCCATCATCTTCCCTCTATTGTAGACTACACTCACTCTCAGGAAATTAGTTCCTATTTTTTGGCCTTTTCCAACACTAGGAACTGGGCTGTCTCTTTCCTACAATTCTGTTTGGCATTCTGCTTCTTCTCGGAAATCACAGCAGCTGTCTGATAGTCAGAATGCCTGCCAGACTCTGGCACTTTTGAGACATTGGCGTCTCTCTTTATAGTCAGTGCCAAGCGATTCAGGCCAGCCTTGGGGTCACCAGGTGGTGAGAAAGCCTGTCCAGCCACAGCATGCCAAGTGCAAAGGTGTTAATGATGCAGTTAACTTTGTCCATGGATACTGCCCAACTAAAAGATTTTAGGGCTGTCTACATGCTGATAAAGGAAAGTTTCAAGCCTTTGTTGGGTTATTCCCAAATATCTAGATACATGGTAGTGAGTGGATCGATTATCCAGATGACATTTTCCTCTTGCTTATAAACAGCTGCTTAGCATCAGATAGACCCTTATTAATGTGCATGTTATTGAGGGGTATCAGCCTTCTCTGAACCTGCTCTGGGGGAAGAGCTATAGATCGGGATGTGAGTGGACAAAAAGCATTGAAAGCTATGGGTGAGGCTCGTCTAAATATTGAAAACTTGCTTTCCATTGTGAGTCAGAAGGGATCTGGTATGTCCACAGGTAGCAAATAAATTGGTTTGGAAATTACCCTGGTCTTTGGAAAGAATGGTAGGTGGGGTTATTAAAGACTGAATTATCCATTATGGAGGGACCACTTGGCCCACTTTCTCTGAATTGCGTCCAATCTTCTAATTCACCTTTCAAGTGTACGGTAGGTTATGTTCACCAGCATGGGAGGTGGGATCAAGATGGCGGAGGAGAAGGACCTGGAGCTCATCTTTTCCCACAAACACATTAAAAAAAACAAACAAACCCATCTATAGGTAGAACAGTTCACACCATCATGTTCTTTCCAGGAACAGTCAAAGTAGAAAGGACCTTACAGTCAAAAGAAGAGATTGTGGGTCTCTTTACTGAAACGTGCTATTCTAACAGTGAGGGTTGTTAGATAATGGAATGGGAATAGAAGAATATGACATTTATTTTCCTGGTGTAGCACTTTGAATACTAGATCTTTTCTAATTTACCTGAGCATAAACCAGCCTAAAGACAGGGGCATGTCCAAGGTGACCTCTCAAGGCCTCTGTTTTTTTCCTCTTTTTGCCTTTGGCTTCTATAATTTTCTGACAACAGCTGTACCTGTAAAATGTGTCAGATTCAGTAGCAGGGTCAGGGGCAGCTGTCACTTGGCAGACTTCAACAACATGACCCTGGCAAAGACTTTGGAATAAAAACATCAGGAAAATAAACACTCAATGCTCCATCGCCAGAGGACCGGCTGGGAGCTGTCAGGTTGAAATACTGGTCTATTTGGGAAGGGAAAGAATAGGAGCAAGGCCTCTGACACTGCTCTCTCCCAGAAAATACCCCTCAAGCAGCAGAACTGATGCCAAACACATCAGCTTAATTAAAGAAAAGAGATAGGAGACGTATTAAGGCTGAGCTTCTAACCTAGCCAGTCTGTCAATCAACAACCTATCACAAATAAGGCACTGCCCGCTGCAGGGTGGGGGACACCATGAAACAAGAGATGAGGCCTTACCCTGCACACAGGATGCCTTATCCCATTTATGCGGGGAGATGAAACACAGATTCAGTATCCAGAAAAGAAAAAAAAAACGTGAGGAGACTGAGAGACAGGAGAAGTGAGAGACATCAGTGCGCGGGGAGGAGGAGGAAGAGTGGGAGCTGCAGAGAGGCTGGGGGAATCAGACAAGATGCTGATCCCCAAGGAGGGGAGATGGCTCAGAACTGGGGAGGGGAACTGAAATGGGGCTGAGGGCAGAAGAGAGAAAAGATGTGTGTCCAAGGTTGGGTAATGGCTGTGTGGTGTAGAGACTAGAGAGAACAAGGTGTGTGTTGGTGTAGGGGGAGCGGGAGTCTGGGGGAGCAGGAATTCTGCATCAAGGAGTCATGGGAGAAGAGCATGGGAAGCCGCTGAATTACAAAGCTGGCAGGATAAGCTGAGCCAAATATGAATTTCTGGGTAAAAGTGTTTGTGACAATAACCCTGACAGGGGAAGAAGCTTTTGCTCTGGCTACCTGGTAGTAAAGTAAAATGAAAGCAGATAGGGGAGTTCCTATCGTGGCGCAGCGGAAATGAATTCGACTAGGAACCATGAGGTTGCAGGTTCGATCCCTGGCCTCGCCCAGTGAGTTAAGGATCTGGTGTTGCGGTGACCTGTGGTGTAGGTCACAGACGCAGCTCAGATCCTGTGTTGCTGTGGCTGTGGTATAGGCTGGCAGCTGCAGCTCTGATTCGACCCCTAGCCTGGGAACCTCCATATGTTAGGTGCAGCCCTGAAAAGCAAAATAAATAAATAAATAAATAATTAATTAAAAATTGTTGCAATTCTCACTTAAAATTTAAAAAAAAAGCAAATAGGGTGATGCAGTCATCTCTGGTCAGCTATGTAAGGCAAACAGAAAAAGGAGTTTCAGCCTAAAGTAGCATCTTCCAGCTACAGCAGAGGGATCCAGGGAAGAGCCAAGGCAGGTGTGGTGCTTGTCACTGTCTGTATGTCTCCCTTTGTGTTTAAGATTGCAGGTACATCTCTTTAGGTTCTGATTGTGCTACTTCTCTTTTTGGGGGAGGGGCTTTTTTGGCCCTGCCCATGGAAAGTGGAGGTTTTCACGCCAAGGATCGAACTCACACCATGGCAGTAACCAGAGCCACTGCAGTGACAACACCGGATCCTTAACCAGCTGAACCACTAGGGAACTCCTTTTGTTGTTGTTCTGATTGTGGTTCTTCTTAAATACTTTAGAAAAGTTTGCAAATGATGCACCAACAGATAGATCATTAAATAAGTAGGTAGACTGATGATAGGGTAAATTCCCATGGAGGAAAGCAGAAGCCTAACCCCTCTATATATACACACCCTGAATAACATTCGTGTGTGTGTGTGTATGAAATGCACATATACAGAGATACACCATTTCAGATCTGGATTAAGACACACGTGCTATTAACTGCTATCCATTTCAGGCACTATAGAAAAAAACTAAGAAAATAGTAGACTTTTTCTTTAGGGCTACATCTGCGGCATATGGAGGTTCCCAGGCTAGGGGTCCAATCAGAGCTGTAGCCGCCAGCCTACGCCAGAACCACAGCAACACCAGATCTAAGCCGTGCCTGTGAACTACACCACAGCTCACAGCAATGCCAGATCCTTAACCCACTGAGCGAGGCTAGGGATGGAACCCACAACCTCATGGTTCCTAGTTGGATTAATTTCCACTGTGCCAAAATGGGAACTCCCATCTTATCTATTCCTTTGTCTATAAGAAAGAATACCATCTAACCAACTACTTCAAGCACCATAATGACTTAAAAACAAAAAAAGAACTACAAAAAATTAATACAACATCTTAACCCCCACTAGCATGGGTACTGTAAGGGAAGGTGCACTGAATCCTGCAGGAATAAAAAGATATGGATTATTAGTCCAAATCTGTCACCTAATAGCAGAGTCTCCTTTGGTAAGCCACTTTCTCTCTCATTCTACTTATCGCTTAAATGTGAAAGTTGTTTATAAAATCTAAGCTTCCTTCTAGCTATAGACTTATATACATATATACACATGAGTATATACATACATAGGTGTGTGTGTATGTATATATATATATACACACATAAACTTGTGTGTGTGTCATGATGTTACCCAGGTGCCCAGCAAATCTGGTGGAAATGCAAATTAGACCACAGTTGTCTATAAAATGCCCAAATAGTTTTTTAGTTGTTTTCTAATGACAAAATTCCAAATTTTTTTGATATCGTGAGGACTGAAGGGTTAGTAACTGAAAGTCTCATCTTTCAAGAGCTGAGCTGGTATCATCCAGACAATGAATCTGAGAATGAATAGGTCCACAGTCACTTGATCTACACAAAAGTTGGAGATTACGACTGTACTTACACAAGCGAAAGCTTTAGTCAAGTTCAGTGAAAAAATCAGCAACATTTGCCATTTGGCACTGGGTAGTCAAAACAATTTTTTAAAACTATTTTAAGCATGGAGTTCCACTGTGGTGCAGCGGAAACGAATCCGACTAGTAACAGTGAGACAGCAGGTTTGATCCCTGGCCTCACTCAGTGGGTTAAGGAGCCGGTGTTGCCGCGAGCTGTGGTGTAGGCTGGCAGCTGTATCTCTGATTCAACCCCTAGCCTGGGGAACCTCCAAATGCCATGGGTGCAGCCCTAAAAAGCAAACAAAACAAAACTATTTCAAGCAGATCCAGTGTTTGACTGTGTTATGGATGTGTGCCCATTTCCTCCAGAATTAGCGCTCAGACCCTCTTCTTTCTGGATCTCTCTTCAACGTCACCCCAATGGCCAACACAGAGAAGCCACATGCTGAAAACCTAGTACTATTCCTTAATGTTCCACATTGGTATGCATATGGAACATACAGAACATCAAATAATAGCATATACTCTTTTGAAGGCTCCTAGTAGAGCGCTGGCACTTGCCATAATACCCCATTGCCAAAAAAAAAGTCTACAGCTGGTAAACTTCATCCTGAATGTCAGCGGGAGCTGATCCCATAACACTATAGTCTAAGATAACCTGTACCACAAAGCCAAGGCTGGCTGTGATTTCTTAGCATTTATATAGCACTTTATCTGGGTCCTGTATGTCGGCATCATTAATGGGAGATAACTCACCAGGAGTTATAGCTGAGAAAAAAAAATTCATGACCAAAAAGAAAAAAGAAGGGAAAGCTTAAAGGATCTGAGTGATTCCATAGGGGCTTGCGGTTACTCAGTAATGGGGAGAGGGCAGAGATGCTCTTTAAAGAAGACAAGCAAAGCTCTTCTGCCTCTCCCCTGTGAGCAAGGGTGACTGAAGGTGCGGGAGGAGACAATGAGTTTAGACGAGGAAGAAAAGCTCTGCCAGTGAGATTCACCAAGCCTGAGTTTGACGAAAAGAATTTATAGTTTGTCTTCTACAGCACCTTAGATCCAGGGAAATTATTATCTAGCAAAGACTGTGAGTAATGGTTGGAGCATGGTTCTGTCTAGAAGCAAGGGGATGGGCAATATGGCCTTTTAAAGTGGTTTCAAAGCCCAGAAGTCTATTTTTAAAAACAGACTATTCAAAGATCCATCAAAGTTTCATTGTGGCTTTTTTGCTGTGTGCTACATTTTTTTAAAAAATTGAAGTATAGTCAATTTAAACTGTTGTGTTAGTTTCTGGTATATAGTAAAGTGATTCAGTTACACACACACACACACACACACACACACACACATAATTTTCCATTATAGTTTATCACAGGATGTTGAATATAGTTCCCTATGCTCTACAGTAGGACAGGAGGACCTTGTTGTTTATGTATTTTATATATAGTAATTTTTATCCGTTAATCCCAAATGCTTGATGTTATCCCTCCCCGACCTCCTTCCCCCTTTGGGAACCGTAAGTTTGTTTTCTATGTTTGTAAGTCTGTTTCTGTTTCATAAATAAGTTCACTTGTGTCGTATTTTAGATTCCACATATAAGTGATATCATACGGTATTTGTCTTCCCCTTTCTGTCTTATTTCACTCAGTATGATAATCCCTAAGTCCATCCATGTTGTTGCCAGTGGAATTATTTCATTCCATTTTTTTTTGTCTTTTTGCCTTTTTGCCTTTTTAGGGCCGCACCTGGGGCATATGGAGGTGTCCAGGCTAGGGGTCTAACAGCAGCTGTAGCCGCCGGCCTACACCACAGCCACAGCAACAGCAACGCGGGATCCAAGCCGCATCTGCAACCTAGACCACAGCTCACAGCAACACCAGATCCTTAACCCACTGAGCAAGGCCAGGGATCGAACCCACAACCTCACGGTTCCTAGTTGGATTCGTTAACCACTGAGCCACAACGGGAACTCCTCATTCCTTTTTTTTAATGGCTGAGTAGTATTCTATTGTGTATCTATATCTTACCTTCTTCATCCATTCTTCTGTCAATGGGCATTTAGGTTACTTATGGGTCTTGGCTATTGTAAATAGCGCTGCTCTAAACAGTGGGGTGCATGAGTCTTTTCTAATTAGTTTTCTCTGGATATATGCCCAGGAGAGGGATTGCTGGATCATATGGCAACTCTATTTTTAGTTTTTTAAGGAACCTCCATACTGTTTTCCACAGTAGCTGCACCAACTTACATTCTCACTAAGAGTGTAAGATTCCCTTTTCTTCACACCTTCTCCAGCTTTTGTTATGCGCAGACATTTTTTTTTGTGTGTGTGCTTTTTAGGGCATATGGAGGTTCCCAGGCTAGGGGTCTAATTGGAGCTACAGCTGCTGGCCTACGCCACAGCCACAGCAAGGCCAGATCCGAGCCGCGTCTGCGACCTACAGCACAGCTCACGGCAACGCCGGATCCTTAACCCACTGAGCAAGGCCAGGGATCAAACCCGCAACCTCATGGTTCCTAGTCGGATTCTTAACCACTGAGCCACATTGGAAACTCCTCCCTTATATTGTCTTTTCTAATGAATATACAATAAATTATAAAACCTATGTCTGAAGTCTGAAATGGTTCTTTAAATAGGTGGCAAAAAATTCTAAATGTCAAAAAAGTATTTGTCTTAATTTAATTGCAGTAATGGCTTTCCTAATGTCAGTAAAGTAATGGTGCTTCTTACCTTTGATATCATCCTACCTTACATGAAATACCATAGTCATTGTATGAGTCAGGATTCAGGATTGAAAGGAAATCTCTCTAGGTATCTTAAACAGGGAGAAATCGAGGAAGTAGGTGCTTATGAATCATTGAATGGGCTAGAGGATTGGAAGCCAGAATCAATTCATCGTCTTTATGACACCTGCCTTTCACACTGACAAAGATAAACGCAGCACTAAAAGTAGCAGAAAGGTGGCCCCTACCTTGCTTCTGCCTTCTAAAGCTCTCATGAACACATCTTTTGGGTGGAAGCTAACTTGTATCCAGAACCTGGGGAAGGTTGGTAGTTGTTTATTTGTTTTCCTTTCTAGATCCTCTTATCTGAAAAGACAAGGGAATGAGAATGGATATTCAGTACCAATAGACCATATCTATGAGAGCAGCTAAATATAAAAACCAAATGGAGAGAAATATTTCATTTACTTAGTAACTAGTGAAATTACTAGTTATAAATTAAAGCAACAAGGAGATACTATTATATGCCCATTGGATTGGCTCACATAAAAAATTATTCCTATAATACCAAGTACTGGAGGTTGCTCATATATTGCTGATAGGATTATAATTTAATACATCTTGAAGAACAGTTTGGCATTATCTGGTGAGATTGAAGGTATGCATACCTTATGACTCAGCAATTCTATTCTAAATACATGACATATAAAAACACACATTTGGGAGTTTCCATCATGGCTCAGTGGGAAAAATCTGACTAGCATCCATGAGGACACAGGTTTGACCCCTGGCCTTGCTCAGTGGGTTGAGAATAGCGTGTTGCCGTGAGCTGTGGTGTAGGTCACAGACACAGCTCGGATCCCACGTTGCTGTGGCTGTGGCTGTGGCATAGGCCAGCAGCTGTAGTTCTGATCCAGCTCCTAGCCTGGGAACCTCCATGTGCTGCGCGTGCGGCCCTAAAATAAAAGACAACGTGCAGATTTGTATGTACCAATAAATGAACCATAACATTCATGGCAATATTGCACATAACAGCACCAAACTGGAAATAACAAAATGATCATGGCAGTAGAATGGTTAAATATTTGGTATATTAGACAGTGAAATATTACATAAATACACACACAAATGAGTGAGCTACAGATGAAAACAATAATACAGGTGGAGGAGTTCCTGTCATGGCTCAGTGGTTAACAAATCCGACTAGGAACCATGAAGTTGTGGGTTCGATCCCTGGCCTTGCTCAGTGTGTTAAGGATCCGGCATTGCCGTGAGCTGTGGTGAAGGTTGTAGACGCGGCTCGGATCCCGCGTTGCTATGGCTGTGGCGTAGGCCAGTGGCTACAGCTCCTGTTAGACCCCCTAGCCTGGGAACCTCCATATGCCACAGGTGTGGCCCTATATAAAGCAAAAAGACCAATAAATAAATAAATAAAAATAAATAAAAAGAAGCTAAATGGATGAATAAAAAGAAACCTAGCATAAGTAAAGACAGAATCACAGAGCTAGAGGAGAGTCTGAGGAAACTGTTTAGAAACTAATACAAGGAGAATCTACACATTCAATGCAATCCCTATCAAGTTACCAATGACATTTTTCAAAGAACTAGAACAAAATAGTTTAAAGTTTGTCTGGAAACACAAAAAACCCAGAATAGCAAAAAACATCCTGAAAAAGAAAAATGGAGCTGGAGGAATCAGCCTCCCTGACTTCAGACTCTACTACAAAGCTACAGTCATCAAAACCGTATGGTACTGGCACAAAGACAGAAATATAGATCAGTGGAACAGGATAGAAAGCCCAGAATTAAATCCACGCATCTATAGTCAACTAATCTATGACAAAGGAGCCAAGAATATACATTGGACAAAAGACAGCCTCTTCAATAAGTGG
>PVHT021183647.1:3561788-3603058 GCA_004024745.2 Catagonus wagneri
GTTGCCGTGAGCTGTGGTGTAGGTTGCAGACGCGGCTCGGATCCTGCATTGCTGTGGCTGTGGCGCAGGCCAGTGGCCACAGCTCCGATTAGACCCCTAGCCTGGGAACCTCCACATGCCGCGGGTGCGGCCATAAACCCGCGGCCATAAAATGACAAAAGGCAAAAAAAAAAAAATAATAATAATAACAATAATAATAATGAATAAAATACTTAGTGAAGCTTCTCAGCACCTCTACGGGTGCCCCTCAAGCCATGTCAACCCGGATAAAACCCATGTCAGTGGTGGTGGTGGGGTCTAGCCCAGAGCAGGTAGAAACAGAAGAATGGACGGGGTTACAGCTGAAAAGCACCGGGAAACTATGTTGCACACTATTAAGTACAACATAATAGGTACATGCTCTTCCTATGGGCGTGAATGTTTGTGCATGCACATGGAGGGGGTGCATGCACAAGTGCACAAATGCAGTTGATAAGTGTGTGTGAAGGTGGTGTGAGCATCTTCTAGAGCCTTATGCTTGAAGTTTTGCTCCATAAATCTCTTTTACTGGCGGGACTCTGAAAGCCAAGGGCTGTGTAATAACTCACACTGCATTGTCCTTCCTCTTTTGCTCCCCTTCGCTTGGTGAGGATGGAAAACTAAAGATTGATGGTGATGTCCCTTTGGAGGAGGCAGAGGTGTCATTCCTCTGCTGTCAGTGTACCTCTCCAGAGCTTTTCTTCTCCATCCACCCCTTCTGCTCTGTTCTAGAGGATGGTTTTCCTGTCTCTTCTCTTCGTCTTCCCGAAACCTTGTCCACTGACTCCTGAAATGTTCTCCTCTTTGGGACAGCCACCCTGGGTTAAGTCGTACAATGACTTTTCAGCTGATCTAATCATGATATCAAAAAAAAAAAAAAAAGCGTCTTCAGGGATCCAAACAGTTCCAGTGGTTTCCTCCTTCCTCCGCTTAAATTATCACTGCTTTAATCCAATTTTCAAAGGCTCCAGGGAAGATGAACCTACACACCCACTGGTCCTCAAGAAGAGTATTTCTCTCAAAGCTTTACCTTTCATCTTCTCCACTGTGCTTCTGACCATATTCTCTTTTTAAAAAATTAATTAATT
The DNA here is from genome assembly GCA_004024745.2 of Catagonus wagneri. NCBI lineage: Eukaryota > Metazoa > Chordata > Mammalia > Artiodactyla > Tayassuidae > Catagonus > Catagonus wagneri. The sequence continues at coordinate 3,562,895 of PVHT021183647.1, forward strand.
AATTTTTTTTAAATTACTCAACTTGACCGTATTCTCTTGAGATTGTTTTATTTTCACTAGATAGAGAGTTCCAAGTAAAGGATAAGGGGTACGAATGGCAGCAGAGACAGAGTGGGAGAGAGGGGCATATACTTATTTTCAGTTTGTGCCTCGCAGCCTGTTAGTGATAGATTTAGGCTCACGGAGAAATGGAGAATCATTTTGTCAGACTCTCTTTTTTTGAGGTTCCCAGGCTAGGGGTCTAATTGGAGCTGTAGCCACCGGCCTACGCCACAGCCACAGCAACGCGGGATCAGAGCCACGTCTGTGACCTACACCACAGCTCACGGCAATGTCTGATCCTTAACCCACTGAGCGAGGCCAGGGATAGAACCCGCAATCTCGTGGTTCCTAGTCGGATTTGTTTCCTCTGAGCCACGACAGGAACTCTTTGTCCAACTCTTGACTCTTCCTCTCTCCTCTCTAGTTGAGCTGTAATCTCTCTAGTGTTTGATAACCCCCAAGCAACCACCCCCTGCTACCAAAGGAAAACAGACTTCATCGCTTCAGTAAGCCAATGAAACTTTGCAAAGTTTAAGTAATTTTAAGTAGGCTACAGAAATTGTTCTTTAGTTGCCTGGTATCTGGCCTTAGGATGATTAAGGCAAAGACTACTGCCTCCTGGGGTTCACTGGCTAGATAGAAGAGATATGACTCTGAAGTGGTTAGTTTGCATATCAAAGGCATGCTTCCAGCTGGGCTCTTTGTTATCTCTAAAAATTGGCTACCTAGAAGGTGTGGCCCCCCCCAAATTGAACCTGTGCCACATGAGTGACCTGAGCCACATCAGTGACAACACTGGATCCTTAACTTGCTGAGCTATCAGGGAACTCCCAGAAAGGTTTTTTAAGATGTCAAAACATAGAGAAATTAAAATATATATATATAATACATTTATTCCTAAGTAATTTATTATTTTAATATTATTGTAAATGGAATACTTTTCTTTTCTTTTTCCTTTTCTTTTTAGGACTGCACCTGCAGTATATGGAAGTTCCCAGGCTAGGTGTCTAATCGAGCTACAGCTGCCAGCCTATGCCACAGTCACAACAATGAGGGGATCTGAGCTGCATCTGCAAACTACACCACAGATCAAGGCAACACCTAATCCTTAACCCACTGAACAAGGCCAGGGGTTGAACCCACATCCTCGTGGTTACTAGTTGGGTTTGTAACCGCTGAGCCACAATGGGAACTCCAGGATTATTTTCTTAATTTCCTTTTGGATCATTCATTGCTAGTGTATAGAAATGCAACTGATTTTTGTGTGTTGATTTTGTATCCTGCAATTTTGCTAAATTTGTGTATTTGTTCTAACAGACTTCTTTGTGTGTTTGGAATCTCTAGGGTTTTCTCCAAGATCATGTCATCGATGAACAGAGGAAGCTTTACGTCTTCCTTTCCTATTTGGAGCCATTTCATTTCTTTTTCTTGTCTAATTGTTCTGGCTAGGACTTCTGGTACTAGGCTGAGTAGAAGTGGTGAGAGTGGGCATCCTTGCCTTCCTCCTCATCCTAGAGAGATGAGGAGTTTTGCGCCACTGAGTATGATGTTACCTGTGGCCAGTAGTTCTTATTCTTAAATATATAGCCTAGAAAAAATTCTTTTTTTTTTTTTTGGTCTTTTTGCCTTTATGTAGAGCCACACCCGCGGCATATGGAGGTTCCCAGGCTAGGGGTCTAACAGGAGCTGTAGCCGCCAGCCTTCGCCACAGCCACAGCAACGTGGGATCCTAGCCGCGTCTGCAACCTACACCACAGCTCACGGCAACGCCGGATCCTTAACCCACTGAGCAAGGCCAGGGATCGAACCCGCAACGTCATGGTTCCTAGTCGGATTCGTCAACCACTGAGCCACAAAGGGAACTCCAGCCTAGAAAAAATTCTGCACGTGCATTCCTGCAGACACATAAAACAATGTTTATAAGAGTATTTCTTGTAAAAACAAAGGCCTGAAAATAACTCAGCTATTATTGACAAGAGAATGGCTAAATAAATTGTGCTATGTTCACTTATTTAACTATAATACAGCAGTTAAAATGAACTGCAAATATATGCTGCTGCAGAATGACCCTCAAGATAAAATGCTGAGAGGTGAAAGTAAGTCACCAAAGAATTCATACATTATGACAGAATTTTTACAAAAGTTCAAGCATGTAAATCTAAATAATATATTGCTAAAGGACCTATATGTAGTAAAACATAACAAAATGTAAGGAATGATAAACACAAAATTTGGAATAGAGGTTTCCTCCAGAGGAAGAGAAAAGGGACACAGTCAGATAGAGACAAAAAGGAGGTTTCCCTAATATTAAAAATAATCTATTTCTTGGAGTTCCCACCGTGGCAGAGTGGGTTAAGGACCCACGTGTTCTCTACAGCTGAATGGGTTGGATCCCTGGCCCGGGAACTTCTATATGCCATGGCCGCTGCCCCACACAAAATAATGTATTTCTTAATTTAGGTGGGAAGTACATGGGTGTCTGCTTTGTTTATTTAAGGTTGTATTTAAGTTATACATATTTTTATATGTATGACATAGCTGAGAAAAATAGGATGCATTCAATCATTCAACAAATATTTATCAGACACCTACTGTCTGCCACTATTCCAAGTGCTTGAGACATAGAAAAGAAAAAAAAAAGCATTTCAGAGTTAGAAAGTAAAAACAGTAAACATTTAAAATAAGTCTTTCAGCTAGGAAAAAGGTAAGTAAATCTATATCAAATTCTGCTAACTATGGCTCACAATAGGCCAGGAGAGAGTGCCCAAATCTACTAACCCAGAATGAGGCGCTATTTATAACTAAACCCCAATTATTCGTCCTGGGCAAGAGGTACAGTGATGTGGATAATCTAAGAAAAGGATTTTTACACTCAACCAGATCAATTACAGGAAGAAGGAAGAGGCAGACTTCACCCAAAATAGCGGTTAATTTAAACATCAGTTAATCCAGAACATCAGATAATCCAAATAATAAAAAAAGGGCAAATATCATTTGCATTTGTCTTTGAGGGGTATTAGCCTGCAGTTATAGTATATCCACTCAATGCACTTTCTCTTGCACATTTTAAGAAGTAGCCTTGTTAACTTCACACTAGCTGCCTAGGACTGCCCAGCAGAAGACTTAATAAATTCACTTAACAAATGTTTATCGGCCTCTACTAGGTGTCAATTATTGCTCTGGGTGCAGCAGATACAAGACAAGTGAATTTGATTCCTGTCCTGAATGAGTTTAATTTATAGAGAGGTGGTAGAAGAAAGGAGATTTTTCCCCAAAAAACCCTTTAAAACAACATTATAAATGTTAAAATAGAAATATAAACAAAATACTATGGGAACGCAGAGGAGGAAACAACCAACTCTTTAAAGGGGAACGCAGCCCTCTCAGAAGTGGTGATATTTAAACTTCATTTAAGGACAAGAAGAAATTTTCCAGAAGGATTAGGCATTTCAGACTGAAGGAACAACATATGAAGACACGCGTGGCCTCACACAGCACAGGACCATGGGAAGATCAAGGTGGCAGCAGTCGAGGGTAAGTGATGGGAAGTTTGATGAACAATTAGTGCCACAGCCAAGTGCTTAGCATCTTATCCCACAGGCAATGAAGAGCCAAAGTCTGAGCAGAGGAGCTGGCGCACTTGGGTTCACATTTTAGAAAGACAATTCTGGTGGTGGGGTGGAATTTAGGCTGGAGAATGGAAGATAGCTGATAAAAAAGAAGTATATAGTGGTTGTTGCAGTAGATAAGAGTAATGATTATCAGAGTCTGAACCAAAATAGGGCAGAGAAGAGACAGAGGAGAAAAGTGTTCAAAAGAGCTTTCCGAAATGCAGTTCAATCGGTCGCAACCCTGGGTGATTAACCTGACATGGAAGAGAAGGAGGTGAAGATGATTGCAAAATCTTTAGCTTGAGAGACTGAGTAGATGATAACTCCGTAAACTGAGATAGGAAAAGCCAGACAAAGCAGCTCGGAAAAGATCACGGGTTGAAGAGTGACAGGGGACTGAATTTTCAGGGAAGAGAGATTCAAGGAAAGGTTTATTTGGGGTGAAGAAAATGAGAACATGTGTCAAGGACAGGTGAAAGAGGAAGGAGATGGGGTGAGAACAGAAGTGCAGAAGCCGATCTTTTTTTTTTTTTTTTTTTTTTTGCTTCTTAGGGCCACACCTGCAGCATATGGAAGTTTCCAGGCTAGGGGTTGAATCAGAGCTACAGTTGCTGGCCACAGCCACAGCAACTCGGGATCCGAGCCGTGTCTGCGACCTACACCACAATTCAATGGCAACGCTGGATCCTGGACCCACTGAGTGAGGCCAGGGATCGAACCCACATCCTCATGGATACTAGTCAGATTTGTTTTCGCTGTGCCACAGTAGGAACTCCTGGAGAAATTGATCTTAAAGTAGTAAGGCCATATCACATATTCTTCTAATTAATATAAGAGACTTGGAGGAAAGGCTAAGTGATTATAATAAAGTTTAGAGGCCAAGGGGAGGGGAGCTGTGGGAGTCAGCATTAGATGGTTTTAATGCAGCGGGGAGTAGGAGGAAGCTCGTCTGTCAAGGGAGAACAGGAGATGTGAGCTGTAAGGATACGCTATCACACGTACTCCCCCATCTGTATGTATTAATGAGAACGCAGTATTAAGGCCACGGCTACAACCTGCAGTTTAAATGCTTGCAGTTCTCGTCGATTTCTTCTGATCAGTTCTCAGCCCTCTCAAAACTTCTTTCTTCCAAGGAGACGTGCCACTCATGAAGTGGGTCGACATCAGAACAACGTGAATTAGCCAATCGGTGTCATTTCTTTACTTTTTTATGGTTAAGTAGAAAATTGGAAGCACTGAGAAGTGACTTCTTGACGTGGCTCTTCCACTTTGGGTGATCTGATAAATGTTTAGCAAGATGCTTAAATGTTGAATTCTATGGGCTTAGTGTAAATTCCTGAAGAAACACCTAGTTCTGGTCACTATTTATTCATGTCCCCAGGAACTGCACTAGATGCTAAGGACTGAGGCCCAGAAAGACACAGCCTTTGCCCCTGGGCAGCTCACAGCGTGTGGAGCAGCTCTGGTCTGGTGGGTAGAAGGCCATGTTTTATACATAATGAGAGGTAGGGAAATTGGTACTGTTTTTTGCTTTTAGTGCAGCGTTACTTCTTCTCTGTGTAGCTTATTAACATACAGTCAGCTTTTTAAAAAGTTCATAAATTTTGACCTAAGTATACATTTATAAAATTGGCATCACAGTCAAGACAAGACACATATTTGTCCCTCCAGAAGTTTCTTCTTTCCCTTTGTCATCTCCCCTTCCAGCCTCAGCCCTGCCTAAGCAACTATTCGTCTGACTTCTATCACTGTAGAATAGCTTGCATTTTCTAGAGTTTTATATAAATGGAACCATATTGTGTTTTTGTTATTATTTGGCAATAGTCAGTTATCTTTTGACAGACCATACTAATGGAAAGAGGTGTGGATTTTTTTTTTTTTTTTGCCTTATCTAGGGCTGCACCCACGGCATGTGGAGGTTCCCAGGCTAGGGGTCTAACAGGAGCTGAAGCTGCCGGCCTGCGCCACAGCCACAGCAACGTGGGATCCAAGCCACGTCTGCAACCTACATCACAGCTCACAGCAACGCCGGATCCTTAACCCACTGAGGAAGGCCAGGGATCGAACCCGCAACCACATGGTTCCTAGTCGGATTCGTTAACCACTGAGCTACGACGGGAACTCTAGATGTGGATAATTTCTTAAAGTGGATGTGTGTGTGTTTGTGTGTGTACATATATGAAAATCATAAGGGGAAATATTTTTGTTCTTTCTCTTTTTTTAGAGCCACACCTGTGGTATATAGAGGTTCCCAGGCCAGGGGTCCAATCAGAGCTACAGTGCCAGCCTACGCCACAGCCACAGCAACATGGGATCCGAGCCATGTTTTGACCTACACCACAGCTCACGGCAGCGCTGGATCCTTAACCCACTGAGCAAGGCCGGGGATCGAACCGAATCTGCATCCTCACGGATGCTACTCAGGTTCTTTTCCACTGAGCCACGATAGGAACTCCAGAAATATTTTTTTAAATAAAAGGATACGTGAAATCATGTGAATTGATTGACTAAACTCTTCTGGAAGTGGTGTGGGAAGTTTGAACGCAGATAGATGTGACCATCGACAAAAGGAGAATACTCCTTTGAGTGTGATATAGTAGAAAGTGGACAGGTTTGGGAGTCGGAATTACATTCACATTTTGGCTCCATCATCCCTAGAAGGATGACTTTGAATGAATTATTTAACCTTTCTGAGTTTCAGTTGTTGAACCCGTAAAATGGGAATAATAAGGACCTCTTTATTGGGTGACTGGAAGGATTCAATTAGACTTGGATGTGGAAGGTGTCTCACATTCAAATATTAGCTCCTCTTCCCTTAACAGTGATTCTTGTTTCTATGAGAATATTACTTCGGAATCGTAAAGAAGGCCATCTAAAAACTACTCGACATAAAAATAGCCTCTTAACAGCCTTTATGAGGACATATCTAGTGTGCAGAGCTGTGTTCATCTATGTAATCTTTTTTTACACAGTAGGTTAGCCTTCTTAATTCTGCTTTGTCCTAGATGACATGAAAAAGAATCTGGTATTAGTGTTCCCTGACTTCTCATTGATTAAAGGTGGGAGAAAATAGCCAAGAGGCCAGGGAGAAGATCGGGAATTGATCAAAGAAAGGACTGTGGGTAAACTCCAAAGCAGATATGCCATGCAGAGAAAAAGAGTGAGGTAATGATGGTAGTTAAAACAAACCCAGTGCTTATTGCATGCTAGGCTCTGTTCCTAGGCTTGACCTGAATTGTTGCATTTTACCCTTATCCTAAACCTTTTGAGTTAAGTGCTATGATTGGGCCCATTTGACAGATGAATAAATCAAGGCTTAAAGAAATGAAGGAACTAATTCAAAGCCAAGCAGATGGAAGTGACAAAGAAGGATTCAAACCTAGGTCTCTGACTTCACAGCTCAAGCTCTAACTCCTTTAGAGGAGTACAGAGCAATTCCAGGCTCAAGACACGTCCCTAAATTTGCAAACACCCAATTCTCCTGTGGCAGGTCTTGGAGGGGTTTTCTGCTCTTAGAAAGAGAGGAAAGGCAACTGCTCCCAAAACTGTGTCCTGAATTTTCGGAAAGCAGTCATGCACAGTGACTTGAGTGGGATTCAATTACTTCTTGATGATCTTTTCTGGACCATCCGACCCTGGGTCACCTCTTTCAGGTCTTCCTCACTTCCCATCATCACCCCCAATGCCTGCCTTTGATTTCCCTCACTGTTGGCAAGTTCTCATGCTGCTGAATCTTGGTCATCCCATTGAAGTGGAGGCCCTCCAGCCCTGGCTAACCTCCACTTCCCTCCAGGGCTATTTGTCGAGGAGGGGGTGAGGATGGCCTTAATGACATGCTTTCCTTAACAATCTTCCAAACCTATCATCTAGGAGAGGGTTTATAAGCATTCATCAACGACACCCCAGCAAAGCAGGTTAGGAGGATGAGCCCACTACCTGTTCAGGAATCTGGAAGGCTAAGGAAATTTTACCGAGACCAGGGACTTGGGGATTTTTAGCCCCAGTTCCTCCTGTACCACATGGCCTTCAGTAAGCTGCAAAGCTGCTCCTTACTCCCCCCACCCGACCCCTACCATCTCTGCTGGCAGAATGAAGGCTGAGTTTTGCCTTACTTCCCACGGAACCACAGAACTAATTAAAGTCTACAAAGTACTTTGAGCACATTCAGTGTGGGGTTCTTGCCAAGACGGAATTACAAGTGGGGATGGCAAGGGAGGAAATTATGCTAAAAGGAGAGCTGAGTTGCTCTAAGAAGACTCCAATAAGCCTGTTTCCACTATGAATCTTCAAGCTCATTCTCTATGCTTGCCCAGCCTATGCCTCTTTCATAGGCTCCAGATACGGGGCAAAGTGGGACCTGAGTTCTGCTGCTCTGTCTGCCCTTTTGCCTCAAAATCACGCGCAGACCCCTTTAGACAACACTTGTCTTATGAAAACGGAATGACTGGATTACATCTTAGTCTGAAGCAAAGTTCTTACATGCAGGATTTTGACTGTTGAATCTTCTGGGCTTTCAACTGTGGTTAATCATTGCTCTTGGACTTCTGCTCTATCATGGCCTTGACCTGGGCAGCTCTGGTTGGGGGTTAAAAAATTCTTCTGAAGAGTCAGGTCCTGCCCTGGAGGAGTTTACCTGTGAAGGCAAACACACACACACAATAAAGGCAACCCAAGAACAATTAGAAAGCAACACATTTATATAGATAAAATAAAATAACACAATGGATGGTGTGGATTCTGCTTTGCTTGGTAGGTTTAGGAATATCCCTATTTGCCTTGTGGCTTTAATACTCATTACTCATGCTACAAAAGCCTCAGTCTCTTATGCAGGTCAGCTGTCCTTTGGGCATTTCCCCCTTTCTTCTCTCACTGTCTCATGAGACATTTTCTGGCTCCATTTCCCTCACTCTCACATCTGGAATAGCAAAGGCTCTCTGCTGTCCACATCAGCCTGTCCACTTGCAGGACATGTCATGGAACCAGCCAATAAGCTGCCAGGTGAAGGGCAACAACACTGTTAAGTATTTAGTATGTGTCTCAAATTAGAAAGGCTGACATCATGGGGCAAGGAGGATGAGGGCTGGGAGAGGTATCAACCCCGCCCCCCATAAATTCTCAGATATTAAACTCTACGTCCTTCATATTAAAGGCTTCCCAGGCCTTTCACCTCCTTAGGAAGGGCTCTCTGTTGTCTCCATTGTCCATACTTCTGGTAGCAAACCACCACACGATAGCCCAAAGAGGAGATTTCTGATGCACGTGGGATTTCTAAAGCCCTGAGGGATCTGACCCAGCAGGAAGGGTTCCTCTAGAAGGACTGGCTCTCGGAAGGGGTTTGTTTCTTCCTCCCATCACCATATGATAGAGTAAGCAGATGGCCAAGCCCAAGGGTGCAGTGTAACAGGACCAAACCGAGCGAAGACAGAACATTTGTTGCCAATGATTCCAAAAGGTTAACCAACAGAGATCATGGCAAAGTGAACACACAGCAAGTGGGAAACGATCCGCTCTCACCAAGATTATATTCTCATCAGAAGAAGAAATAAGAGGGAAGGGAACTCTAGTTTGGGGAAGGGAAGGAGGTCACGGAGGTGACCAAGAGAACCAGGATCACCCTGCAGCTGTGGTTTTAGGCCAGGGGTTTGTGTTTTCACACTTGCAAAGTTCATGACTATGATCACTTAAGAGAAGGTTGTATTCAAGGTGTGGGTTCGGCCAAGTTTAATAGGCCTGGTTTTCTCATCCAGCCCTACTCTACTCTATGGGTTTTCTCTTCTCCGCAGCCACCTGCAGTGTGCATCTATGTTCCTAACCTCCATTTTTTTTTTTTCAAATAACATACACAGTTTTTTGGACTCCACTGGATACACTTAAGGAAAGCGGATGAACTATATCTTACAGAGTAAGCTCCTTTGATATAGATCATATAACAGATTTCATGAACTGAAATGGCAGAAAGGCCAATCACGATTATTTGATACTTGCCCTAAAATCTTCTATAGTTTTAGGCCAGGTATCAAATATTCAATAATATCAAAGAATACAAGCTCTGCCCAGGGGACCTTACAGTTTAACTTTTTTTTGGCCTTGCCCATGGCATGTGGAAGTTCCCAGGCCAGGGACTGAGCCTGCACTAGCACAGTGCCCCGAGCCCCTGCAGTGACAACGTCAGATCCTTAAGTACAAGGGAACTCCTGATCTTACAGTTTAAATGGAGAAAGAAAACACAAAGATAATGAGAACAATCGCAAAGATCACATAAATCTAGGCAAAATTACAAGCACATTTTGCAAAAGGAGGAATCGAAGCTAGATTTAGCTCTATTCTTTCTAGCTACCATTTCTGAACATTCACTGCCAGCCAGGCCCAGAGCTAGGAGGTACTTTACATCTTTCTTTTCTTTAAATCTTCACAAACCTTCCTGGTAGGAATTGGTAGCACTGTTTCAGAGACAAGATTAAGTAGCTTGCGGTACTAAGCAGGAGAGTGGATTCGAACCCAGATCTATGTGACTCAAAACTTGTGCCTTTACTTATCACCTCAGACCGCTTCCTTCTTCACACGAGCTTTCTAACTGGAAAGAAGTGTAAGCTCTTCCTTTGCCTAAAAGGAGGCTGTACAATTCAGAGGCAGAATTATGAAGTAGAGGAATGAAGGACATGAACGTCTATCCTTGCTGGATTGGCTCACCCAGCTTTAATCCCTGGGCCAAAGGAAGAGACAAAAGCAGAAAACTATAAGCGGAGTTCCCATTGTGGCTCAGCAGGTCAAGGACCCAACATAGTGTCCGTGAGGATGCAGATTCAATTCCTGGCCTCACTCAGTGGGTTTAGGACCTGGCATTGCTGCAAGGTGTGGCAAAGGTCGCAGACAGCTCGGATCTGGTGTCTCCATGGCTGCGGTGTAGGCAGCTGGAGCTCCGATTCAACCCCTAGCCTGGAACAGCCATGTGCCTCAGGTGCGGCCGTAAAATGAAAAGAAAAACAAAACAAAACTACAAACTCAAGAGATGCTAAGGTTGCACATCCAGGATTCTTGGGCTGAAAGGCGCTTTGAGAAGTCATTCTCCTGCTTCCACAGAGAAGGCTCTTTAGACTCCATGGAATTCACTTTAGGAAAGTGGATGAACTACAGTTTACTTAATATGGCACAAGTTCTTTTGACACAGATCACATAAAGCATTTTGTGAACCTCTAGACTGATTAGTCTTCCACGTAGCTTTTGTCATTTCACTGGACTCAGTGACATTAATAGAAAGGGATATTCTGGGTATCTCTCCATGGACTTTCTGGCACAGCAGTTTTTCCATATGTCTGGCCACAATCCTTGCTGCTGCGAGATAAGCATACGAGCTTTACTGGGGCAAGGGAGAGCTCCACTTACACTCTGTGCAACCTAAAACTAGGTAGAACGGTCACTGTTCGCCAAGAACTTATGCAATCCTGTATATGTAGGACAATAAAACATACAATAAAAGTAGGATTCAGCATGGGAGGAGTATGAAAAGAGCCTATAGTTCTTTTCCTATATGGAGGTTCCCAGTCTAGGGGTCAAATTGGAGCTGTAGCCGATGGCCTACGCCACAGCCACAGCAACACAGGATCCAAGCCGCGTCTGCGACCTACACCACAGCTCACGGCAACTCCGGATCCTTAACCCACTGATCATGGCCAGGGATCAAACATGCAACCTCATGGTTCCTAGTCGGATTTGTTTCTGCTGTGCCATGATGGGAACTCCAAAGAGCCTACAGTTGTTATTACCAAGAGCCCCTTTAGTCAATCATATTGGCTCAAATGCCACTGGAACCACCATCTATTTCAGAAAGTCTTGAGCAAGAAGACAGGACACTTGGGTCTTAGTCTCACTTTGTGCTATGAGCCCACCCTCTCCTAGTGCTCACAGAATGCTTACGGCAAAGCACTGGGGGTGCAGAGGGGACTGTGATGTGACCCAGCCAACCAGGCTTTCACCGGCACAGTGGACCCAGGCTCCATCTTCCGCACGCAACTTCAGCAAGGAGTTTCATTCGGGAGCGTGAGGGAGAGCAAGGGATTCATGCTAAGAGTGCTGAGTCAACAGTTTCTCCACTCCCACTTCCTCAGAGCGTGGGGGAGTTGTAGGAAACCACATAAGTTTCACTAATCCCCCATCAATGGCACCCACTGCATTACTGGCCTCATTATTTCTTAATGGGACTTCGTTGATTACAGACTGCTTAATTACAGTGACAGATTCCCTCTTGGTAGGTGGGGGTGGGGAAACCTGGTCAGGAAAATATGGGTGAGAAGGTATGGGGGGGACTGTGAACGCCAGACAACCCCAGCCCCACCCCTACTCTCTAGGGCGGGAGCTAAGGTGAAGAAGAAGTCTCTGACCAGTGATACTGGCCCTCTCACCACCACCTTCCCTCCAAATAATAAAACCTCCAGAGATAAGAAGGAAAAAAATCAACTTCCTCTGAGCTGTTTTCTTAGCATAATTTCCCTCTTTAGGCTTTTAACATATCTGGTAATTAGAGAGAAACAGCAATATTATGTCACTCTTGAACCAAATATAATATAATTCTTGGCACACAATAAATATTTAATGGATATTTGTTGAATACATTAAAGATTACAGGGACAAAATAATAGAGGCAAAGGCATGCAGATGGAGCAAGCTGATGGTACTTCTATGTTGAGCTACTTGAATCAGAGCGCTTCCCCCCACTGAAATCACCAATTCCGTGACCATGAACGGGTTGACCACACCAGGTGTTTTTAGCATTATACATATGCATCTAGTGCCCAAAAGAGAGGAATGAGGAAGAGAGGAGGGGAGTTCCCTTGTGGCACAGTGGATTAAGGATCTGGTGTTGCACCCCAGTGGCTCAGGTTGCTGCTGCGGTGCAGGTTTGATCCCTGGCTTGGGAATTTCCACATGCTGAGGGAGTGGCCAAAATGCGGTCGGGGTGCAGACGAAGGGAAGTAGAGCTTAATATGTGAGTAGGTACGGTAGGGAACGTGCAGCAGTCCTGAAAAGGCCAAGGTGGAAAAACAGAGAACAGGGAAGGCAAGGTCAGAAAGACTGAACCAGGAGTTCCCGTCGTGGCTCAGTGGTTAACGAATCCGACTAGGAACCATGAGGTTGTGGGTTCGATCCCTGCCCTTGTTCAGTGGGTTAAGGATCCGGTGTTGCCATGAGCTGTGGTGTAGGTCACAGACGCGGCTCAGATCCTGCATTGATGTGGCTGCGGCGTAGGCCGGTGGCTACAGCTCCGATTAGACCCCTAGCCTGGGAACCTCCACATGCCGCGAGTGCGGCCCTAAAAATTACCAAAAAAAAAAAGAAAGACTGAACCAGCTCCGTGTCAGATGAGAAGGTGTGGAACAGAATGAACATTTCAGGCTGTAGAGAGAGAGGACTTGGAGCTGACCCAGAGAGCCACCTGCACTTCAAGTGACATGATTTCTTTTACGGACTTGAACTGACCTCACAGTGCCATTCCTGCCATACCTAATCCCAGGTACTCAATAAATTCTCTTGGTATTTAATTTCAGGTGATTCTTGATCAATTGTGCTCATAAAAAGGGAGTGGGCAATGACAAACTTTTAAATTTGGTTTTGCCCAAGGAGCTATACTGTGGCAATTCTGATTTATATAAGCACTCGTTGTAAAGGGTTTGCCATGCCAATTGGGAATGACGGGTGGGGAGGCCAAGGGGCAGGTTAACAGTCAAGGAACAGTCGAGTTAGGTTTTTAAGTTTCCTGAAGATACTGACATGCCAATGTTTAAGAGTTAACTATTTGTACCACATTTTGAACAATTTATGGAAATTTCTTTAATGTACAATCTTTCATTTGTCATAGTCATCACCAGAGCTATCTCAGAGTTGTTTCTCTCTTCTTTTATATAAACTGGCTTCTGTTTGATTCTAGTAGAGTATTAAACTGCCTGTAAAACTCCCTAAATTAATCACCCAATAGTTTAAACATAATAAACATGTGAACTGTCTCAGTTAATTGGCCCAAGTTGTGTTCATCTCCAGAATCAAGTTTTTTTTTTCTTTTTTTTTCCTCTCTCTCACTTCCCCTGTCACCCCTGAGCTAACGCCAGAAGCAAGAAAAATTTGTTCTTGGAGTTCCTGTTGTGGCTCAGCGGGTTAAGAACCTGAAACAGTGTCTGTGAGGATTCAGGTTTGATCCCTGGCCACAGTGCTGTGGCCAGCCGTGGCACTGGTTGCAGATGTGGCTTGGATCCCATGTTGCTGTGGCTGTGGTGTAGGCCAGCAGCTGCAGCTCTGATTTAACCCACCCCTTCCCCTTCAAAGAAAAATAAAAAATTGTTCTTGACAAATGCTGGATTCCCATCCAGATTTAGAGCAAGATCTTAAATCGCAATTTCAGAAATAATTCACTGACATGAAGGATCATCAGAGGACGTGTCCCAGATGAGCACCTTGTGTTCAGGGAGCAGAGGGAAAATCTGGAGGCAGGAAGAGATACCCTGCATACAGGTGGAGTCCAGTCCCATGGGGGAGACGAGATGGCGCCCCGGACACAGGGACAAGGCAAAGAGAGAGAAGGGCAGATCAGGAGGCACTTTATGGAGCTGCAGAGGTAAATGCTGGAAAGATGCAAAGAAACTAAATAGGGAAAAAAACAAGTCAGGGAGTAAAGGATTAACATGAAGGGACCCTCACACAAGATGCCGGGTGTGTGTGTCCCCATGTGCATTTTACAAGAAGCATCAGGAAAGGATGGTGGAAAAGGAGTGGACTTTGATCTGTGGAGAGACGCCCTGAGCCTGGGGAAGGAAGCTAAAGGGTGAAAGACAGGGACCTCTGATTTAAAAAACCAGGTCACCAGCCTTCTGTCCTCCTGGTCCATTCAGATCCCCACCAGCCACTGGTGGGCAGGCCTGTAGCTTCTTGCAACACTGTTTGATCATGAAATACATCTTCAGGGTATGAAGAGAATGAAAAAGAGTGGTCCCGCTTACATACAGCTCTGAGCCTCTCGGAGTTAAGTCCACTCTAACTTGAAATGATGGGAACTGGGAGAAAACCATCTTCAACATCGTAATGGGCTTCAAATCTCCCAAGAGTTATTATTCGTAGGACCACTGGCAGCTATTCTTCATTCTCCCTGGGGAAATAAAAACCACAAAGAAATAGGATGAAACTACAGAAGCAAGGATTGAGTTAGACAGAGGATACATTTCCTGAGTGAAACAACCCCCATCTTTGGCGGTCTTTGGGGCGGGCTTTCCGATACCCACCCATCAGAGTGACTTAGGTGTCAATTAGTTGAGCTTGTTGGAAAATAGCGCTAAGTGCCGTGTTTCAATGTTTAGCTCAAGTACTTCGTCATCTGCAAAATGGATAAAATAATACTGTTTCACAGAGATAGTATGTGAGAAAATGCATAGCCCCATGAGAGGCCCCTAATAGGTAGTGTGTGTGTATGTTTGTGTGTGTATGAAAGAGAGAGGGAGAGAAATCATTTGCTCAGTAAATATCAATGCTTCTTTTTTTGCTCCGTCTCAGTTTTCTTAAATATAAAATGGGTATGGGAGTTCCTGTCGTGGCTCAGAGGTTAACGAATCTGACTAGCAACCATGAGGGACACAGGTTCTATCCCTGGCCTCGTTCAGTGGGTTAAGGATCCAGCACTGCCATGAGCTGTGGTGTAGGCCACAGATGCAGCTCGGATCTTGCGTTGCTGTGGCTGTGATGTAGGCTGGCACCTATAGCTCCAATTTGACCGCTAGTCTGGGAATTGCCATATGCCACAAGTGTGGTCCTAAAAAGTAAAATAAATAAGGAAATAAATAAAATGGGTATGGACCGCATCCGTCAGAAGACTTGGCATGAATATCAAGGTGTTCAATAGATGGGAAATATTTAGATATTGTAAACTACCACACACAAAGATTTATGTTATCATTAGAATCGCTGTGAAAGTATTTTACCAGCTACCTATATACATAGACCCCTTTTACTACAGCTCAATGTCTTTGTGTCGTGAAATAGGCTATACCCACAATCCTGTCCCTGGCTCAGAAAACCCTATATTGCTGAAAAAATCCAAAAAACCCTAAAAATTCAAACTTTCCTGACTATGGGTCAGTTCCCAGCAAATGAGAAGAAAGATCATAAGAAAAATCATAAGTCAAAGTTCTCTTGTGGCTCAGCAGGTTAAGGAGGTGGCATTGTCACTGCTGTGGTTCTGGTTACTGCTGTGGTGCAGGTTCAATCCTTGACCCAGCAACTTCCAAATGCCGGGTTGGGGGCGTGGCCAAAAAAAAAAAGGAAAAAGAAAAACTCTAAGTCAGGCTTGAGTTCAAATCCCAATGCCACTATTATTTAATATTGTTGAAACTTGGTTTGCTTATTCACAAAATGGAAATAAGTACTATTTACCATTTGGATTGTTTTAAGTTTTTAATAAAATCAAATATATAAAAAGCCTGGCCTTTCGAAGATGCTCTTAGTTTTAGTCCCCTTCACATGAGACACATTGCATCCTGTTACTGGTTAGGATTCTGCTTGGAGATAGGAGTGTGAACACATTGATGCCTAACAATTTAAGATTTGGAGCAATGTGTAAAGGGCAGGGAGAATGACAGAGAGCATCTAAAACAGGACTGCCTCGCTTTGAACAGAATGGTTTTGAACTGAATTTGTCGGACAGCTTAGGCAAAAAGCTCACTTTTCTACTCTCGATCTCTCAGTCCAGTCTTCAGACTAAACTACAAAAATATAAGCATTACGAGGGCAGGGATTTTGAGTGTCTTGTTAACTGAAGTGTCCTCAGCACCTAGAACAGAGTACCTGGCACACAGTAGATGTGAGAGAAATACTGAGATAAATATTGGAATAAATATCTTTATAAATGGGTAAGTGATTACTTGAACTAGCCCTGGGTCCATTCTGGTTTTAATTAATGGAGAAGTTGGGATAATGGCAAAGAAAGACTAGGTACCAGCTGGACACTGATAGCGGAGGAAGAGGAGGCAGATGAAGAATGAAGCTGGAAGAATTCATCCAGGCAGGCCCCTGGGATGGTTAGGGGCCTAGAACAGAGAACTGTCAACACTCTAGGCAAGAAGTCATCCACTGAGTATTTGTTCCCTAATGTTTTAGGAGTTTCTACTGTGTGGAGGATTCGGTATTTGGTGATGGGTTATAAAGACAAGCAAGCTGAGGTCTTTGAGGTCTGCATTTTGGTGAAGACCAATATGAAAAGAGACAACCATCGTAAAACGGGCATGCAACTTAGAAAAGCGTTTGTACGAAGTGTTCTGGGAACAGGTGGGATGGGAGGAGCAAGGTTTGAAAGCATGAGTTCTTCTTCACTTGCCAAGCACAGCAGGGCAAAGAGTTTTCCAAGCAAAGTATGGCAAAGTCCATGATGTTCTGTAGGGATAGGAAGGGACTTAGCTTATCGTGCATGGTGGCAATGACCTAGAGGATGCACAAGGAATCCAGGCTTTTAGATGCAAAGATTTTCTAGAGATGCTGTCTTTCTTTTTTTCTTTTTTTTTTTACTTTTTTGCTTTTTAGGGCCACACCTGCAGCATAAGAAAGTTCCCAGGCTAGGGGTCGAGTTGGAGCTACAGCTGCTGGCCACAGCCACAGCCACAGTCACAGCAACGCCAGATCCGAGCCACGTCAGCGACCTACAATACAGCTCATGGCAACGCCAGATCCTTAACCCATTGATCAAGGCCAGGGATCGAACCCACATCCTCATGGTTGCTAGTCAGATTCGTTAACCTCTGCACCATGACGGGAACTCCCCGAGATGTTGTCTTAATGCAGATCATCGGTAAAGCAAAAACCTAACAGCATGTGTACTATCCCCTGACTGCACATGTAGCAAAAAAGAGAGGGATGGGTAGATAAAGGTATTAATAAGTTACATGGAGATTTCCATGAGACAATACCAAATGAACAGAGTTATAAAATGCAAATGAAAGGAAAAGGGAAAATGGCTACTGAAGAGACTTTTTGAAAGAACATAAATCTACTTAAAGAGGACATGGCCCGAGTATAGAAAAAAATGGCTCAAAAACACTTATGGAGCAACACATAGATAAATGCAAATAAACGCAATACAGACTGAGTCCCCTGGTGCTATGTAAAGATGGAATAAACAAACAAGAATCAGTTTTGAGGAGTTCCCATCATGGCTCAGGGGAAATGAATCTGACTAGCAACCATGAGGACGCAGGTTCAATCCCTGGCCTTGCTCAGTGGGTTAAGGATCTGGCGTTGCCATGAGCTGTGGTGTAGGTCGCAGATGTGGCTCGGATCCCACGTTGCTGTGGCTGTGGTGTAGGCCAGAGGCTACAGCTCTATTTGACCCCTAGCCTGGGAACTTCCATATGCCATGGATGCAGTCATAAAAAGGACAAAAAGATAAAATAATAATAATAATAATATCAAAGAATAAAGTTCTGCCCAGAGGATCTTACAGTTTAACTTTTTTTGGCCATGCCCATAACATGTGGAAGTTCCCAGGCCAGAGACTGAGCCTGCACCTCAAACAGCAACCGGAGCCCCTGCAGTGACAATGCCAGATCCTTAAATACAAAGGGAACTCCGGATCTTACAGTTTAAATGGAGAAAGAAAACACAAAGATAATGAGAACAATCGCAAAGATCACATAAATCTAGGCAAAATTACAAGCACATTTTGCAAAAGGAGGAATCGAAGCTAGATTTAGCTCTATTCTTTCTAGCTACCATTTCTGAACATTCACTGCCAGCCACACACAGTGCTAGGAGGTACTTTACATCTTTCTTTGATTTGAATCTTCACAAACCTTCCTGGTAGGAATTGGTAGCACTGTTTCATAGACAAGATTAAGTAACTTGCGCTACTAAGCAGGAGAGTGGATTCGAACCCAGATCTATGTGACTCAAAACTCGCGCCTTTACTTATCACCTGAGACTGCCTCCTTCTTCACACGAGCTTTCTAATTGGAAAGAAGTTTAAGCTCTTCCTTTGCCTAAAAGGAGGCTGTACAACTCAGAGGCAGAATTATGAAGTAGAGGAATGAAGGACATGAACGTCTATCCTTGCCGGATTGGCTCACCCAGCTTTAATCCCTGGGCCAAAGGAAGAGACAAAAGCAGAAAACTATAAGCGGAGTTCCCATTGTGGCTCAGCAGGTCAAGGACCCAACATAGTGTCCGTGGCCCTAAAGAGATAACAACAACAACAAAATATCCAATATTGGATGAGGAGAACTAGGGACTATTTCCTGGAGGGTAGAGATTTAATTATTGGTAATGCTGGGATAAATGCATGTTAAATAGTGATGCTTAGGAATGAATCACGCTATGTTCAAAAAACAGGCAGAGTGAGAAAATTATCAGCGCCCCCCTGGTTCACTCCCTTACTGGGTTGGTTTTGCTGCCTGCCCCAATGGGCACATTACTCATCTGCCACTTTGAACGGTCTGTTTTCATTTCCTATGCTTGCAGACACCCCCTCAGACGCCCCATTCACTTTCTCACAGACAATTATGACTCTCAGATTTCCTGTGGCTCCAGGAGTATGGGGGTCAGGGAGCCCTAGACCACAAGGAGGCAATTATCCAGGTAATTTAGGTGCCAAGCTACTTTATTGGAGTATCAAGCTCATCTCTCCAATTTTCTGCTCCCCAAAGCCCTGGCAGCTGACTCTTCTGAGACCAGCACACACAGTACCTGGTCTTAGAGAACAATGTCCAGTAAAAGGCAGCTGTATTGAAAGCGTGTACGGTCCTTGGGTCTCTCAACCACCTTTTCTGTCTGCCTTGTGGTTTGACATACACAGTCATCTTCAAGAGTCTATGTTCATTTCCTATAGATGGAAGGGTGCAGACTGGCTCTGGGTTTTGCTAGGTTTGAAAGACATTGTTGTATCTCACTCCCCTAAGAAAGGAATGTGAATCTGAAAGAACTCCTCATCATGGGATCACCAAACTGGAAGTCTGTTGGCCTAGACTCCTGTCAATACAGAATGCCTCCCTTAGATGTGATCTGAGAAGTATTCAAGAGTTAAAATGAGGAGTTCCCTGGTGGAAAAAAAAATTTCTTTTTTTTTTTTTAACGTCTTTTTGCCTTTGCTAGGGCTGCACCTGCAGCATATGGAGGTTCCCAGGCTAGGGGTCTAATCGCAGCTGTAGCTGCCGGCCTATACCACGGCCACAGCAACACAGGATCCGAGCCGCATCTGCAACCTACAGCAGAGCTCACGGCAACACCGGATCCTTAACCTGCTGAGCAAGGCCAGGGATCAAACCCGCAACCTCATGGGTTAAGGACCTGCAGTGACATTGCTGTGGCTCAGGTCACTGCTGTGGTTCAGGTTCAAGCTCGGGCCCAAGAACTTTCACATGCCAAGGGTGCAGCCAAAAAAAAAAAAAAAAAAAAAGAGTTAAAATGAGAGGATTTGGTAATTTAAATAATGGTGCAGAGAGAGAGAGGAAAGGAGAGGGAAAAGTCAAGAATGTAGACCAGGTTTCTAGCTTAGGCAACTGGATGCCCCCACTGAAGTAGGGTCTACAAAAAAAGAGCAGGTTTAGATGAATTGATTGAGTTCTACTTTCTTTCCTTTTTTTTTTTTTTTTTTTTTTAAAACAGCCACACCTGTGGCATATGGAAGTTCCCAGGCTAGGAGCCGCCTGGCTTATGCCACAGCCACAGCAATGCTGGACCGAGCCATGTCTTCAATCTACTTTGTAGCTTGTGGCAATGCCAGATCCTTAACCTACTGATCAAGGCCAGGGATCAAATCCGCATGCTCACAGACACTATGTCAGGTTCGTAACCCACTGAGCCACAACAGGAACTCCAACTGTGTTCTACTTTGGAGCCCATTATATTTGCGCTACTTGGGAGTAGACAGCGGCTGAATACAGCAGTTTGTACTCCACTTGCTTGCTCTGTGTAAGTATTCTGGTTTATTTCATGCTCATGTGGCCTGTACCTCCTACCATATTTCATGTCCTCTGATGGTAAGGCTGATGTCTAAAGTATCTGCCTGCAGAGAACCTCATATGAGATCCACTTACAAGTTGGGGCTAATCCTTGTTGTTAACAGGCTAACAGGCTGGGGAGAAAAAAAAAAAAAGATATTTGAATACCCTGCAGGAGAAAACTCCTCCTTCACCACTTGTTTGTTTGGGAGAGGGTGTTTCTTTGGACCCAGTAGAGCCCAGTGTAGACAAACAGCTTTGTTGCTTCAGTCTTCTCTCCCTTTTCCTTTTTTGAAAGGGTCCTATTGTGTTTGTTCATTCGGTTTTTTAAGTTGTCAAACTATATTAAACTGAAGTCGGGGTAGACAATTTCATAAGTCTGTCATCCTGACTGCCTTCCTTTCTGTTATTTTATTCTATTACTTTATACCAGAAAATGGATTGAGAGCCAAACCTAGCTTGTCCCACTCCTCTTGTACACAAATGTACACATATCGAATACTAGTAAGAGGACACAGAGAGAAGACTCTGATCCAGGAGGCAAGAGACTTTTGAACCACCCATTTGTGACTCCTACAGACAACATAAGCCCCCACATTATTAAGACAAAGTACAACTGACTCTTATTTGCCCACATGCTCACCGCTGTGAAGAGTGCTCCATCCCCAGGCTTCCAGCTTGTGGTAACTTGGAGCTAATTTTTATTTTCTTTTTGGTCTCTCTCTTTTTTTTTTTGTCCTTTTAGGGCCACATCCACGACACATGGATGTTCCCAGGCTAGGGGTTGAATCGGAGCTGTAGCCGCCAGCCTACACCACAGCCACAACAACGCAGGATCTGAGTCGTGTCTGTGAACTACACCACAAGTCACAGCAACGCCGATCCTTAACCCACTGAGCGAGGCCAGGGATTGAACCCGCATCCTCATGGATGCTAGTCCGGTTTGCTAACCGTTGAGCCACTACAGACACTCCTTGGAGCTAATTTTTAAATTCCCTCTGGTCTTTGCCATATACAGTCAAGCCATTACCAAATCCTTCACATTCTTCCACCTTTTTTTTTTGCTTTTTAGGGCTGCACCACATGGCATATGAAAGTTCCCAGGCTAGTGGTCCAATCAGAGCTACAGAGCTACAGCTGCCCGCCCACATCACAGCCGCAGCAACGTGGGATCTGAGCCAGGTCTGTGACCTACACCACAGCTTATGGCACTGCCACGTCCCTAATCCACTGATCGAGGCAAGGGATGGAACCCTCATGGATACGTTGGGTTCGTTTCTGCTGCGCCACGACAGGAACTCCCCCACATTCTTCCACCTTATCTCTCAGATTCTACTCTTCCCTCTTCTGATTTCTTGGCTGTAGAAATCAGAGCCTGAAGCAGACGTTTACGTGATAATACCTTATTGAGGGGTACGATCCCAGGGAGGCAAGAGGGAAGGATAAAGAAAGCAAGGCAGGAAAAAAGGAGTGAATCAAAAGGACTGTATTACAGAGTGGCCCCTAGCTTCTTGAAAAGTCATTGCTTTTCAAGGATGCAGTCAAATGGGCCATGGAAGGACGGAGGGATATCTTCAAATGGGCCACGTAAAGCCACTGTATCCCCGAACAGTCTGCACTTCTGGGTCCTGTGGGTATGTGGGCTGTGCACATGCTTCTTAAGCATCAACGGCAACAGGGACAAAATACGCACAGCATAGGGGTGAGGTGAGGCCAGTCTGCACGTCCCCACAAGCCACATGAAGGCCCTTGTTCAGCTTAACTGAGCCCCCTGACCTCCCAGCAACGACACCCCAGCCAGAAGGCTGGACCTGGCACCTTCTTTACCATTTTTATTGTCCTAAACCTGGTCTAGAACCGAATTGGTTATGCCTAGATTATCTCAACAGACTCCTAATCATCTTTCATGCTCCCATATGTCTAGTCTTTCCCTCCATTCTTTAAGTTAACCAGTTACTGGTAAGAAATTAACAATCTCTAAAAGCTGTCTTGGGGTTCCCATCGTGGTTCAGCCATAGAGAACCCAACTAGTATCCAAAGACTCAAAAAAAAAAAAAAAAGTGGGTTAAGGATCCAGCATTGCCATGAGCTGTGGTATAGGTCACAGACCCGGCTCAGATCCCGAGTTGCTGTGGTGTAAACTGGCAGCTACAGCTCCGATTTGACCCCTGGCCTGGGAACCTCCATGTGCTGTGGGTGCAGCCCTAAAAAGACAAAATCAACCAACCATACAAAAAAAGCTGTCTTAATAGGGTCCTCTTGTTAGACAATAGCTACTGTTGTTCATCATATCAAATCAAAGCCCCTCAGTTTGGCCTTAATTCACCCCTTGGGCTGCTTCATACCCAATCCTCACCCCTTACCCCTCCATTTAATGGCTCTCTAAATGGAATCTCTTCTCTGATTCAGGTTCCCTGCTTCTTCTCTTTCATATGCAAAATCTTAGGCCTTCCTGTCAAAAATGTTCTCCTCCTCTTCAGTAGCTCGAGTTTCTCTCCTTATAAACATAATAATAGCTATGATTTCCTGAATCCTTATTATGTGCCAAGTATTGTGCTAAAGATTTTCTTTTTTTTTTCTTTTTAGGGCTGCACCCACAGCATATGGAGATTCCCAGGCTAGGGGCTAAATCAGAACTACAGCCACAGCAATGCAGGATCTGGGCCGCGTCTGCGACCTACACCACAGCTCACGGCAACGCTGGATCCTTAACCCACTGAGTGAGGCTAGGGATCGAACCCCCAGCCTCATGGTTACTAGTCAGATTTGTTTCCGCTGCACCACAATGGGAACTCCAAGATTTTCCATATATCATTTCAGTTAACTTTTTTTTAAGCCTTTAAGGCAGATATTATTATTACCTACATTTTACAAAAGAGATAACTAGTATTTGGACAGATGAGGCATTTTGCCCATGATTATATAGCTAATAAACTGCAACAGTAATGACTTAAACTTTGCTTTGTCTAAACTCCACATAAAACCTCCTCTTTGCAGGAAGACTTCCCTTGTTAACTCAACCTGGTCATGACAACTCTATTGCTCTGTGACTACTCAGCAGTTACAAATAGTTTCATTACACTGCTTTGCCACTTCTGAAACATTACCTTACTATATGTTCTTAAATCTTTTATTGCTCTGTGTGTGTGTGTGTGTGTGTGAGAGAGAGAGAGAGAGAGGGAGGGAGGGAGAGGGAGAGAGAGGAAGGGGAGGTGAGAGCGAGTGAGAAAGAGTATTTTCTCAAACTAGACCCTAGACTGGAAGATCTTAAAAGGCAGGGGCTGACTTTCATTACTTTTCTACCTCTGTCATCGGAGGCCAGAGCTCTGCTCTTTGGCACTGGGAGCACAAGAACACTAGAATGCTTACAGAGCAGTCTTCAGATGTGATTTTGTGGTCTGTGGTGTGGTCACACGTAGATTAAGAAAGCACTCCTACCCGAGTTGCTGTGGCTGTGGTGTAGGCTGGCAGCTGTAGCTCAGATTCGACTCCTAGCCTAGGAACTTCCATATGCCTCCGGTGCGGTCCTAAAAAACAACAACAACAAAAAAAAGACTCTCCTCCTCTGGACATAATCAGGGAAGAAATGAGGGGCTGACTTACAACAGTAGTGATTTTTATGTACAAAGATAAAATCTGGAAGGTAGGATATGATGAAAATCTTTTAAGTCAAGAAGGACGATCGTTGGTGAATATTATATTTATCAAATCCTGAAATAATGGGCCAAGGGAGGTACATTTTGAAACATAAAAGAATAAACACCTGGGAATCGCTAAAATGTGGGTTCTGGTTCCGTAGGTCTGGGGCAGGGCTGGCATTCTGCATTTCTTACAAGCTCCAGGTAATGCCGATACTGCTGGTCACGACCCACACTCTGAATAGCAAATATCTAGAGAGTGCAAGAGACATTTGCAAACAAATAAGAAAAACATAACAACTCTAGTAGAATAATGCAAGGAGACTCAAATATATGTTTCTCAGTATTCTGAAGTTGCATGTCTTGGTAGTTTCATTCCTTTCGGTTGTTGAGAATTATCTCCTTGTGTACATATCACTACTTGTAAATCCATCCACCAGCTGATGGACATTTGAGTTGTTTCCACTTTTTAGCTGACATGAATAATGCAGCTATGAACATTTGTGTACAAGTCCCTGTGGGAACATACACGTTCACTTATCTTGGGTAAACACCTAGGAATGTGATCGCTGGATTTTATGGTAAGTGTCTGTTGAGCTTAATAAGAAAAGGCTAAAATGTTTTCCAAAGTGGTTGTACAATTTTCCATTCCCATCAGCAGTGGATGAGAGTGACATTTGTTCCACACCTCATCAACATGTACTATCAGCCTTTTATTTTGAGCCATTGTAGTGGGTGTGTAGTGGTAACTTACTATGACTCTAATTTGTATTTCCATGATGATTAATGATATTGAGCAACGATTCCAGTGCTTATTGACCATCTGTATATCTTCTTTTGTGAGGTGTCTGATCTTTTGTCTATTTTAAAATATTTAATTGTCCTTTTTTTTTGTCTTTTTGCCTTATCTAGGGCCTCACCCACGGCATACGGAGGTTCCCAGGCTAGGAGTCTAACAGGAGCTGTAGCCGCTGGCCTTCACCACAGCCACAGCAACGCAGGATCTGAACCGCATCTGCAACCTACACCACAGCTCACGGCAACACCGGATCCTTAACCCACTGATCAAGGCCAGGGATCGAACCCACAATCTCATGGTTCCTAGTCAGATTCGTTAACCATTGAGCCACGACGGGAACCCTGTCCTATTTTTATTGAGTTGTAAGAATTCTCTGTCTAGACATATGTATTTGTGAATATTTTCTCATGATCAAGTGTACTGTCTTTCCATTTGCTTACCAATATCTTTCAAAGAACAGAAGATTTTTTCTTAAGAGTAGTTTTTAATTTCAAAATCAAATTAGTCATTTTAAAATTTTGGGGACTGTGCTTTGTATAACCTAAGAAATTTTTACTGGCCCCAGTATTGTGAAGATTCTTCTCTGTGGTTTCTTCTAGAAAAGTTTCGGTTCTATCTCAAATTAATTTTTGTGTGTGATGTGAGATAAGGGTCAAAGTTCTTTTTCCCCAGTGGATATCCAGTTGTTCCAGCATGACTGGCTAGAAGAGTACTCGTTCTTACATTAACTCTGATTCCTTTATCAAAAATCAGTTGACTAAATGTGTGGGGGCTATTTCTGAGTTCTTTATTCTCTTTCATTGTCTCTCCTTAGAACAATACCACACTGTTTTGATTACCACAGCTTTACAACAAATCTTCAGTTCAGGTAAGTTCTCCAACTAATCTTTTTCAAAATTGTTTTTGGCTATTCCAGGTCATTTCCATTTCCATATGTAGATTTCTACAAAGTCTGGTGAGACTTTGATTGACATTGTAATGAATTTTCTAAATTTAATTTCTTTAATAATAAAATTAGGGAGAATTAACTTTTTTTTTTTTTTTTTTTTTGCTTTTTAGGGCCACACCCAAGGCATATGGAGGTTTCCAGGCTAGGGGCTGAATCAGAGCTATAGCCACTGGCCTACACCACAGCCACAGCAACACTAGATCCAAGCCACATCTGCTTCCTACACCACAGCTCACTGCAATGCTGGATCCTTTACCCACTGAGTGCGGCCAGGGATCCAACCCACAACCTCATGAATACTAGTCAGGTTCATTACTACTGAGCCACAACAGGAACTCCATTCTCTTTGTTTTTCTTAATCAATCTAGATAGAGGTTTATCCGTTTTATTAATTTATTCAAAAAATTCACTTTCAGTAGCATTTTTTTTCTATTGTTTGTCCATTTTCTATTTCACTGATTTCCACTCAATATTTATTGTTCAATCCTTCTGCTTAGTTTAGGTTTATTTTCCTCTTCTTTTATAGCTCCTTGAAATGGAGTCTTAGATCATTGATCTGAGCCCTTTCTTTTTTTATAATATAAGCATTTAAAATTATATATTTCCTTTTAGGCACTGCTTTAGCTACACCCCACAAATTTTAATATATTATGTTTTCATTTTCTTACGGTCAAAATATTCTCTTTTAATTTGTGATTTCTTTTTGTTTCACAGACTATTTAGCAATATTATAATTAATTTTCTCAAATATGGGGATTTTCCAGATGTACTTTTTGTTAGATTTTTAATCTAATTCTGTTATGACCAGAGTAAACTTTGTATAATTTCTTTCTTCTTCTTTTTTCTTTTTTTTTTCGTTGTCCACACTTGTGGCATGCAGAAGTTCCCAGAAGGGACTGAACTCACACCACAGCAGTAACCTGGGCTGCTGCAGTGACAATGCCAGATACTTAATTCACTGAGCCACAAGGGAACTCCTTACTTTGTTTAATTTCAATCATTTTAAATTTACTAAGACATTTTTCTTATTGTCCAGCAAATGATCTGTCTTGGTGAATGTTCCATGTGTGCTTGAAAATAATATATATTCTTGGAGTTCCCATCGTGTCTCAGTGCAAATGAATCTGACTACTATCGATGAGGTCTCAGGTTCGATCCCTGGCCTTGCTCAGTGGGTTAAAGATCCAGCCTTCCTATAAGCTGCAGTGTAGGTTGCAGATGCAGCTCAAATCTGGCATTGCTATGGCTGTGGTGTAGGCCAGTGGCTACAGTTCTGATTGAACCCTTAGCTTCAGAAACTCCATATGGGGCGAGTGCAGCCTGAAAAGCAAAAAAAAAAAAAGCAAAAGAAAATAATATATATTCTGCAGTCAGTGGGGCTTATAACACATGAAGGACAACTAGGTCAAATTTGGTTAGTAATGTTATTCAAGCTTGCCATAACCTTACTGATATTCTTACCATTTGTCCCATTAATTCCTGAGAGACAAAAGTTAAAATCTATACTGTAATTGTGGATTTATCTATTTCTCCTTACAGTTAAGGTAGTTTTTACTTAATGTATTTTGATGCTCTGTAATTTTCCAACTACTTTATTATTATTATTATTATTATTAATTATTTCCTTTTGATGACCTGAACCTTTTATCATTATGTAACATCCCTCTCTGTCTCTGGTCTCATTCTATGTACTGCAGTTTACCTTGAGATTAATGTAGTAACGTCAGCCTTCTTATCATTTGTATGCCACATCTTTTCCCACCTTTTTACCTTTAACATATCTGTGTCTCTATATTTAAGATGTATTTCTTGTAGACAATATATTATTTAGTCATTTAAAAAATTCTGTCTGACAATTCTCACCTTTTTAATGGATTATCTAGGCAATTTATACTTAACGTAATTATCAATATAATTGAGACTAAGTCTACTGTTCCCATCTGTTCTTTGTTTCCTCTTTCCTCTTTTGAATTAATTAAGTTTTAGGAATCTATTTTTATCTTCACTCTTGGCTTAATAGCTATACTTTTTTCATTTTATTGGTCGCTTAAGGGTTTACTGTATTCATCTTTAACTATCAAAGCCTACATTCAAATAATATACCATTTCACATATAAGAACCTTATAACAGTTTACTTCAATTTTCTTTGTGCTATTGTTGGCAAACATTTTACTTCCATGTATGTTATAAGCCCTGTGATACATTGTTATTATTTTTGCTTTAAATAGCCAATTATCCTTTAAAGGAATTTTTAAATTTTTAATATTTATCCATACATTTACCATTTCTGGAACTCTTCTAGGCTCAATTTTTCTTCCTTTAAATCCTGGTGCATATTTATAATCAAGGGCATATGGTGCTTCCCAGGCTAGGGGTTGAATTGGAGCTGTAGCTGTCGGCCTTCGCCACAGCCACAGCAACATGAGATCCGAGCCGTGTCTGCAACCTACACCACAGCTCACGGCAACGCCGGATCCTTAACCCACTGAGCAAGGCCAGGGATCGAACCCGCAACCTCATGGTTCCTAGTCGGATTCGTTAACCACTGAGCCACGACGGGAACTCCGGGTCCAGTAATTTTTAAAACTGTATTCTGACATTGTGAATGTTCCAGTGCTGAGTATTTGGATTTTTCATCCTCCTTTAAAAAATGTTGAAGTTTAGAGACACTGCTATGGAAAAGATCCCCAGTGTTCTCCCTACATGCTGAAAGTAATAAATCCTTTTTCCTACTTAAAAAAAAAAAAAAGTGTTGAGGAATTCTCTGTTGGCTTAGTGGGTTAAGGATCTGGTGTTGCCACTGTTGTGGCTTCAGTCAATCCTATGGCATGAGTTCAATTCCTGGCCCAGGAACTTCTACGTGCCATGGGCATGGCCAAAAAAAATGTCTTGAAGTTTGTGATGACACACATTAAGTTATTTGAAGACAAGCTTTATCATTTGAGACTTGTTTTTAAGCTTTGTTAGGGGTGAATCTGGACTAGTTTAGCCTTAATATTAAGACATCAGGCTTCTGGAGTTTCTACTGACTATGTAGCTGTTCAGTAATGTGTCAGTTCTGGGTAGAGGAAATCTGAATGTTTCCCGGCCCTGCATAAACTCTAGAAATTGCTCAACTTACACTTACCTGCTGTTGGCTTTTTTTTTTGCTTTTTTTTTTCAGGGCCACACCAGTGACATATGGAGGTTCCCAGGCTAGTGGTCTAATTGGAGTTACAGCTGCCAGCCTATGCCACAGCCACAGCCATGCCAGACACACACCACAGCTCACAGCAGTGCCAGATCCTTAACCCACGGAGCGAGGCCAGGGATAGAACCTGCAACCTCATGGGTCCTAGCTGGATTTGTTTCCGTCGCTCCACGACAGGAACTCCTCTGCTGTTGTTTTTTGCACAGCATCATGGATTTCATCCTCCCCATGCACAAATTAGTATTTTCTTCTGTTTCTGTTATCTTTGGTTTTTGCTGATTCTCATTCACAGTGTCTTCCCTCCCTGTGTGCTGCCTTATTCACTGCCTTTGAAGAATTACTTGCGGCAGTTTTTGAAGGTTAGGATTAAGGTGCCTTCACTGAGGGAGGATTTGCATTTACCTTTGTCAGGTGCCTGGGGAAATAGTTGTCTGGAATCACTTTAAACTAAATTCAAAGTTTGAGGTTTTCCATGATTACTTAGGTAATGTAAATTCAGCTACAAATCAGGCTGGCTTGGAACACCCCCGCCCCCACAAACTGCCCCTAGTCTGCTTAGCAACAAGGACACTTTCTTGCAGTCCTTCAGAA
Organism: Catagonus wagneri; assembly: GCA_004024745.2. Classification (NCBI taxonomy): domain Eukaryota; kingdom Metazoa; phylum Chordata; class Mammalia; order Artiodactyla; family Tayassuidae; genus Catagonus; species Catagonus wagneri. Next base: position 3,592,674 of record PVHT021183647.1, read on the forward strand.
GGTAGAAGAATTAGGTTTCTTTCTTGTTTTTTTTTTCTTTTCCTTTTTTTTTTTTTTTGCTTTTTTAGGGCCACACCCACAGCATATGGAGGTTCCCAGGCTAGAGGTCTAATCAGAGCTACAGCTGCCAGCCTTCGTCACAGGCACAGCAATGCAGAATCCGAGCCGAGTCTGCAACCTATACCAACAGCTCACGGCAACGCCAGATCCTTAACCCACTGAGCAAGGCCAGGGATCGAACCCGCAACTTCATGGTTCCTAGTCGGATTTGTTTCCGCTGCACCATGATGGGAACTCCAAGTTAGGTTTACTTCTGTCTCACGTTTACCTTAAGGGATTCTTTGATTCTTTAGTTTAACGTGGGAAGGGTCTCCTATTAGACGTCTCACTGTAGCCAACCCTGAGACCAGTCATCAAAACCAAAGTTCAAATTTGCCTTGATCAGCAAATACTTCCTGGTCCAAAGTAGCCTCTTTGTTCCACTTACCACTTTGAATTTTCACTTTCCATTAGATTTGGCCTGATATTTCCTTACTATCTTGTCAGCTCTTTGACGCTTTTAAGATGTTTTAAATATTTTATCCAGCATTTTTAGTTGTTTTCAGCAGGAAAGTTGATTCAAATAACTTAGCTTGTCATGTTCCTAGAAACTGAAGTGGTTTTTGTTTTGTTTTTAACAGATTCCATCAAATAGCTTTTACAACAATCCGAAGTAGCATTGATTCTGTTTTTTTTTTGGTTTGTTGTTGTTGTTGTTGTTGCTGGCTAATGTGTCTTCCCAAAAAAGAACCTCATTTTTCAAAATCAAGTGATTGAGAACATATTCTACAATATGAGACTTTGTAAAGATTCAAATATAAACAAACCTCTTTTCAGAGAAATTATTTTGGGAAGATAAAACTTCACCTTATATTTAGGCATATTTGATATAGAAAGAGTCTTTGACAATACCTAGCATAGTTATTTAATAAATATTTATCTTTCCCATCTGTCTTTCCTCTAGCTCTTCACAGCTCTCCTTTGAAAAAAATCTAAGTGGTCCACTTGTTTAAACTAATGTGGGTTTGTCCCTGGTTAGGGTGAGTGACATGGTTAGCATGACATGTCTCTAAGTCTCTAAGTCCACAGCAGTAACCACATAAATTGCTCATACAACCTTATGTGACACACACTGCCACATAACCTTATAAATTACTGTGCTTTATGGCCTTTTATTTTACAGGGATTGTTATGAAGCCTAACAACCAATATATCATAGAAGAAATTTGAGTTCCATTTAGAAAATGAAGTTTTTGTTTTTGTTCCAGATGGAAATAGTCTTCTTTTTCATTTACATAGGGCTTGGGAGTTGCTAAGGAAGAAATGAGTAAGAACTTAATGTGGTGTCTTTTTTAGTGACTCTAGTGAGGGTGGGGCCCACCTTCTCAAAGCAGAATAAGCATATTTCTAGGATACAGGGCTACTGTGAAAAGGATGTAAGGCTTAGGCCATAGCCACTTCCCTACCCTCTAAAACCTGGCCCAGAAATTTCTTTTCCTTTTTTTTTTTTAGGGCCACATCTGCAGCATATGGAGGTTCCCAGGCTAGGGGTCCAATCAGAGCTACTGGCCTACACCACAGCCACAGCAACGCCCAGATCCAAGCCACATCTGCAACCTATGCCACAGCCTGTGGCAACACCGGATTCTTAACCCACTAAGTGAGGCCAGGGATCAAAACCACATCCTCATGGATACTAGTCTAGTTCTTAACCTGCTGAGCCACAACGAGAACTCCAAGCAGTATCTATAAGATTGCAAAAGAATAAAGAGGCACAGGTACCCTCCTCCAGCCTCACCACAAATTTTCAGTCACTACCACCAGCACTACCTACACATTAAAATGGCTTCCCCCCATCAATTAGCGGGTGTGTGTGTGTGTGTGTGTGTCTTAAATAGGAATTTATTTCTCAGTTCTGGAGGCTAGAAGTCCAAGATCAAGGTGCTAGCAGTTTGGCTTCTTCTGAGGCCTCCCTTCTTAAAGTGGAGGTGGCCGTTTTCTTCCTGGCCTTCACACAGTTCTTCCTGTGTGAGTTCCCATTAGGTCTTTCTATTCATTCTTTTTCTATTCTGTGATTTCCCTGCTTACAGTGTTCTTTCCATAATTTTAGAGGACACCAAGAAAGAAAGGAAGAGATAATGCTTTTCAAGTTAAAAGAATTCTTAGACATGGCTGAATGCAATACTTCCTTATCCAAACAATGAACTGAAAGTCCAGAGAAATTATGAATTGTCCAAGGTTATGGTCCTACCCTAGAATCCTGGGGTTTTTGACTTCCATGCTATTACACATCCCTCTGCACTATGCAGCTGGTTCCTCAGGGCTCTTCTGATCTGGACTTTTCTTTTCTTTTTTCTTTTTTTTTTTTTAGGGCCGCACCCATGGCATATGGACATTCCCAGGCTAGAAGTCAAATCGGAGCTACAGCTGCCAGCCTACACCACAGCCACGGCAATGCCAGATCCGAGCCATGTCTGCGACCTGTACCACATCTGCGACCTATACCACAGCTCACAGCAGCACTGGATCCTTAACCCACTGAGTGAGGCCAGGGATCAAACCTGTATCCCTCATGGATCCTAGTCGGGTTCATTACCGCTGAGCCACAGCAGGAACTCCCTGGATTTCATATTTGAAGACAATGAGGTGAGGGCAGATCTTGAGGCCAGCTGAATTAAAGCCCTTTACGTTGCCTAGGACTAGGGGAACTGGAAGGATTGGGAACACAAAGGAAACGCAGAATTTAGGAAAGGCAGTCAAGAGGGAGAGAGAGAGAAAATGGAACTGGGCCTGGAAGTGATGGAAGGGTCAGGACTGATGAGAGAGGGAAAGTCATCCCAGGCAGAAAAACTATATTGGAAATCTCGGTCCAAAGAAAGGATGTCATGTGTTGGGAGTGAGGCATAATAATAGCAATAGTGACAAAAATATGGAGTGCCGGCTCAGGGCAACATGCTCAGATAATGGGGCAAATTTCAAGTCACACTAACTTTCCTCTTCTGGCATAAGGCAGATAGACATGAGACCAAACTAACGACTGAGAAGCATTACAAAGGAACTGAGACACTTCTAGCTGGAAAGTTTTAAGAGGGTCACGGGTCTCCCTTTTCATGAGGAAAAGTAATGGGCTGGACTTGCCAAAGGAAATTAAGATTCAGCAACAGGGGCAAAGAGCTGTGCGTGTTTTGCCAGAAGATGCCAGGGATTCGGGAAATCTTGAAGCAAGGTCTAGAGGAGACAGCCTTCAGTCTGGGATGAGTTAAATTCAGTCCTGCCTGGAGGCAGAGGTTGGGTTGAAATGTCCTGTCCCAGAGTCTGAAAGTCTGGATCAGGGCCGATTCACTCATGGAGACAAAGCATCTCATTATGGAGAGAGGTGGAGAACAGCAGGAAAAAAAATCCCCAACCCATTTGCCTGGGGCTTCAAAGCAGTGCAGAAGCTTTCCGGCTTGATCAATTTTAGGCTCTGATTGTGACAAAAAAGATTTCCGTGAAATCAAAATGAAAGGATGTCCCATGATACGACCGTGGACCTTGGTTCTCACCTACTGGGAAGTTTAGCAACGGGGAATACCTCGCAAAAAAACAGTGGAGGCACAACTGGGAATGGAAAACAGAATGAAGGATGCAATTCCTGCTTGGTTTGGGAATTTAGGATTCAGCTCTAATAAGGCTTTGGGGCTTGTCAGGGAGCGCTGGTTCAGCGAGGGTCCTCCCAGCCTAGTGGCCATGCGAGAATCCACTTCTGGGAACCCGGACTGAAGGCTGGGTGTGTCAGCGCGTGTGCTGAATTCCTGGCTTCAATTACAGACTAGCAGGCAGCTGAAGAGTCTGTCATTGCCGATGTCATCACATTTACAAGATTCATAGGTCCCCTCTCCAGTAAGACCCAACGATGAGGGCCTCCCCGCGCCTGCAGCCATGTCCCTCCAATGTGAGCTGCCTGAAGAAGCACAGCATGGAGGGGAATAGACAGGAGGCTCTCCCTGGCGCATTCCCACCAGGGGAATAAGGAAATGGGAGAATTTACGCTGGGCTTCTACTGCCCTCGGATGGCCTCCATGTTATAGGTCAGAAAGCCTTCAGGGGGAGAGATTTTTATTTGTCTGGAATGAAGACAGAAGTCTGAACGAGACGATCTCTCAAACTTCTCTTCAATTGAGACACTCTATGGTACTTTGCTGGTCTATGATTTGTCCTCTGCCCGTTAAACTCCACTTAAATTCTTCTGTCAACATCCTAGGGGATTCAGAGGAGGGTGGGATTCTCATCTGATTGTTTCTAGGCTCTGCCCTGAGATGCCACTAGAGAACTGACAGGCGTGGGGAATCGGCTGCTCCTCACAGAGTGAAACTCCCAAACAACCAGCCCCACATTCCTCTCTGACTCATGCCACCCACCCCCCTCAGTGCCCTGCAGGTCAGTGGGCTGGGAACCCTGCCACATCTGGAACAACTGCAGCAGGAATAAGATGTCTGTTCTGATATCCAGGACCCATCTCCTTCCATCAGCAGCCCTGGATCACTCCTTGGCCTGCGCCCTAGGTAGGATGATAAGATGCAGCCGGAGATGGGCAGAGGATGTCAACAACGACATCCAGAGCCGCCGGCCTCACCTGGGGACATTGGATCACAGTCTCTGTGGCTCATCTCTCATTCCTCCACTTGCCATAGTATAGAATCCTTCCAGCCCCTGGAAAAATAGGAACTTCTTGATATCCAAGTCAGTGGATGAGAGCAGAGGCACACATAATTCTTTCATTTGTTGACTGCCTACCATGTGCCAAGTTCTGTGCTAAGTACCAAAAGGAGATATAAGCCCTGCATGTAGCTTATTGTCTAGTGGTAGAGGTCACCATTAAACAGATTCCCAAATAAATATATAAGCTTAAAATATAACTAGTATTACCAAAAAAAAAGTGAAAAAAATTCACACTAGCTACACAGAGTCAGTTATTCCCACATATATGAAAACATGCTATCTGTGTCTAACCCTGATGCTCTTTCTGACACGTCGTTTCTGCCAGACTCAAGGCTGTGGAAGTAGGGAGTCTGCAAAAATCCACCAAGTGAATAATCTACAATGAGGAATAAAGAGTTGACCCAGTGGGCTGTGGCTGTGGCATAGGCCAGCAGCTACAGCTCCAATTTTGATCCCTAGCCTGGGAAGTTTGATATGCCATGGGTGCAGTCCTGGGAAAAAAAAAAAAAAAACACTTGACCCAATGTCAATATGAAAATTCACCTTGGCTATCTATCTAGATATGAAATTCATATCAGAATTGGTTACAAAATTCCATTTGCACATCTAGGTTGAATAAACTTCATTTCCACTTCCTCAAAGTCTTCCACCTCTGAAGTAGAAAGGCAGAAAAATATTTTTTGGGGAACCAGAAGGACATGTGGCCATAGAAAAGAAAGTTGGGGAAAGATGGGTTCAAGTCACTCTGGCTTCCTCTCTCCAGGTCCTGTTCTGCAATTACTGAATCTTAGGCCTGAAGACAGAATTTTAGAGGTCTCCTCATCTGTTCCAGTGCCTCCAAAATCATGCCAATAATTGGTTATTGACCCAATTCTTCTAGCTCCTCAGATAAAGGGACCACACAACTTCCTTCACAAATTTGTGTGTCATCCCTGTATAGGGGACATACTAACTTTCTCTGTGTTGGTCCAATTTTAGTAGATGTGCTGCCGAAGTGAGCACCACAATTTTCTTCATGATAATCAACTCAATAATCCACTCTGTTGGGCTGATCTTCTTTCTTTGGAAATCCCATTCTTTCTTTCACTATAAAATTTAATTCTTTCCTTGGTACTTTGTCTTTTAAACCTAAGCAGAACAAAAGGAAGAGGTAGACACATGTATCTGTTCCCTCTTGCTCATATTTAAGCATCACATGGAAAGTGGTCATCCCTTCCTTCTGCTACAAAGGAAATTCCAGCAGAGGTCCAAGGTGGAAATGTCATAAAAGTCCTGGAAATCCAGAGGCAGAACTTTCCTTCTCTGGGGTAGCTAACAAAAAACAGATTTAGAAGACCTCCCTCTAACAGGTGGGCAAAATCCGAAGGCAGTTTCTCGGGGAATTTTTCCTCCCCTCAAGCAGGGTCAGTCCAGAGGATAAAGGTCAATGGACAGATACCAGGTATGAAAGTTTCTTTGCTTTACCCTGCATTCTTGTTAGACGGGAAAAATGGGTCTACCAAAGGAGGCAGGAAGCACATGACTGGGTAAGTTAATTTCTGTAGGGTCATTCTATGATTCCAGAATAGAACCAAGCAGAGTGAAGTGCAGAGTCCTTGGGAATAAATAATCACAGCTGAAATTTAAGAAATATTTTGGAAAAAAAAAAAACACACTTTAGGTATATATTATAATTGGTCTTTGTCCTTTTCCTCATATTAGCAGATCCTTAAGTCAGATAGTAGTTAAGAGTTCCAAAAGTCACAATCCTTTTTTTCTCAAAATTTAGGGGGAAGAATAAGAATTTTAAGCCTCCTAAAGTTATTTTATTTATTCTCCGGCCTCCAGCTAGGAAGACACACTATCCTAGGTTGGCCATCTAGGTCTTCCACCAGTTCCATCCTAATCGCTCACTGAACCTATTTCTTTTTATTTTTCCTACTTAGACCTTGTGCTTCAGCCAAGAGAACCCATTCACCAAGTCCCACACCCCTACTCACTCTCACATCTAGGCCTGTGATTGAACATGGTCTCCCATCCCCTACAATGTTTTCTTCACAGCCTCTACTTCCCAGTCTCCCACCAAAACCCAGCTGCTCAAAATCCTTCTCTCCAAAGAGTCTGTCTTTATGAAATCCAATGAACTGAGATGACCTCTTTGCTCCATTTCACCTAACCATTCAGTGTTTCAACATATTTAATTGTATAAACAAGCACATGTGTGTATTTTCATATGACAGTGAGAAAAATGTTTTTTGTCTCATTTGTTAAAGTTCCTTGAAAGCAAGAACCATGATTTCTTTTTTTTAATATCTATTTTTTTAATATCTATTTTTTTTTAATATCTAGTCTCCCCACTCCCATCTTTAGAGTACTTCAGTAAATGCTAAAATTACGGCTGAGATGGACTAACTGCTCGTCACAAGATGAGACGCAAAACAACTTTTCTGTATGAAGTTCTGAGAGATGGACCAAGGAGGAAGAGCAGCACCAAGAATGGGGAGAGTGCTTCATAAAGAAAAAAAACTCTAATTCTGTGCTCCATCAGAGATTTCCACGCTTTCAACATTGTTAGGGAACATTTGATCAAGTAATTTTCCATAACAAACCAATATCTAAACCACCACTTAAAGAGCACTGAGTATAAGCTATGTACAGGGAGAAGCATGGTAACTCTTAGCAGTGCCTAGTTCATAGCAGATGCTCAGCAACATCTGTGGAAGGAAGGAGCAGTGGAAAGGAAGGATTGTGGGAGGAAGAAAGGGATCGAAAAAGCCAATAGCTTCTAAATCTCTCTTTATTGTCACCTGTTAATGTTGGTTGACTTTCCAAGAAAGAGAAGGCCAGTCAATGACCTCTCTGACTGAAGAAGCTGGAGGTCATGGGAGTGCATACAGAGTAAGAAAGACAAGTAATATCCCTAAAGGGAAGTTCTCTGGATGACGGGAAACAAGATATAGAGAAATCAGGAATATCATTAGATCTGGGCTGAGGTCTAGCAACCCATGCTGGGGGGTGGGGAGGGCAGGTGGAAAGGTTAAGGACATTTCTAGAAGGTGATCAGAAAAGGCTTTCTAGAGGAGAAAGAGGAGATAATAAACCAGAGTTTGGCAAGAAAGTAGTGACAGAATTGAGCACAGAAAACTAGGACTGAAAAAATTGCCCACGTGGACCATGAAAAATGAGACAGGGGGAATTCCTGCTGTGGTGCAATGGGATTAGCGGCATCTTGGGAGCACTGGGACACGGGTTCAATCCCTGACCCAGCACAGTGGGTTAGGGATCTGGCATTGCCACAGCTATGGCCAGGTCACAACTATGGCCCAGATCTGATTCTCAGCCCAGGAACTCCATAAGACATGGGGCAGCCAAAAAAGAGGAAAAAGTGAGAGAGGGTAACAAGGGAACCAATCTAACAGTTTTATCAGTCTATCTATCTATCTATCTATCTATCTATCTATCTATCTATCTGTCTATCTATTATTTATTATGGACACATCCATGGCATATGGAAGTTCCCAGGCCAGGGATTGAATCCGAACTGCAGCTGAGACCTACACCACAGCTGCACCAATGCCATTTAGCTCACTGAGCTGGGCCAGGGATCGAACCTCTGCCTCCACAGTGACCCGGAGCTGCTGTAGTCGGATTCTTCACCCACTGCATCACAGCAGGAACTCCCCTAACAGTTTATTTGAGAACACAAAGTGTGCTGGAAATCAGGAAACCAGAGATGGTAGGAGAGTGAGCAGTCGATGGGAGGAATTGTTAAGAGAACTGGGAGGTTATTTTTTTCTTAAGCATATGAAGCAGTCCAAAAAAAGAAAAAAAAAACATCCTATTCTTCACCTCCTACCAACAAGCACATGGGAGCAGAGCTGTCAGCCCTTCCTTAGGCACCTGACAGGAAAAGTGCTGTCAGCGACACTATTGTAGCATAAAGAAACAAGCTTGGTGCCAAGAGTGAAATGAATACCTCTAAGCAAGTACACTGCCCTTTTCTGCTGACACACAAAATCCTTAAACTGATCCTGTTCCCAGAAATCAGTTTCTTCTAATCATCAGGTGCCTCTCCCTTGATCCTGGTTTCTCCCCGAGTCGCTAGGCACGATATCCCTTCAAATGCCCTTTGCAACACAGGAAAGCTAATCGCAAACAAGTCCAGAAGCTTTCCAACGATGGATCTGCTTTCAGAGTCTTCTCAAATCCATCAGTTCCACCTACATTTATGTTATTTTAGATGTTCTTCTCTTACAATAGACAGAGGTGGAGAACACCCAAACATTGATCTGGACAGCACAAAATGGTGATGTGGTTAGAGAAGAACCGTAAGAGCAAAATAAACATAAAAACAAGGCCCTGTTTTCCAATTCTTCTAGAGCACCTACCAAGCAAGCATTATGCTAAGCATAAGAAGAGATATAAAGTTCAAAAACACACAATCTCAGAGTTTCCTTGGTGGCTCAGTGGGTTAAGGATCCAGTGTTGTCACTGCTGTGATTCCGGTTACTGCTGAGGTGTGGGTTCAATCCCTGGCGGCTGCACCACTTCCGCATGCTGAGAGTGCAGCCAAAAACCAAAAAGATAAAAATAAAGTCTTTGAGCCCAAAGTAGTTAAACTTCTCCTTTAAAAAAAAACCAACCAAACAAAAAAAAACAAAAATCACAATCTCTACCTTCCCAAAGCTTACAATCTAGTAAAAGGGATAAATACACAAATATACAATTATTATTTGTGTAATAAATACACAAAAGAAGCTCAAATAATGAGTTTCTTCCTACAAAAGAAGCTCAAATAATGTGATATCCTAGTTGGAGGAGTGAAATAATTGTCACTAGAGGGATTTAGGAAGTTTTCTTGGCAGAGAAGGTTTTAAGTTGGGGTTAAATGAGGGATAGGACCTCAGTAGGTCAATGAGGAAAGGCATTCCAAATAGAAAGAACAGTATGTGCGAAGTTCTGGAAGCAGGGGAACGTAGAGCAAGTTCGAGAACTTCAGAGAGACCTCTGAAGTTGTAGTCTAGGTTACGTGAAGGGATGTAGAGGTAAATATAGGCAGTGTCACTGCGGAGGGCTCTGAAGACCAAGCAACAGAATTTGGATTTTATTCTGTATGTAAGAAGAGCCAGGTAATCGTGACAGACGCCTCATATTTTTTTGACATTTCCAGATAACTGACTCAATTTCTGAAGTTTGAGGACAAACAATCTTCAAGTTATCATAAAGAAAATGACATTTCCTATGAACTCCACCAAGGAAGCTACTGTCTTTACCAAGTTCATGTGCATCTATACGACTCCACTGGACATAAACATCAAAGGCCAGGGAAATGTGTAAAGTCTCCCTCTTTGGAAGACCTTTAACAGAAGAGAGATTTTTATCCATTTAAGAAGCTGATGGGGAGTTCCCATCGTGGCTCAGTGGTTAATGAATCCGACTAGGAACCATGAGGTTGTGGGTTCTGTCCCTGGCCTTGCTCAGTGGGTTAAGGATCCGGCGTTGCCATGAGCTGTGGTGTAGGTCGCAGACGCGGCTCGGATCCCGCGTTGCTGTGGCTGTGGCGAAGGCCGGCAGCTACAGCTCCTGTTAGACCCTTAGCCTGGGAACCTCCATATGCCGTAGGTGCGGCCCTAGATAAGGCAAAAAGACAAAAAAAAAAAAAAAAA